>CM043116.1:62143255-62635755 GCA_023701765.1 Hylyphantes graminicola | reverse complement strand
ATTGGTTTTCGGACTGTAAATCGAGTCTCTCTACCTGTTAATAATTGGTCCAAGGTACACTACCGGTTGGACCAAGGTACACCGCCGGTGGTGTACCTTGGTCCTAATTACAATTTTCTGTATTTATTTTTTAATAGTTGAAAGCATTTAAATGACATGTTAAAATAAATATATGTTGTATATAACAACATAAAGTATTCAGTAAAAATATTTTGATTCACTTTTTGCAAGTAATTAAGAAAATAAAAATTGAAAAGTCAAAATAGGTCCAAGGTAACCCACCTTCCCCTATTAATTATTGCGGGTTTTTTTTAGTAATTGAAGAACTTCGAAATTGACTTTGAAACCTTTTTTCTTAATTTTTTTTTTTTTTGACGTATCATACTTGTCTGATGTAGTATTTGTACTTTGGGTATTGAAAAGTGGGTGACGGTCTGACGGGCATAGCATTCATTATTTACGTTATAAACGTAATGTTGCAGCTAAGAATAGCGCATTTTTAATATCTTTCTCCTTCTCTTTTCTGCGCCACACTTTAGTAAGTTAGAGAGTCAGCATTTTACACCTACATAAACACAAAGTAGATGCAAATTTGTAAAAAGTTTAAAATATAATAACGATAAATCAGTGCCTTTAGGAATGTAAATCTAAAAACTAAGATTTTTTTTATTTACAATCTCTTTGTTTAAAAACAGATTTAGTTAAAGAAATCATATATTCTGTTAATCGAAAGTTTTCTTACTTTCAGTCTCCTCCCTACACAATACCATCGGATCGTGATGGTAACGATGTGCACAGTGGAGCGGTGGTAAACCTTTTCGACTATCTGACTGAACGGCTAAAATTCAGGTAGTATCTTCTGGTTTAATAATTTTTTTGTTTAAGTGATACATTTGTATTGCTATAAAAAATTATATTCGTTTCAGATGAGCAAGATATGACATGATTATCCCCTATTTAAAAGATAACATGTTTACCCTTTTCATAAACTTCCTCCTTTTCAAACAAGACCCCCCCCCCCAAAGTTATATATTTAAACCTTTTGTTAGTGCCGTTTTCATCTTGTCAAAAAGCAAACGAAAAACGGTAGATCTAATTTTTTAGCTTGTGATCTTTATGTCCGTTAGCACATTCTTCCACTAAACTCTCCATTTGTCGTTATAAGAAGGGTAGTATAACGTTAAGGTTATTTATGGAGAATTCAAGGGTTTAGACGTTTGTGGTATATTGATACATATAAACGAGTTGTCATTGTAAGCGAGAGTTTGACGCAGTTCTTGTTCTTCAGTTGAGGGTAATGCCATCATCGGGGCTGCATTACTGGTGGTCAAGCCTTTGCAGACTCTTCATATTCTCCAGAACTGGAGACTTTTTTTTGTTGCACCATCTAGGCGGCTCTCACTATCCATTTTGACTCACTGATTACAATGAATCTTTAGCTCTTTGTGGATGTTAAAGCCTGCCAAAATTTCATTTTACCGTGAGGACCCAGGCCAACTCAAGGGATCTTTTAAATGCCATCCAATAATATGACTTGCTTGCCCACGATTTTCCCATCAAGAAAATCCGACTGCTCAGCCGGGGTTCGATCATGCAAACTTGAGCGTATGACGCGGACACATACTATCTCTCAGCCACAAAGCCGATATAATATAGTATATTTGGATCTATTTTCCAGGTATGAAGCCGTTGCGCCTGATGACAATGAATGGGGTGTGTTGATGGACGATGGAACGTGGAGTGGGGCAGTGGGAATGATGTTGGACAGGGTGAGTTTCAATATTAATATAAGCAAAAATATATAATCAAATTCCAGGACTTAAAAGAAAGAAATAAACTTTATTAAGGCTGCTCACATCACCCCCATACCCGGTCCTCCTTCGATCGGACTGGCTAATGATAAGTCTATGGGGAAAAATGGTTTTTGTTCCCAAAAAAAGTAATGAAATTATAGGAATATTTTGATGTGGTTTTTTTTAAATTCATTAGACTCCAATAAAGTTGTGCTTATAGAGGCTATTTTTTAAAAAACGTTATTTACTTTTCTTTAATCTAAATTTTTTTCTTTTAAAAAAAGGTAAATAATTTTTAGAAAAAAGTAACCTCTAAAAGCACAACTTTATTCTAGTTTTATGAATTAAAAAAAAAACGCATCAAAATATTCCTATAATTTCTTTACTTTTTTGGAACAAAAACCATTTTTCCCCCATAGAGTTACCAATAGCCAGCCCGATCGAAGGAGGACCGGGTATGGGGGTGATGAGCAGCCTTAAATTTGCTTAGTTATTGGCTGAGAAGGGGCGCCAGAGCTCGTTCAGACAACACATAAATTTTCCAAACTTTTGCACACACAAAAAAAATATTGAAGAGGACTTGAGAGTGAAGATAAGTTCCAATACTACGAATGTTGATATTTTAATCTCAGGCAAACATTACGTTTCGCACTAAAGACTATAAAAGTATATTTTGCATTCGGATTTATTTTTTGCTGAGTTTGTAGTATTTTCTTATTTGTATGTTTTTAGACCTATGGGTAATTAATAAAACTGTAAATTAATACCATTTTTATCTTTTTTTTTATTTCTCCCTTATTATAGCGTTATAAATAAACAAATATCTAATCATTGAATAGGAAATTTTCTCAGGAATTTGATTTACAAAACCTTAGAAAGCTTTTAGAAGAGCAAATATAGTAAGTTTATTAAAACATTTAGGTGTGGTGGTACTCAAAAACTCTTCAAAAAGTCAAGTGGTAAGCAGGCAGGGCCCGCCGACTTACAACTTAAGCTGCAAGGACACGAGCAAATTTGGGGCCCCAAAACGCACCTCGATAAAATATTTTCTTTGCACTTCCCTATCTTATAGTGTTTACCGAAAAAATAGCCGAAGTAATTGAATCGGTGAGTGCAGAAACCACTTCAGTCAAAAAAAAATCCGAAAACTCGTTTTCAATGAAAATAAGCGTAGAAAGGCAAGATCCGTGTTGGGTGCAAAAACTACGTTAATCTGTTGAGTAGTTCCGTAAATACATCAGGAAATTTGTTTCGAGTGTATTTAGTGCAGAAATAGAGGAGGAGTTATTAAGTTTTTTCTCCCTCCTGAAAAATTTGAAATGTGTGACTGACGTTGTTTCTGCACTCACCGATTCAATTAGCTTTGAGAGCATTCTTAATCCCCCCAAAATAACTATTGTTGTGAATTGATTATTCAGAGTTTAAACAAAATTTCTTAGTAAATTTTTGTTCATGAATTTAATTTTTTTGTTCACTTCCAATTAAAAAGTTTGGGGAACTTGTATTGGGCATAAATGTTCATGAAAAAATTTTTGGGGCCCCTTAAAGTGGAGGGCCCTGCACGCAAAAAAATGGTGCTGGTCCTGCAACTCAACCAAGTTCGGTTGAAAGGTGTTTAATTGGCACAGCCAAACTGGTGGTTTCTTTCAAACCTACCAGCTTAGTTACCATAACTATACTCGTTCGATTGAACGAGTTTAGTCAACGGGACCAGACTGCCTCAATGAGTTCGGTTGACACAACTAAACTCTGTGTGAGAACTAAGCTGAGCTGTATCAGTGTAGTTCTCCCAACCGAACTAGTCGTTTGCGCCAGCCGAACGCTTCTAACCAAACGTGTTTGGTTCTTGCAACTAGACAGTCCTGTCAGTCCTATAGCAACCGAACAGCTTGGTTGGGAGAACTCAATTTTCGTTTGTACGTACCATACAGTTTTTTGCGTGTGGGCACGCGCCCCGTTTGCCCTGCCGGAAATCAGGCCCTGTACGCAGGTGCAAAAAGGTTGGGAACCCCTGCTCTAAATGGACGCAAGGGCATCAAGTATGCGCGGTAAAATTACTGGCGAGATGCCGGTCGGCACAGTAAAAAATAAATAAATAAATAAAATAAAAAAAACAGTTACAGCCTTGAGGTATAAGTGAGAGACGCATTCCCGAAAAGAATGGACTTCTAAGACGAAAATTTCAAGCTGCTATGGCTGTCACCACTTTAAAAGCCAATACTTTAACACAGAGAGAGAGAGAGAGACTAATTTTTATTTTTTAATTAAAAAAAGTATCTGGAAATTTGAAATAAAAATATCACCGAGGTATAAGAGAGAGACGCATTCCAGAAAAAGAGTGGACTAAGATTAATATTTCGTGCTGTTATGGCGGTCACCACTAAGGGGACACAGTACCTCAAAAATTGCGAATTTGTTTTTATTTGCTAAAATTAAAGTTTAGAATCTTCTAAATAAGTCTACCAAGTTTTTAAAGTGTATCTATATTTTTAAAAAAGTTATTCTATTTTTTATGCGGAAAGATATGATAAAAATGAATACAAATGAAAACTTTAAATGCGTTTTTCTTTATGTTTATACGTATTTCTTTGATGACAGGTTCTTTAAAACGCTAAGGCTTTTTAAATTACCAATAAAAATCTGAGGAATTTTGTATACAGTCTGTCAAATATGTTAATATTAAGAATTGGCATTAAAAATTTTTTAAAAGTAATACTTTTTTTATAAAAAAAATATTGAAGTCAAAAATTGTCAAATATGCTAACATAATTAGGTATTTTTTACATAAATATTTTTTATAAAACAATTACTGAAGACAAATCAAATTTGGATGCCAATTGTTATGTAAAACAGTTTAAAGTACGCGAGGAAAAAAAATTGGGTTAAGATATTTGAATATAAAAAAGCCTTAGCATTTTTTAAAAATTCAAAAAAAATTTAATTATTTCTAAATGACTCAAAATATAATTTTTTAAAAAAAAAAATTTCAGCATATATTGTTTTTAAATATAAATTGAACTGATAAAACATAAATTTTATAGTGAATATGTCAAAATTAAACATTTGTTTTAAAGACCGTGTCCCCTAAGAGCTTACTTTTTTTTAATATAGAGAGATTTTAGAAATAAACAAAAGATTGAAAAGCGGATGGTGTTTCTGATTTCACAGGGTAGTTTTAATTTTTGCAAAACATTAAATGGGGCTTCATATAACTTCTGTAATTTATTTTATTTGTTATTATAGTCATTTTTGTAATGGCGTTGTCTTCCAAACCAACTGCCAAACTGCCTATGCAAGCAATAATTGTATTTTAAACTCTGGTAGGATGACCTTTGTATTTTTTAAGACTACATTAAAGGGATAATTTATATTACAAGCGTTGAGTAACGTATTGATGAAATAATCCTTATTCAAATAAAACATTTTTTTCTTAATTAACATTATGCCATATAATCCAAATTCGATCACGTAAAATTTTATTTGTCTTGCAGAAGGTTGACCTGGTCCCGTTTCTGGGTATCACGAAGGGTCGCAGCAGGTATACGATTTTCACGGAACCGGTCATGACCACCAGCACCGCGATCCTGGTTCCGAAACCTAAGGAGCCACCAAGAACGTTCATCTTCCTCAGACCATTCAAGCTGCACGTGAGTTTACAAAAGATATCTACACTGTTAAAAATAATAGTTCAAGGTTGAACCAAAATACGGTTCAAATTTGCTGCAACAATGATTTGGTAGACTGTTGAACCATAAAACGGTATTTTCAAATTGCGTAACTATGGTGAAAGGTTGAACCATAAAAAGGTTCTCCCAATGCATAGTAATGGTGAAAGGTGAAAAAAGTAGTATTTCGCAAGCTAACGCCGTCGGGACTTAAAACCCCACAGATTTAACGAGCACGTCCGTCCCAGTAAAGAGATCCGATTTATAGGATGACGGGCAGTAGGTGGGATTCGAACCCCCGCTCTCCTGAGATGCGTGAAACTCTAGGCCGATGTCATAACCACTCGTCCAAGGACTGGTCAATTCTCGAGCAGAAACAGTACTACTCAGTCATGGCGCTCCATTTGAGTAAACAGTTAAATTGTCGGGTGCGAAGTTGAACCGAACTATCGTGCTATTGGAGTAGAAGTCGAACCAATTTTTCGTGAAAGCAGGTCTATTTCCAGAATGTTATAATTGGTTGAACCATTTTATGGTGTATCTTTTAGAAGTTCTTCGTTTTTCACCAATATTTGGTTCAACGTTGAACTGAAATTTTTAACAGTGTACGGGTCTCCAAACCAAAGTGCCTCTGTGTTAATCCAATGGAAATAATCATTTTTTTTCAACGCAAAACTCCAAAGGTGGGGGCAATCTGACAGCTGCTGCGGAAGATGAGGTAGAGGAAAGTATCTTCAACGTCGTTAACTGTACACGAATGGTTGATCCAACCTTATTAGACTACAGCGAATAAATACCACGCAATTTAAAAGCATGCGTAGATTCAGCTAATGTTGACGAGCAAACATAAATTTGGCATTTGGATGAAAACATGTGAATGACATTCTGTTTGTAACTGCCCGAAAATGGAATACGCAAGCAACCGTTCTTTCAACGCTGTCTATCCTTTACCCAACTTCGCGAAATAGAAATTGAGATAAAAGTTTGAATAATAGACCTTAAAAAGTTTGACATATATGTGATTATTTACACTTTAAATGCAATGTTCTACTCAGCCATCATTTCACTTTTTTTATTGAAGAAAATCATTTAAAAATGTGTGTATGTTTGCAGGTATGGTTGTCGATTGGTTCGATGATTCCCGTCATGTCATTAGTTCTGTACATAATTTATGGGTTGAGTACAAGGTTTGCCGAAACTGAAGACCCAAAAATGAAAGGAGGTCTCCACAAATTCCGGAACTGTTTCTGGTACATGTATGGAGCAATTTTGCAACAAGGTACAGCATATTTATTAATACCTTAAGATTTGCTTACTTCGTTTAAAGTTTTGATAAACTAACTTGCTTGATAAGCATATTTTAAAACTTTAAATGAACCATTATAATTAAAAATAGTTGTCAGCCTTTTAAGAAGTGTGCCCCTGATATGAAATGTATGTGCCTCACCTCATAAATGCAGAATGTAAACCAAAGATAATTTATTTTTTTAAAACAACCACTATAATCGGCTGTGGTAGTAGTAGTAGTACTGTTTGACAAACCAAAAGGAGCGATTATTTAAGACAAAAACTTGCGTATTATTAATATAGTAGTGAAAAGTAACAAAAGAAAAAAGTGTATATTAGAGGAGCATATAAGAGGTCTTTGCAGACAGATCTCTACCTGTATATCACATTAGGGTCTGTGCAGAGCGATGAATATTTATATAGTATCGGCACACATTTAATTTTTTTCAAGCATTAATTTTATTATATTACAAGCATTGCTCGGTCATTTCGTTCGTATACTGAAGAGTTCTGCCAGTTTGCGCTAATTGCCAGTGATTGACACATACCACGCATTTTGGTTCAAAGCGAAAGGCAGTTAACGTGCATTCTGGATTAAACGTAACAACAACCTGGATTGAACTCGCTAGTGGAAACGGGCCTCAACGTTCAGCCTCGTTCAGGATCATCAAAACTGTCATTGTTTCAGGCGGCGTTCATCTTCCCACAACGGTGAGCGCTCGCCTGGTGGTGTGCTTCTGGTGGCTCTTCGTAATGGTGGTGATGGCGACCTACAGCGGGAACCTGATCGCCTTCCTCACTTTTCCGGAGGCGGATTGGAAAGTCGCCTCGCTGCACGACTTTGCCACCAAAGAAGAGGTGACGGCGCTAATCGTGGAGGGAAACAGCATACAACAGGAAATAGAGGTACAGCTGTGGACAAAAAAAAAGTATCCACTATGATTATTTCGGCCGTTCGTCCACCTTCTCGGAATCTCATCGGTAAAACTCATCGTATAGGCTGTGCGATAGAGCGGACATAACAGATGAGTTATCGCCGTAACGGGCAATTTTTGATTAAAATCCGATATTCGAATTCTCTTGGGCTCACACCTGAGAACTATGAAAATTCGATAATCGGTCCATGAAAAATTGCTACTAGGGTAGAATTAAAACAATTTAGGCTTTATAAAATTATTGAAATTGCCTTATCGAGTGGGTAATTAATGTGTTTTTGACACCACCCTCCGCCCTGAGTACATGCTCGTAAAATCAACGTAAGTTCATAAATTATTTTCCCTATTTTGAACCCCCCCCCCCTTCCAGTGGGATTTCGGGATAAAGGCACGGCCCATATTTCCCAATCTCCGATCAACTTTAAAACACACTAATCAAAGTTCAACCCCAAATTTGGGCAGTCGAAGCAGCAGCTCCAGGATCTTCATCACAAGTTACTTTTTAAAAAAATATCCCTTCAATAAAGTTGTGAGAACCCCATTGTGTCATTTTCAACTCTTAAATGTAGTTTGTGTGCTGAGTAAGAAATACCGATAGTTATTTTTCTTAATTATATTTTCAGGAATCGCCACTCGAGATCATGCAGCTGTTAAATAAACGTTTCAAAGAGGGCAGAAACGCTTTCTACGTCAACAACCTCACAGCTATTTTGCCCCAAATAAAGGCCGGCACGGCAGCGATGGCTGAAGACTTCTACGTAGTGTCCGAACTCATCAAGAATGAACACATAAAGACGGGGAAATGCCAGTTGGCGATGGCGCCCAGAACTTACTTGGAATTATACTTGGCGATAGCTGGGAGGAAGGGTAGTCCTTACATAGAAGAGATCAATGTTCAGTAAGTAAATAGGGTTAAACAATGAGGTTTGATCAATATCGTACAATATCCACAAGGGTGTCACTTTTATGTCGGCCAATATCAATATGCGATATTGTACGGCGTTGATAAATCCCGGTCAATGTTGTAAACCGTCGTCGTGGCAATATTCCAGAGGCAGTCCATTTTTACATTGTACAATATAGCTTAGTAAGTTTAGCCAATGCCCGTCAGTGGCGGTTGAGCCATGAGACGGCGAGTCTCCCAGTAGCAAGGAATCAAGTCAGGAGAGAGGTGTTTACTGTTGAAGTCCAATACACGACAGCAGGTGGCCCGCAACCATCCTTTTCGACGTGCACAGCGGACAAATGTCAGTGTTGGTCACACCAATGCGGTGGAGATGGGCCTGCAGATAATCGTGTCCGGTGGCCATGCGAAAGCGGGCGACTGCAGCACTATTTTATAGATAGTGGGGGATGAAGCCGGTTACCATCAGATCCAGCCACTGCTTACCGGAGCTGAGGCTCTTGAAATTGGCTATGACATGTTTGGAAATTTTGGCATTGATAATGCGCCGCGCCGACAGCAGCGTTTGGGAAATTACTGGCTGGTCCGCCTCCGCCCCCTTCTTGGCCAATTCATCCGCCTTCTCATTACCATCAATATCGACGACGTGGCTGGGAACCCATTGCAGTTTAACCTTCCATCCGGCATCAATAAGGTCAGCAATTTTCTCCCGGCATTTCATGGTGCGGGGACAGCGATGGGGGTATATTGTACCATATTGATTGCAATATCAGCCAACATTTTTTTTTCGACATTGGCCAATATTTTTTTTCGACATTGACCAATATTTCTGTGCTACCTGGGAATGTTTACTGCATATCTTCGACCAGCTGCTAGATTCTTTCGCAGTTTTAACGGCAACAATCCACTTCTTTTTTTAATGCTAAATTTTTCGGAAATCCCATTAAACTTAAGCCTTTGGACTTTTGTTTATTAGAAAAGCATTTTGGCACACTGCAATGCATCAGCATTTTTAAAGAAAATTTCAAAAAACAGATCACACAATCGTAAACATCAGGACAATCCTTGCTGAATTTCCATAGATTTAGAAAGTAGCAGATCTGCCCCTAGGGGAAAGGTGAAACCAGTTTTGAATCAGTATCCCATGAGGCAGTTCGCAAGCCCTTGCACATGGCATGCCTAACGCCACCAGATGGCATCATGAGATAATTCGACTAATAAAATATATATATTTAATATTGACTAATTAAAACTTTTTACCAGTTTTGCTAGCATAAGTTTATAGCTGGATACGTATTGATAATTTTTGGCAGGCATGAAGTATTTATTCATAAAAGAAGCATATTAAAAATGCAGTTTTTATTGCATGTAACTCTTCGGCAAAAGCATTTTTTGTGAACCAGTATCCCATGACGCATTGCGAAAATGGCGAAATGTGGCTTCATCACGCAATCGTGCTTTTTGTATTGTGTTGTACGGGATTGCGCAATCGAAGGGCATATCTGCCGGAAGAGAATACCGGAAGTAGGGATATTGAAAGTTTTAGTACATAACATTCAAGGTTTGGTTTATTTTGTTTTGGCTTCACGCTTAGATTTTTAATTGAAAAACTAACTTGAATTTTTAAAAAAAAATATTTTGTGAACATCAAATCTGAACCATTTTCTACATTCAGTAAAAAATTGGAAAAAATTGGTCAAAATTGTGCCGTAGGGACCAAAAAGTCTGACTGTAAACAAAAAAATTAAAAAACCCATGACTCAAAAATCGTGATCAAATTAATTTCAATATTTTGCAAATTTGTTAATAAATAAAAAGTCTATAAAATACTACAAATTCAGAACCTTTTATAAGGCTAAATTTTTTATATCGAATTTAGCCCAAAAAAAACGTTTTGGCTTTTTGTTATTTTTAGTTAAAAAAAACTAATTGGAATTTTCTAAAAATATTTTTTGGACTTGAAACTTAAAGAAAAAGAAGAATGAAGACTTATTGAAAAATTCAGTAATTTAAAATTTATTTTTCAGTATTCGTCAATTGTGGCAAGGAGGCATGATGCAGTTCTGGGCTCAACAGTACGCGCAAGTCAGCTCTCACGAGTGCCACTTTGTCACGACCACACTACGCGGGGGTCGCAAAGACGTGACCTTGAGAGACCTTCTAGGTGCCTTCTTCATGCTTCTCTGTGGGCTAGCGATGGCTATTTTTGCCATAATCTCAGAGGTGCTGTGGAGGTGGGCTAAGAAGATCGTCTCATCTCGCAAAGAGGTGTCTTTCAAGACTCGGCATCTTCCTCGCCAAGGACTTGATAGGCGCCATAAGAAGTCAAAATGGTGAAAGGAAGTGATGAGTGAAATGATTAAACAGTTATCAAGAACTAGGTAGTCATCATTGGAAATTACAAGTACTGGGAGAGAAAATCAGTGTAGGGGAGACCGGGGTTAGTTGGCACAGTTTTCACTTCAAAATTTTTCTAATTTTTTTGGTTTGAAGATATTTGAAATGTAAAAAGTTGGAAATGTACGTAAACACTTTGGCTACAAATCACACATACAATTGAATAAATATATTGTTGCCACTTTGTGTGAAAAATGTTTTTCCTTGTCCAGTCAAACTATGCCAACCTACCCTGGTATCGGGGTTAGTTGGCATAGGTAGTGGGGTAAGTTGGCATAAGTGAGGCAAGCGTTTTTACCCGTCTTTATGTAAGGTGTTGTAGCGGTGTGATATTTACTACTCTCGCGTGGCAACACATTGGCTTTGTAGTTGGAGATCTGTGTTCTACCAAATTAATCGCTACTTCCTCTGTCGCTAGAAACGCTTCATTATTTATTGATTTAAGTCATTAAACATCGAAACTAGATAAGTACCAAGTCTCCCTCTTCACTGGTGACTACCGGACGCAAGATGAGCGACGACGAAACTTCGACCGAAAAGGTAAACTGCGCTAAAGATTCAACAAGCAGCATCGCGAGGGTAAGCATCAAGCCACCGCCATTTTGGAAGCCTGATCCAAGAATATGGTTTCTGCAGTTGGAGGCTCAATTTAGGAATGCATCGATCAAAGAGGATCAAACAAAGTTCGATTATGTAGTGAGTTCAATCGAGACAGGAATTTTATCGCAAGTGTCGGACATTCTAACGCATCCTCCTAAAGTCGCCAAGTACGACGCTATCAAGGAACGGCTCATTTCTATCTTCGCGGACACCGAAACTCAAAAGACACAAAAGCTGCTAACTGACGTTGAACTAGGTGATAAAAAACCTTCTCAGTTATTATGTGAAATGAAGAATTTGGCTACGGATAAGGTGAGTGAAACCTTTTTGAAAACCCTTTGGCTACAAAGATTGCCGAATGATATGTCGAGTATCTTATCGATAAGTGGTGACGATTTATCAAAATTAGCCACGATGGCGGACAAGATGTGGGAGATCAAAGCTCCTAACTATCAGAATGCAGCCATTGCTGCCGTGAAGAACGATATTTTGGTGGAAAACCTTCAAGAACAAATTGCTCAGCTGTCGTTGCAAATTGGCGAGTTAAATAGGAAACGATTTCCCTACCGTCGCCAATTTCGACCTCGTTCTAGGAGCTCCTCAAATGTTAGACGTAGCACTGCCAATAACACTTTTTGTTATTATCACTCAAAATTTGGAGACGCGGCCTTTGATTGTAGGGAGCCGTGCAATTGGCATAACCAGAAGAATTCGGAAAACTAAATCCCCGTCTCTCATTGACGACCGAGGGACATGGGGTAGAGCTGAGTCGTCTCTTCGTTAGCGACAAAGAATCGGCCACCCAATACCTTATCGATACGGGGGCGGAATTGTCTGTGATTCCCCCTTCGCCAAGGGACAAAAGAAATATCTCCAAACTAGAACTGTTCGCGGCTAATGGAACGAAAATTCGAACATTTGGACAGAAATTGCTGACCCTCAATCTTGGTTTAAGACGTCCTTTTAATTGGTTATTTATAATCGCTGAGGTAAACAAGCCAATTATAGGCATGGATTTTCTGGCTCACTTTAATCTTTTGGTTGATTCCAAAAACCGTAAGCTGATTGATGGCACCACCTTACTGGAAACGAAGGGTATTCCCAGTTTCCAATCGGATGATAAAATTCCTATTGTCAATGCAGTACAGGAGCCATACAAAGATATCCTCGATGAATTTCCGGAATTGCTGCAGTTAAATGTTGTAAATAACAAGGTTAAAGAACACAAAATCGAACACTATATTGAAACAAAAGGTCCACCTGTTTTCGCAAAAGCTAGAAGATTGTCAGCGGAAAAACTCAAAGCCGCTAAAAAAGAATTTGAGTTCATGCTTCAAATGGGCTTATGCAGACCATCCAAAAGCAATTGGTCGAGTCCGCTCCACCTTGTAGCTAAGAAATCGGGTGACTGGAGACCGTGCGGAGATTATCGGTCGTTGAACAACGTCACTATTCCAGACAGATACCCACTTCCATTCTTGACAGACTGCAGTTATATACTAGCTGGCACAACAGTTTTCACATCTTTAGATCTGGTAAGAGCATATCAACAAATTCCTGTTCGTGAGGAAGACATCCCTAAGACAGCAATTGTGACTCCTTTTGGCCTGTTTGAGTTCCCATTTATGACCTTTGGTTTACGTAATGCCGCGCAGACCTTTTCCCGTTTCATGAGAGAAGTACTCAGTGGTTTAGACTTTGTATTTTGCTATTTGGACGATATTCTTATAGCCTCTGCTGACGAAAGAACTCATCGGAAACATTTACGAGCAGTTCTACAGAGACTGAATGAGTATGGACTTTGCATCAATGCCGCAAAGTGTAAATTTGGTCAAACCAAGCTTGCATTCTTGGGATACGAAGTGTCGGCTGAAGGTCTAAAACCTCTTCCATCCAAAATTGAAGCTATAACCAATTTTCCTGAGCCTAAATCCTACACGAATTTGAGAAAATTTCTAGGAATGGTGAATTTCTACCATAGATTCATCCCAAATTGCGCCAAAATTCAACAGCCATTGACTTCTTTACTTAGCGGTATCAAGAAAGAAAGCAAAAGAGAAGTTATTTGGACAGAAGAATCGAAAATCTCTTTTCAAATGTTAAAAGAGGCATTAGGTCGAGCGGCGAATCTAACTCATCCTTCTGACAAAGCTGAAATATCTCTTACCACTGACGCCTCGGACACTGCCATTGGAGCTGTTTTGCACCAGACAGAGAATAAAAAGAAAAGCCCAATGAGTTTCTTCTCCCGAACGCTGACACCTACTCAAAGGAAGTACAGTGCTTATGACAGGGAGTTATTGGCGATTTATGAAGCCGTGAAGCATTTTAGATACATTTTAGAGGGACGACCTTTCACTATTTTCACGGATCACAAACCCTTGGTATTTGCTTTTCAACAAGATTTGGAAAAGGCTTCGCCACGGCAAGCCAGGCAACTTTCATACATTGGACAATTCTCTACTGATATACAATACATCCAAGGCGAAGACAATATTATTGCGGACGCTCTTTCTCGAATAGACACGATATCTGTCCCATCTCCAGTCGACCTGCAAGCGTTAGCTGAGGCTCAGGAGGACGAAGAGTTAGAAATGCTTAAGAGAAATCCCAAGTTAAGGATTATACAGGTTTCTGTCCCAAACAGCAGAAAAGGTATCTTCTGCGATGAATCCACAGGCAGTTATCGTCCTTATATTCCTCCGAGCTTTCGACAGCAGATATTTTCATCGATCCACTCTCTTTCTCACCCGGGCGTTAAAAGTACCAAGAAGCTGATTACGAAGCGATTCATTTGGACTAACATCAATAAGGATTGCTCTAACTGGAGTAGAGCATGCTTGGAATGCCAAAAATCTAAGGTTCAGCGACATACCCATTCGGCTCTTTCAAACTTTTCTGTGCCTCCGAACGATTCCAGCAAGTTCACATTGACATAGTTGGCCCCTTACCGCCATGTCGAGGCTTCAGATACCTATTGACGATGATTGATCGTTTCTCGAGATGGGTTGAAGCGATTCCAATGGAAGACCAAACAGCAGAGACTGTTGCAAAGGGGCTGATATCAACATGGATAAGTCGTTTCGGAATTCCACAACGTATTACGTCTGACCAGGGAAGACAATTTGAAAGCCATCTATTTTCCTCCTTAAGTAAATACCTTGGTTTTCAGACCTCACGAACGACTGCGTACCACCCTCAGGCCAATGGACTGATAGAAAGACAACATAGAAGTATTAAAGCCGGTCTACGATGCCATTTGCAAAATAGTACAACGTGGGTAGATGCTTTGCCGTTGGTTCTTCTTGGATTGCGCACCACACTGAAAGAAGATATCGGCTACTCTTCAGCAGAATTACTCTATGGAAGTCCTCTTTGTTTACCTGGAGAATTTGTTGCCGAAACTCCCGGAGTTACGCACTCAGAGTTCATACAGGCACTCCAAAAGGAAATACGTAAATTGAAACCCTCAAAAACGACTACTCATGGCAAAAAGCCTGTTTTCGTGTCGAAAGAGCTTTCGAATTGCTCTCATGTGTTTGTATACGACAATGCTCCTGTATCTTCCCTGCAACCAGTTTATCGGGGCCCCTTCGTCGTTAAAGAGAGAGCATTCAAGTATTTCGACATTGAAATCAAAGGTATAGTCAAAAGAATATCAATCGATAGATTGAAGCCTTGCTTTACGCTGCACGAAAACTCAGAAGAGTCTGGGACGGATGCTGCATCATCTGACGTCAGAGTTCCTCCTCCCACTCATTTTTCCAAGAAGTCGGACGAATTGTCGCCTGAAGACAGAAGCTATACGACGCGCAGGGGTAGAAAGGTCAGGTTCCCGAAACATCTAGAACATTACGTACCGTAATCGCTGTGGCTGGGAGGGGAGTGTGTAGCGGTGTGATATTTACTACTCTCGCGTGGCAACACATTGGCTTTGTAGTTGGAGATCTGTGTTCTACCAAATAAATCGCTACTTCCTCTGTCGCTAGAAACGCTTCATTATTTATTGATTTAAGTCATTAAACATCGAAACTAGATAAGTACCAAGTCTCCCTCTTCAGTGTAATTATAATGGATGTTAATCAGCTTAAAATTAAACATTCCATATGTCCTGGGCGGTAAATGAACGTTGGTTCATTACTGATTATAGGAGGTTGAAAAATCTTTGAACATTATGTGGGTTGAAACTGGACGTTTGAGCCAAACTCGTTGCCTCGGGGGTACGTATTGAAAGTTGTGGGTGACGTTTTAGGAAAAAAGAAAACCAGTCAACACCTGCTGATTCTTTTGAGTCCCAACTACTAGGATGTGCAGTGCCATTAGCAACTGCATATTGATATGCCAACTTTCTTGCCTCTTTTGGGCTCAGGCCTAAGTATATGTCACTTGAATTCACAAGGTATTCACTCAAAGCAAATTCTTGTTCAGGAGTGAACACCTGCCGCACTATCCCATATCCTCCAATACCCTCTGGTACAATTTAGGCAAAGAGAATTCATTTTTAATTTTGCGATCTTACAATACCATGCGAGACTTCTAACAGAGATCTTAAATTCATCCTCTACTTTTCTCAAACTTTTTTTTTTCAAGTAAGTGTGCCTCAACAGCTCTTTTTCAATGATCTGCTTCATTGTAGCCCTCTCAGTTTTTCGTTTATAGGTACTCATAATCTGAACAAAAAATATTTACATTATCATGGATAGGTAAGGCAGAAAAAGTGAACTTACAGTTTCCGTTTATTACATAATAATAACTAGATAACCGTTTGCTTGAAATCGAGCTGAAATTTGTATAGTCTTAAATTATGCCATTTTTTAAAACTCTGAGTATGGCAAATTTACGTAAAAGTATCTAAAGTAAAGTTAATATCTGTCCAGCCGTTATTGAGTTATGACTGCGAAAAGAAAACGCCTTCCGCATTTATATATGTTTATATAAAAATAATAATAATTTATTATTATGAAGTATTCTATACCTAATTAAAATTAGGTTGCTATGAATGTTGGCATACTTATGTCAACTTACCCGTTGTTGCGGGGTTAGTTGGCATACCCAGCCAGCTTATGTCAACTGGCCCCCGAGTCCCTATGCCAACTAACCCCAATAGAGCAAGTAAAATAAACATGGCGACCAAAACTTTTGTTTATCAACTACAGCAGAAATGGACTTATAACCTGGTAGCTTAATGCCCAAAGATACTAAAAACTTGTGAATGTTATTCCTGAATGACTATACTACTGTACAAAACGACAAATACTGAATAATCAAAATTTTACTTTCTTATATGAAAATCACGTTTTCCATCCTTCCTCTAAAGGCAATGGCTGGATCCAACTGGCGTTCTCATGCAAGTTGGACGTTTAAATGACGATCATGTGACAGGCTCAGTAGCGCTCTTAATAAACAGTGAATTTTTTTAAAGGCACAATGCCAACTAACCCCGGTCTCCCCTACTCATAATTCAATGATCATCAAGAACTTGGTAGTAATCATAAGAAGTCAAAATGGTGAAAGGAAATTATGAGTGCAATGATTATACCGTCATCAAAAATTGGTTAGTCATCATTGTAAATTACAGTAGTGGGAGAAAATCGGTGTAATTGCAATGATCATCAAGAACTTGGTAGTCGTCATATAAAGTCAAAATTATGAAAATAAATGATAAGTGTCATGAATATACCGTGATCAAGAAAGAGGTAGGAGATTAAATTAATGGGAGAAAAATAATCTAACAAGATGCAGTTATCATTAAAAAACTTTCACTTATAATAATGACAATATCAAGTTCTTAATGAACTTGGTATTGTCTTTAATATAAGTGATGGTGACGTCCGTCATCAAGAACTTGGTGTTGTCATTACTATAAGCAGAGTTGGAACGGGTCACAAACTATGTGACCCATGACCCACTGACCCATTTATATATGTGACCCGTAACCCAGTGACCCAGTGACCCGGACTGACCCAGGAACCTGGCCTGATTCCCAGAATGGTTTGGTCCCTGGGTCATTCCAGGTCACCGGGTCAGTGGGTAAGTCTGGGTCATGGGTCACTGGGTCAAATCCGGGTCTGATAGAGTGATCCATGGCCCAGTGACTCAGACAAAAAAAAGTGACCCAGGTGACCCAGTGACCGGTGACCCGTTCCAACTAAGACTATAAGTCATGGTGACGTCTTCAGAACTAGGTTGTCGCCATTAAAAGTGAGAATGATGGGAGGACGAAATTATGAGTTCAATGAAGGAGGAAGATGCCGTTTTCGAAAACTTGGTAGTTGTAACTAGAAATTAGATAAATAAGAAAGAGTGCAGCAGGTCACGCAATACAGTCAGTCATCATGAACAACTTGATAATTATCATTATAAGTTAGAGTAATCGAAGGAAATAATTATGATCAGGATGACGTCTTGGAAATTTGGTAGTCGTCTTATTATTATGAATGATGGAAATAGTGATGGAGCGATGAAGAAGTGGTCAACAAGGACTTGAAAGTCATCATTATATAAATATAAGAAGAATGAGATAAATGAGTATTACAACAATGCCTTCATCATCAAGCAGTTGCAGAAATAAATTCAATTGTAATGTTTGTAAATTGGAGAAAGGAAAGTAAATTGTACTAGGACTTTATTTTCAGAATAAAAAAAACTAAACTAAACTCCCCGGCGCAACTGCCCATTACTGGGCCAAGGCCTGCCACGCCCATTTTAGCTTTCTTGACCTAGGGCTCTGGGGTGCTAGGCATATGTCCCCGGTAAGGTAGTCAGCCTCACGCGGAACAACCCAGTGTTTAGTTCCCAAGCATGCTTGGTACCCATTTTATTGACCCACTCAAGGGATGAAAGGCTGGGTCAACCTCGCCCAGTCCGGGCCGGGATTCGATCTCCGGACCTGTGGCATGGCAATGCGAAGCACTACCACTCGGCCACTGGGCCTCGACATTTTCAGAATAACAGGATGTAAATTGGAGGGGAAATAAATGTCTAGGACTTTATTTTCAGAATAACAAGAGGAAGTGTTAAATTGAAAAGGAAAAAAATATTACTTCATTTTCAGAATAACAAGATAAATAAAGAGCTGGAAATAAATTTAGTATATTTATTGTAGTTTGTTTTAGTAATGTTGAGACTGGCAATTACCATCAGGATGTCATCAAAGACCAACGAATAAAAGGTATATAGTTTTTTTTAACGTGCAAATATTTTTTTTAACGAAAGAATTCTTCCGTTTTGAAATTATGCTTTTAGTGCCACTGGGCACCAAGAGGACTAAGTTAAGTAAGTAATTATGCGTGATGATAGAAAGCGAAGTCTTACTCAGCCGTGTGAGACCCCTCGAGATACCACAACAGGTTTGAGAGCAACGTAGTTCATCCACCAAATAATTCAAATTAAAGGATTTTAAATCAATAAAATTTATTCATATGATTCCTGATGGTCGTTTAGTATCGAGTTGGGATGCTACATGTAATATTTATTTAACCCTTTCAGACCCAGTGCTGTCATTTGGAATCATCACTTTCAATATTTTTCCCCAAATCCTTATGTCCCGTTATGACATCCAAACATCATTCAATTCTTCACATTTTGTTCTATTCGACAATATTTTACATTAATCTCAATAGAAGTCAGAACTACTATTTTTTTTATTTAGAAAATAGCTAACAAGCGTTTCACCTGATTTTTGAAAAGTTAACTTCAGTTCCACATGTTTAAAACGCAATTTAAACTATTTCGGTTAAAATAATTAATAATTTTTTTTAATAATATGGTCAGATACCTTAACATATTAACTCGAAATGTTTTTTGGTTCGATATATATTTTTATTTTGTTGTTTTCCACAGTTAAAAAATTTTGGCAATATTTCAAAAACCATATAAAAAATAAAATGATTTTTTTTCTTATGGAACTCTTATTTTAAACCTAAAATAAGCTTATTTTGTGAATATCAGATGTTTCTGTGGTGTAGTAATTTTTTGGGACTGAAAGGGTTTAAACAATAGATCTCCAAAGATACATTACCACAACTTATTTCAATACAGTTTGAAAACAATTTTATTGGTTAAATATATTTGAAGAGTACACGGGGAAAAACCGATTGATTTTTCAGAGAAGTTTCCTTAGCAGGCTACTTTGGCGATGATAGCGAGTGATCGCCTAAACTTGTGTAAGGAAACCAGTTCCTACCATACACTGCGTTGCATAATGATAGAACCACCATGTGTTTTCAACATAGCATTAAAATAATTGAAAGGAATCATTGAAATTAATACTTTTATTGGAAATATACGTAATAAGAATGAAAATGGCAGAATAAAAACATAATACTTGCTTAACTTTTCGTGTAATGAAATAAAAATGCAAATATTATGATGCAAAATGATAGGACCAGTCATGATTAATGCTTAATAACAGTACCCTTTTTGGCTATAACTTCAAAAATTCGATCAGACATGCTTTTGACTCGACGCTTAAGTACATAAGCATTAATATTTTCGCATTCTGTTATAATAGCGTCGTTCAATTTTTGAACAGTTGTATATTGCTTTCCGCTGGCGTATACGGCCCTGCTTAGGTTACCCCAAACGTTCTCTATCTTGTTCAAATAAGGATAACAAGCTGGCCAGTAAATAACCTGCACTCCGTTATCCAGGAAACAATGCCAAGGCGAGTTGGCAACATGAATACTGACATTATGATGTTGGAATTTCCAAAATGAACCCCCAATTTGTTCTCCAAACGGCAACAAATTGTCTTCCAACATGTCTTGGTAGTCTTCTGTTTTCATTCGACCAGAGGGGAACGCATTATTGGTCTGCCCTGCGCTTCCAAAACCAGACCAAACCATTAGCGATCGTCCCCCTCCACTGTCTCTTAGAGAAAATACTTTCTTCATTTCGGAGATCCCTCTAATAGTACTCCCATCCATCAGGACCATCTAAGTTGAATTTTTTTTTCGTCACTGAATACTATTGAAGCTACTGTTCTTTCCAAGTCATATGTTCTTTAGCCCATTGCATAATATTTTGCTGGTGAAGCTCTGTAGGTCTCGGTTGTGTTTTCTTTTTCTTGTACACAAGATGGTCGTTCCGCCTTACCACTCTTCATAAAGTAGACTTGTGAACGTTGATGGTGGGATCTCGTGATAATCTGGTCAATGTTTCCCTGACTTTTAGTTTCTTTACAACTAATTTTTCTTGCCGAATTGTTAGCTTTCGAGGACGTCCAGGTGATTTCTTCTTCCCATATTTTGATCTAAGATGGAGAAAGTTATTAACCACGTGCGGTGAACGTCCAACATGTCTTGCTATATTCCGTGACGACAATCCTGCTTGGTTTAAAGCTGCAATTTGCCCCTTTTAAAAACCTTTTTCCTATCCATACTTAATTAACACCTTTTGAAATCTATTGATTTGACTTTTTCACGATAAATTCAAACAAAGCTTGTTTAACTCGATAAAACAAAGCTTTTATGGCTAGAAATGTTTCCGGTTGCCTATTTGTATCCTCCGTGAGGAGCTTTAACACATGCAATTTCGCCTGTTTACTTAAAAGTAAGAGTGGTGCTATCATTTTGCAACAGTATATCTCCATTTGTTTTAAACATTTGCTTATTAAGCAAAACTCAAAACTTCTCCCAGCTTGATATTCCGCATGCCACTTAATTATACTATTCTAGTTTCTGGAAGTATTACAAACTTATTCAAAAATATATTATACAGTTTTTACTCGGAAGAAACAAGGTGGTGCTATCATTATGCAACGCGGTGTAGATATCATAGTTAAAGTAATATAGTGGCAGATCACGTGACCATCAATGCTAACGACAGGGTGCGCAAGGAGCTCCCAGAAGAGCCCCAAATGAAGTCAGTGTTGTAGGTCACGTGATATACCAGTGTAGTTCTTTAACTACTATCTCTGTGGTTCCTAGCTACCAAGTTCAGGCGATTGGCGATCCCGACTCTTGGACCAAGAGAAGAAGAGAGAAACCGGTTTAATACCGCCAAGCAGACAGTTCCGGGCGTCCGCCTAATAAATCAATAGCTTCTTCCCGTGTACTCTTCATTTGTCAATGGTAAGAATTAGCTCAGAGATTGGTTTGAGCTTCTCCCTGTTTAAAGCGTTGAAATCCTGTGAATCCACGCTCAAGGGCGTGTCATTCGATAACAACACACAATGCCTGCCTTTTACCTGATGCACACTTGAAGTTGACCAATGATATAGTTCAGAAACACTCTCGAAATATTTACTGGAATTGCAACAATAGTACAACATATCAATTGTTCAACTAATAACTAGGAAAATCCAAAAACTGGGACCACTAGTCAATATGTCTACCATTCTTTCACTCTAATAAAATATTCTTATTTGTTAATTTAGATTTTTTTTAACTTAATTTGATTACCGACTTCTTTCCACTTATATACTTAAAAAAGAGTTATTTAATTTTATAAGTTCTCCATTAAAATAATCTCAAAAAATATTGCAAAGCAGAAAAACGTGTTTGATTCTACGCCAGCCACTTGGAAAATAACAAAACAAATTGCGAAAATAATCACGTGATACAAAGATGCACTATGAATGGTGGTCAGTAACTTTAGCTCTGACATCGTGGATGTGAACATTGGTCACACGCTAGACACTCCGCATAGTTTTTCCTGGATCACCCCCCCTCCCCCCCGATGCCGGTAGCATATTTCTATTCCTTACATTCAACCGACACCTTGCCAGTGACGTCAGGCTGCTGGGCGTTAGCGAAATAAATGTAACCAATCATTGTCCGTCTTGGTGCAATGAGCGTTGTGTAAGAATTATTGTCGTGTAGGGTTTACCATTATTTCGAGATTTTAATTATTCACACAAAAAACACTAAAATTAACTGAAAAAATATTGAATGGTGTTTATCTGTAAAAATTGAAGTTATAATTATTATAACTAGATAATTTTAGATGTTCTGAGCGCCAAATGACAGATTTTAGATCTCGAATTTTCGCTCGTGATGTCACCTATATTCAAGTATAGCAACTTAATTCTTCATAGTATAGCAATCATTAAAAAACACTATTGAATTTTACTAAAATAGCTTTAAAAATATTAATTTTTCCGAATACACCGGAATTAAATATGAACTAACCTCCTATTTTAATAAATGTTTTTATTTAATTTTTTTAATGCGAATGTACAATTAATATACAGATTTCAAAGCTTCAGCCTAATATCATTTACCTAAAAATAGTTAAGCTTCATTTTTACCTTGCTCTACGTTTTTACCCTGCTAAAAGAATAACATGGTCGCAAATAATACACCGGATTCGAAATCTATACCTATATTCGAAATCAATTCCTATATATTTCACAAAGCCTGTGATAATGTAATTCAAACATTAATTTAATGTAAACATTCCCTTAACTGGGATTCAATAAATATTTTCTTAACTAGAATTTTTTTTGTGTGTGATATGTTATTGATATTAATAATATAAAATACTTTGTTTCTCATTCACCTATTTAATGATTTAAAAATTACTGAATACATGTTTCTATAAAAAAGCTATATGTGTCTATGAGATATAATAAATGTTCTGTTCTATTGAATGATAGTTAATAGTAGTCATGTTGTTAAAAAAATCAATACGAACCCTTACAAATTTGTCAGTCTTCTTTGCGTTGACAATAACCTTTAAGTAGATTTTCGCAGTGCAATCACGCAATTTTTTGATTCCCCTTTATTCTGTTCAGGTGACACTTACATAAAGACTTTTTATTTCCCCGCCCAGCAGCCTGACGTCACTGGCAAGGTGTCGGTTGAATGTAAGGAATAGAAATATGCAGTGCGGTACATACCGCTTCCAAGAACCTCTTGCTTGCGAGCTCAATACTGAGTAATCTGCGACAAAGTAATTACTCAGTCGCTACGGCTAGTACATTGGGTATTTTATTTTAGCAGGGAGGGAGAAACTGTTAAATTAACATTTTTTCCTGCTAAATTAACAGTTCCTCCCTGTTCAAAATTATAGTTTTCCAGTAAAAAAAACTACAATTTTCCTGCAAAAAAACTTAAGTTTTTAACTGCAAAAACAATAGTTTATTTTTACAGTGTTTGCTTTTGACCACCAACGTTTTCATACATTTTTAAGATATATTTAGACTCATCTGACTCATGGATTACACTCTTAAAACAACAGAGCGATTTTTACTCAGTCTGAGTTAATTTTCACTCCTCCAGTGTCGAAAATGCACTTCCCCTATAGGAGTGGATCCTTTGTGTGTTAAACCTCCGACAGGATCACTCCAAACGATTGATTTTAACTCAGTCTGAATTAATATTCACTACTTTTCAGTGTCGAAAATGCACTTCTCCTACAGGAGTGGAATTCATTATTTTGTTTTAAGAGTGTAATTTAGAATATTTGTATTTGGGCGAACACTTGGCTAAGATAAAAAAAAATAACAAGCAGAATGAGTGAATTTAGAAATTTCTTCACAAATTTCAAAATTCAGAAAAGTATAAAGGAGAGGCCCTACGAATTGGACCAGTGTTTTCAGCCTACTTTTTTTTTAATTCGAAAGAATTAAAAAAAGTATGTATTAATATGCGGTCAATATCCGTCTGCCTGTGCGCACCCCCCTTCCCAAATCAGTTCTATGCATCCGATCTTAAAAATTCTTTTTTAGTTCGAAAGCTATGAGCTCAGAGACCAAACTTTAGTACTTTTTGTCCGTCTGTGCATTTACGATCAGACGGACATAACTTTACTATTTGTCGACGAATTTTCCATTGAATAAACATTTAAATTCAATTTCGAGTCATTTAAATCGCTGCTGCCAACTCAAAAATGGATATCTGTACTGGGAAAGCGTAGAACATCCAACACGTGATGAATGGGCCTGGGTACACTGGGACAGACGTGTTCGTCAAATCTGTCTATTCCAAAGTCGCGACGGCTTCAGAGTACGATGTTGTTCGAAGTTCCTTTGGGTTCCCGCTCAAGTGTTGATCTCGTCACTTGACCAGGGTTCTAAATTACGAGGCGTTATTGCCTGTGTTAAAGCTCCTAATGGAGGCCAGAAATAGTCAGCCGGAAACGACTAAACTACACTGTTTCGGTTATAAATCAGTTTGAAATGACGTCAGGAATGTGGTTTTTTGATACTTTATTACTCGTTTACTAAGAAAGTATCAAGGCATATTTTTCGCGTATAATCCTGACTAGTTTTAATTTACATTTCTTACTTTATTAGCATTTTTGAGTAGTTTCAAGTTTTTTGTTATAATAAATATTTAATTATTTGTAAAACTGCAAATAAATCAAGCAGACGATAAGTAATATTAATTTTATTTGCAGTAGAAAATTAATAAAAATAGTTGATTTTTGGCTTTAAAAATTTTAAATTATAGCTGGATGCTGTGTTTAGTTCAATGTATTCTAATGCGCATAAATTTTATGTAGAAACATTTGCAGATGACACTTACTGTTACGAACCTAGTTGTTTCCCAATAAGAATTTCACACTTTAAGCAACAGGAAAGTAAGCTATTTTAGTTCTTTTATGACTTCTTGTTTTATTAAAAATTCCTAAAACTAAGGTGAATAGTATTATTTCTGTTAGTTTTTTAAATACTTGGCAAGGTTTAATTTGTGGATTATTAGTAACTAAAAACTTCAAAATGGAATGTAATAGATGAAAAAAACACAAATTTGTCGAGAGGGAGCTCTAATTGAATAGAATAAAGTTTATTATGTACTTGTTTCCAAACGCCAACAGTATGCATTAAATATCCTTCAAAGTCCTAACGCTGTATACGATGTCACCTTTAATGGTTGAGGTGGGTGCCTATTCAGGTGTCGGCTTACTTGTGGTCCTAAAATACAACGCCCGTCGCCAATAGTCCTCGAGTAGCTCTAGTGTGACGATAATTCAAACCTTACCTACATACAAATCCGCTCTTCTATCGTGTTTATGCTGGATCTTTCTTTCAGTTACAAATAAAATTGTTACACTTGACAACAAAACGTGACGTCCGATTACTTTCTTAGTGTCGATAGAGCTTAGGAAGACCAATATGAAATCGGGAAAACCATAGACAGTTTTTTAGATATAAAAAGCTTCGGCAACGAAGTAAAAGCGTTTTCCAGCACTCCAAATTTTTGAAAAAAATCCCGGAATCGTCTAAAGTTGCGAGACCACACGTGATCTCTCTCTATAGATGCAATATAAAAAAAAACTTCCCAGAACTCAGTTCAGATATTTATATATATAAAAAATAGAAATTGCAAATTATGTTTTGCAACTTTCTTTCAACTAGAAAGTTTCTATTTTAAATATAACTAAAAACTAAAATTCAAAGTTTACAACTGCAAAACCAGAGAGGATTTCGCACGTTGGCGAATTTTAGGTTTGCGCAGTGGTGTTCTGTAGTGTAAGTTTTACTATTAAATGAAAATTCTCTATTTTCCGACCTAGGTCCCAATTGATCGGAAAATCGAGGTTCTACTGTATTTGGACAAGATTCGTTCAATTAATGGTACAGTTCCACATTCTTAGATAAAGAATAAACTAAAATTTTCATTACACGTTTAACCAACTCATTTTTTCTTCGGTCAGATTCGACCGATTAATGACGATCAACCACTTTTGTCTTCTTTATCTAATATCAAACGAATTCAACTGTCCTTTCCTTTCTTTGGAATAACATTCAATCAATAGAAATACACTTTCGATCTCCTCTATTCCTAGCACAATTTATGATGCAGCAAAATGTTGGCATTTTTAATATTAAAAAAAAAGGGAAAACTCGCTACCTATGACACCTTTTTACTGTGTTTTGCCGATGCACTTGCGTTCGTTTGTATGTCCTAATGCTATGTCCACACTACGACAATAAAAATGACAAGAAATTGAGCGCGCATGGAAATGTATATGCAATTAGGTCCATTCGAGGTAAGTGCGCGCGCATGCCAGACCAATTTGTATAGGTACTTCCATGCGCGCGCAATTTATTGTCATTTTTATTGTTGCAGTGTGGACATAGCATATGAAAAATAGGGGGCTTGGGAACCCAGTCGGTTAGGCACTTGCCCAGCACGCGAAAGGTCCCGGGACCTTGACTTCAATATTGATACGAAAACATTAAATTTGGTTAGTAATATTAAAACTCAGTGTGTGTAACAAATTTAATTGTTGGTTTATAACATAGATTTTTAACTTTTATAACATAATTAAATTGGATATTATCTGAGATTTTTTAATTAATTTATCTGGACCCGTATACGATCTCGGGTCTACGGAATAAGATCAAGAAGAGCTGACACTAAGCCAGAGAGATTGGGCATAATACATTTATATTAAGAGTTAAATAAAAAAAATCATTTTAGTTAAAATTTAGATACATTATAATATAAATGTTAGATTCGCAAATAGCTTCATGGGGCCAGTAGGTTCAGTTAGATTTTTAATTAACTCATAAGCTAAAACTATTGGAGAGAAGGATATTTAACGTGGACTCCCGCCACACGGGGTATTATTCGTCGGACATTTTTGGCTGCACGTGTCGCTTATAGACCGGCAGTTATTTTGCAGGGGTGCCTACAGGGGGGGTCAACGACGCAGACTGCGTCATTGAAATTTTAGGGGGGGGGCGAGAAAAATTAGAAAATTTCCATTGTAAATGGATTATTTCTTTCTAAGTTACAAATACTAGTTTTTCTTTTTTTCTAATCATCACCCCCCCCCCCAGACACCAAGGGAAGGGGGCATTAACCTTCCCCCCCCCCCCAACCTTCAAGAATCAAAAATGGTAACCAAAATCCACAAGAACATTACGGAAAGAAGATCATAGATAATCGAATATCGCGTAGGCCTAACGAATCTTTCTGGCATTTATTACCCATAAACAACTCATCATTTCTTTAAACAAAACATTTGCAGCTGCCATTCTGTCTGTGTATAACATATACAGTTCGATTAAATGATGACTACCGAATATTTCTTTTCACCAATGACACTCGTGCAATTTTCCCGCTCGCTTTGAA
This sequence comes from Hylyphantes graminicola, assembly GCA_023701765.1. Lineage (NCBI taxonomy): Eukaryota > Metazoa > Arthropoda > Arachnida > Araneae > Linyphiidae > Hylyphantes > Hylyphantes graminicola. The sequence goes on along the minus strand of CM043116.1, from coordinate 62,608,143 downwards.
GTGTTGTTAGAAGTTTTTTTTTTTTTTTTTTTTGTAGATGTAGATTGTTCATTTTGAAGCGGAGGAGGGAGCATCAAAGATATCTCTTTATTAAATGCACCTCATCGATTTATTTTAAACTACATGAACTTAAAATGCACTGCACTATAAATACTCCAAGAGCTTATTTTGAATTGTTATGGCAGTGATTCCGGTAAGATTTTCGTCGTAATTATATAATTTGAATATATTAATCGTGTTAACCCTCTGAAAAAGCAAATTGGCTGAAATGTAAACTTGTTTTCACTGCTTGAGATTTAAAATTTTAACTGAAAATTTAATTTCTCAATTAAAAAATTATTTTTCTGTAGTAGGTGGTTATAAATGACTCCTCCATGCTTTAAATTTTGGAATTTAATAAAATTATTAAATTGATAAAACTTTAAAATTATGTGCGTTGCTGGAAAATCAGTCATTTGACGGGTTTATACGTCTGTATCCTTCAGAAGGTTAGGCAAATAAAGAAAGGATACTAAAGAATTTTAAATCATACAAATACTGAGAAGTTAATTATATTTGATATTACTACAATAATTTTAGTTTCAAATTTTACACTTTCAAACATTTATGGGCACCAAAAATATTGATCAATTATTATAATGAAAACATTGTTTTCTTATTTTTTTAAATGCACCTGAATCTTAACGTGGCTTTTTTTAAAGTCGACTAAGAAATGAAATTACATAAAATATTTTAGAGTGGCGGGATTTTTTAAAACAGTTTTACCTCTAAATCTGCAAGAACTAGATGACAGCTTTCAAGAAATTAGATTTTAAAAATGTTAACCCCCTTCCCTTCATTAAGCCCTAGTGATATTAATAATTTTTATTATCAATTTCTAGATATTTATTTGGAGAATACAATAAAATTACTTGTTGAGGTTCAAGCTGTCTTAAGACGTAGCCACTTAAACCGCAAGGAACGAACGGGGCCTTCTCCTAATTAGTGATCCTATATTGTTGATTTTATTAGAAAATTTTTGCAATGATAACAGAATTGCACTTCTTAATAATTAAACTCACATTATAAGTTATTTAATTGAATAAAACCCTTAATTTCATATATTACGCACTTAATGCTCTAACTACATTAATCGCAACTAAAATCGTTAACAATATGTTAAAATCGTTAACAATATGTCGAAGAAAGAAAGCCATTTGCTGGCAATTATTTCACATAAACATTTCTTAATCATTGTTATAGCATTTGAAGCAGGCATTATAAATATTCAGAATTTTGTATAACATTTCTTTGAATGAATGAGCTTCGGATAATATTTCTGGCTTAGCATACATGCTGTGAGTGATTGAATTTAGTTAAGTAGTTCAGTTCCGAGTTTTACGGTAAGAATTTTGACTGTTTAATATTTCATTTTAATTGTAGTGATTTAATGATTAGTATCTTATTTTTAACTAAATCTGTAAACTATATCTGTAAACATTATAAAATAATTGTGATTTTTTTAATGATATCGATTGTGTTGCATTGCATCTAAAATAATAAAAGAAAGAGTCTGTCTGTGTGTATGTCTGTGAATGGCAAAAGACCTACTTAGACTGCTGTAAAATATCCAAAATTTTTAATATAGATTCCTTTTAATACCTACGTGTGCACCTGAGGCGTAGTTTTTTCATATTTGATTGTGATTTTTAATTAATATAATTAGTTTTAGAAAAAAGGTCCTCCACGTGGGAGTGCGGACCATAACAGAGCTTGAAAATACATGGACCGGGCCGAAATGGTTGCTTGACGCCATTCGCATTAGATATTGAGTGTATTTTCACAAGTAAGCAAAACATGCCTCTAAAAGGAAGCAATGCGTAGTTAACGGGTTACCTGTAAGGCGGGACCATACCATACTGCTAGTTAGATAAAAAGCGAAGACAGTATTTTTATGCATTAAGAATTGAGGGAAGGAATCGGAAACTGTTTTTGATTGGATCACGTGTCCGGCTATTTTTATGGATTAAAAAATAATATAACTACATAAACTAAATTTTGAGTGGAATTTGTACCGTATTTAGATTCCCGCTAACTTTTACTGTAAAGAAAATCTATTTAAAGGAAAATTAAAAATAAGTTGTAATTCCGTATTGTAAAAGAAAATAAAAAATGTACTTCCCTTTTTTTTTTGGGGGGGGGGGGGGGGATTTAAAAAAAAAATTCTAGGGGGGGGGGTGCGTCGTTGGATCTGGGGGGGATCGGCACCTCTGTATTTTGGCGATGCCCGGACCCGAACTTGGGACCTTCCGCATGCTAGGCGAATGCCTAATCGACTGGGCTCCCCAACCCCTAGACACTTTCAAGTCTTAAAATATTTACATTTATCCACCATTATTTTATTTCGCTTTATATAACATTTTGACAAACCAATATCAAAATCATCAATCATATCAAACCAGTTTCATATCATATTGGACAAACGTTTTTATCATAATGCATAAAAAACACAAGAAAAAAATTCAACACATCAATTTAAATGGAAACATATAAGGTTCTCAAAATGTAATTTAAATTCAATTGATTAAAAATAGTTTTATGCACTTCTACTTCAATTACCCTTTTTTTTCCCCTTTTATTTTTTTTATTGACAATAGCAACCCTACAACAAATTAACATGGCTCTAAATAGGAAAAGTTGTCGGGATTTTCGACTGTCTCTGACAACTTTTTTCAGGGTTACTTTGCGAGAGTGGAATTTTTAATTGCTTTTTTGGCTTTCGATTTGATTATTTGAAAATTTAAAATGATAAATTCGGTTTTTCTCTCTGAAGTTACCATAGCGCAAGACGCACCGAATCAGAGTATTCTAGCAGACATTTAAGGCATGCGTTAATAGCTAAAACACCGTGCGTCACAATTGAAGTGCAGTCACCGTGCGTCAATGTTTTCGTAGACGCACGGTGCGGTGTATGAATTGCGGTTGTTTCATCCTCCATGCGCGCGCACGCCAATACAAATTGCATGGGGATGCGCGCGAAACACGAGATCACGTGATTGAGATCACGTGACATTTTTGTTTTAGTTGTCGCCGTCTGGACATAGCCTTTTGAAAATTTTCTCTTCTCCATGGATCTGGGGCTGTAGGGAGCCCATGGATGTATATTAATGGATGTACTACTGAATGTTAAGAAAACGCAGCCGTTGTCAACGGCTCGAGGACAACTATTTGACATCTTTTCTAATTTGGCGCTTTTATTTTTCTCCAATTCATCCGGCGATTTCATCGATCTATAAATGTTACTGGAGAGCTCATAATTGTGCTCGAGCTGGTGGCAACGGCCGCATTTTTTGTGATTTGAGGGAGACACGGTCTGGGGCGCAACTAGAAAAAAATCCTGGGGGGGGGTTTCATTTTTTAAAAATTATTTTTCAATTGATTATTTTTTAATTAAAATTAATTGTAATTAAAATTAAAATTAATTGTAATTGAAATTAATTGCAATTAAAATTTATTATAATTAAAATTAATTAATTGTAATTAAAATTAATGATAATTAAATTTAATTGTTATTTAAGTTAGCTTTAATTAAAATTACTCTCAATAAAAATTACTTATATTTTTTATCAAAACTATTTGAATTAAAATTGATGTTTAATTTAATTTACTTTTGTTTTCATGCAGTTTTGTAGTATTAATTTAGTATTACTAGTTACTATTTATGTACATCAATTAGTTTTTATTGTACGAAACTCATATTTGTATCTAATAGTTAATTAATGTTTTATTTTTTTTTAAATAAAAATTAAGTGTACTAAATAAAAAATCAATTATTGTATGTTTTTATTTATAATTTAACTAATTAGATAATTTAAATCACCGGATTTGTTGTACAGAAATTCAACGATAAGCTTCTAATATTAAATTTTATTATAAAAGGAGGTAAGAGTAAAGATATATTGAAAATTTAAATTTAAAATGTTAAAAATATACTATAATTACAAAATTAATTGGACATTTTTTTAAGAAATTTATGTAAATGTTACGGTCACAGCCCGAATTCGGACACTTCGCGAATTGGCCAGCCAAATCCCGAAGTATCTAAGGACGCAGTGAATTGGCTGGCCAATGTCTAGTCTTTCCTTGATTTCGGGAATTGGCTGGTCAGATCGCGAAGTGGCAAAAGAGATCCGTTAACTTTTTAATAAAACAAAACAATCGGGCATTTTTTAAATAAGCACGTCACGTTTTGGCCGGTAACTAACTAATAAATTTGGTAGGAATAGGACATATTTAAAGGTCAAGCTGATAAAAAAACCAATTAAATTATTTAATATTTCGAACTTCAACAAAGCAAAGAAGTGTACTTTCGACGTCATACAGGACAGGCGAATCTCCGATGTAAAATAATTTAAATATTGATGTATTTATGCCGTAAAAATAGCAGTTAATAAAAAACATGCTTTAAATATAAAACATCCATTAAAATGTAATGAAAACAGAAATGACTGAGCAGCCATTTCTAGATTTATGTTTAAAACATTCAGATAAAAACAATAGAAAGGTTTTTAAAAAAAACGCGCCCCAAGTTAATAACATACTCATTGTCAGATACTTTAGAGAAGAAATTAAACTTACCAATATTTTGCTCACATGACATCCATCCAATCTTAAGAATAGAAGACCAAGATATAGACCAAGAAAATTACTTTATATTGTACAAATATGTAAAAACAAAGACTTATACCTAAATTCTCGGCTTAATTTAAATTAGAAATTATTTTAAGAACTTTTTTCTAAAAAAATTAATAAAAATTTTAAAATTTTGATTTTAATTTTTTTTAAAAATAATTTCTAATAAAAATTGAGCTGAGAATTTAGGTATAAGTCTTTGTTTGTACATATTTGTACAATATAAAGTCATTTTCTTGGTCATTTTTTCAATTTTGACTTCACAATTTGCCGCGCAAGCCTGATCACCAAGGTGTTCAAATAGCATTCATGTTTAATATCATTTATTTTAGTTTTGGCTAAAGTTTCATACATTTTAAAACTTGTTTTATAATAAATAAATCTTGTAGAATTACATATAAAAAAATTCTACTTGTACATTGAGTAGTTCAAAAATGACATGAAAGATCAAACTATGTTTTGTAGTACCTTCTTTGCACATTTTTAAGACTCCTGTGACCCCTTAAAGCGTTGAAATCCTGCGAATCCACGCTTAAGGGCGTGTGCATTCGATAACAACACACAATGACTGCATTTTACCTGATGCACACTTGAAGTTGACCAATGATATAGTTCAGAAACACTCTCGAAATATTTACTGGAATTGCAACAATAGTACAGCATATCAATTGTTCAACAAATAACTAAGAAAATCCAAAAACTGGGACCACTAGTCAATTTGTCTACCATTCTTTCACTCTAATAAAATATTCTTATTTGTTAATTTAGATTTTTTTTTACTTACTTAATTTGATTACCGACTTCTTTCCACTTATATATTTAAAAAACAGTTATTTAATGTTATAAGTTCTCCAATAAAATAATCTCAAAAAATATTGCAAAGCAGAAAAACGTGTTTGTTTCTACGCCAGCCACTTGGAAAATAACAAAAAAAATTGCGAAAATAGTCACGTGATACAAAGATGCACTATGAATGGTGGTCAGTAACTTTGGTTGAGCTATTAGCTCTGACATCGTGGATGCGAACATTGATCACACGCTAGACACTCCGCATAGTTTTTCCTGGATCAACCCCCCCCCCCCCCCCCCCCCCCCCCCACCGATGCCGGTAGCATATTTCTATTCCTTGCATTCAACCGACACCTTGCCAGTGACGTCAGGCTGCTGGGCGTTAGCGAAATAAATGTAACCAATCATTGTCCGTCTTGGTGCCATGAGCGTTGTGTAAGAATTATTGTCGTGTAGGGACTTTTTCGAGATTTTAATTATTCACACAAAATATACTAAAATTAACTGAAAAATATTGAATGGTGTTTATCTGTAAAAATTGAAGTGATGATTATTATAACTAGATAATTTTAAATGTTCTGAGCGACAAATGACAGATTTTAGATCTCGAATTTTTGCTCGTGCTGCCACCTATATTCAAGTATAGCAACTTAATTCTACATAATATAGCAATCATTATAAAAACATTTTTGAATTTTACTAAAATAGCTTTAATAATATTGCTTTTTCCGAATACACCGGAATTAAATATGAACTAACCTCCTATTTTAATAAATGTTTTTATTTAATTTTTTAATGCGAATGTGCAATTAATATATAGATTTCAAGGCTTCAGCCTAATATCATTTACCAAAAAATAGTTAAGCTTCATTTTTACCTTGCTCTTCATTTTTACCCTGCTAAAAGAATAACATGTTCGCAAATAATTCACCGGATTCGAAATCTATACCTATATTCGACATCTATTACTATATATTTCACAAAGCCTGTGATAATGTAATTGAAACATTAATGTAATGTAAACATTCCCTTAACTGGGATTCAATAAATATTTTTTTAACTAGAAATAATTTTGTGTGCGATATGTTATTGTTATTAATAATATAAAATACTTTGTTTCTCATTCTCCTATTTAATGATTTAAAAATTACTGAATGCATGTTTCTATAATAAAGCTATATGTGTCTATGAGATATAATAAATGTTCTGTTCTATTAAATGATAGTTAATAGCAGTCATGTTGTTAATAAAAAATCAATACAAACCCTTACAAATTTGTCAGTCTTCTTTGCGTTGACAATAACCTTTAAGTAAATTTTCGCAGTGCAATCACGCAATTTTTTGATTCCCCTTTATTCTGTTCAGGTGACACTTTCATAAAGACTTTTTATTTCCCCGCCCAGCAGCCTGACGTCACTGGCAAGGTGTCGGTTCAATGTAAGGAATAGAAATATGCAGCCCGGTACATACCTCTTCCAAGAACCTCTTGCTTGAGAGCTCAATACTGAGTCATCTGCGACTAAGTAATTACTCAGTCGCGAGGGCTAGTACATTGGGTATTTTATTTTAGCAGGGTGGGAGAAACTGTTAAATTAACATTTTTTCCTGCTAAATTAACAGTTCCTCCCTGTTGAAATTATAGTTTTCCAGTAAAAAACTACAATTTTCCTGCAAAAAAACTAAAGTTTTAAAGTGCAAAAACAACAGTTTTTTTGCAGTGTTTGATTTTGACCACCAACGTTTTCATACATTTTTAAGATATATTAGACTCATCTGACTCATGGATTACACTCTTAAAACAAACGAGCGATTTTTACTCAGTCTGAGTTAATTTTCACTCCTCCAGTTTCGAAAATGCACTTCCCCTATAGGAGTGGATCCTTTGTGTGTTAAACCTCCGACAGGATCACTCCAAACGAGTGATTTTAACTCAGTCTGAATTAATATTTACTACTTTCCAGTGTCGAAAATGCACTTCTCCAACAAGAGTGGAATTCATTCTTTTGTTTTAAGAGTGTATTTAGAATATTTGTATTTGGGCGAACACTTGGCTAAGATAAAAAAAAAAAAAAATGACAGGCAAAATGAGTGAATTTAGAAATTTCATCACAAATTTCAAAATTCAGAAAAGTGTAAAGAAGAGGCCCTACGAATTGGACCAGTATTTTCAGCCTATTTTTTTTTAATTCGAAAGAATTAAAAAAAAAAAAGTAGGTATTAATATGCGGTCGATGTCCGTCTGCCTGTGCGCTCCCCCCTTCCCAAATCAGTTCTATGCATCCGATCATCACCCTAGCTGGAGGGGGTGTTGATCCGATCTTAAAAATTCTTTTTTAGTTCGAAATCTATGAGCTCAGAGACCAAACTTTAGTACTTTTTGTCCGTCTGTGCATTTACGATCAGACGGACATAACTTTACTATTCATCGACGAATTTTCCATTGAATAAGCATTTAAATTCAATTTCGAGTCATTTAAATCGCTGCTGAAAACTCAAAAATGGATATCTGTACTGGGAAAGAGTAGAACATCCAACACGTGATGAATTGGCCTGGGTTCTCGTCACTTGACCAGGGTTCTAAATTACGAGGCGTTATTGGCTGTGTTAAAGCTCCTAATGGAGGCCAGAAATAGTCAGTCGGAAACGATTACACTACACTGTTTCGGTTATAAATAAGTTTGAAATGACGTCAGGAATGTGGTTTTTTGATATTTATTACTCGTTTACTAAGAAAGTATCAAGGCATATTTTTCGCATATAATCCTGACTTGTTTTAATTTACATTTCTTACTTTATTAGCATTTTTGAGTAGTTTCAAGTTTTTTGTTATAATAAATATTTAATTATTTGTAAAACTGCAAATAAATCAAGCAGACGATAAGTAATATTAATTTTATTTGCAGTAGAAAATTAATAAAAATAGTTGATTTTTGGCTTTAAGGAATTTAAATTATAGCTGGATGCTGTGTTTAGTTCAATGTATTCTAATGCGCATAAATTTTATGTAGAAACATTTGCAGATGACACTTACTGTTACGAACCTAGTTGTTTCCCAATAAGAATTTCGCACTTTAAGCAACAGGAAAATAAGCTATTTTAGTTCTTTTATGACTTCTTGTTTTATTAAAAATTCCTAAAACTAAGGTGAATAGTTCTTATTTGTGTTAGTTTTTTTAAATACTTGGCAAGGTTTAATTTGTGGATTATTAGTAACTAAAAACTTCAAAATGGAATGTAATAGATGAAAAAACACAAATTTGTCGAGAGGGAGCTCTAATTGAATAGAATAAAGTTTATTATGTTACTTGTTTCCAAACGCCAACAGTATGCATTAAATATCCTTCAAAGACCTAACGCTGTGTACGATGTCGTCCTTAATGGTTGAGGTGGGTGCCTATTCAGGTGTCGGCTTACTTGTGGTCCTAAAATACAACGCCCGTCGCCAATAGTCCTCGTGTAGCTCTAGTGTGACGATAATTCAAACCTTAACTACATACAAATCCGCTCTCTGTGTTTATGCTGGATCTTTCTTTCAGTTACAAATAAAATTGTTACATTTGACAACAAAACGTGACGTCCGATTACTTTCTTAGTGTCGATAGAGCTTAGGAAGACCAATATGAAATCGGGAAAACCATAGACAGTATTTTAGATATAAAAAGCTTCGGCAACGAAGTAAAAGCGTTTTCCTGCACTCCAAATTTTTGAAAAAAATCCCGGAATCGTCTAGTTGCGAGACCACAAGTGATCTCTCTCTATAGATGCAATATAAAAAAAAACTTCCCAGAACTCAGTTCAGATATTTATGTATATATAAAAAATAGAAATTGCAAATTATGTTTTGCAACTTTCTTTTAACTAGAAAGTTTCTATTTTAAATATAACTAAAAGCTAAAATTCAAAGTTTACAACTGCAAAACCAGAGAGGATTTCGCACGTTGGCGAATTTTAGGTTTGCGCAGTGGTGTTCTGTAGTATAAGTTTTACTATTAAATGAAAATTCTCTATTTTCCGACCTAGGTCCCAATTGATCGGATAATCGAGGTTCTACTGTATTTGGACAAGATTCTTTCAATTAATGGTACAGATCCATATTCTTAGATAAAGGATAAACTAAAATTTTCATTACACGTTTAGCCAACTCATTTTTTCTTCGGTCAGATTCGACCGATTAATGACAATCCTTTTGTCTTCTTTATCTAATATCAAACGAATTCTACTGTCCTTTCCTTTCTTTGGAAAAACATTCAATCAATAGAAATACACTTTCGATCTCCTCTATTCCTAGCACAATTTATGATGCAGCAAAATGTTGGCATTTTTAATATTAAAAAAAAAGGGAAAACTCGCTACCTATGACACCTTTTTACTGTGTTTTGCCGATGCACTTGCGTTCGTTTGTATGTCCTAATGCTATGTCCACACTACGACAATAAAAATGACAAGAAATTGAGCGCGCATGGAAATGTATATGCAATTAGGTCCATTCGAGGTAAGTGCGCGCGCATGCCAGACCAATTTGTATAGGTACTTCCATGCGCGCGCAATTTATTGTCATTTTTATTGTTGCAGTGTGGACATAGCATATGAAAAATAGGGGGCTTGGGAACCCAGTCGGTTAGGCACTTGCCCAGCACGCGAAAGGTCCCGGGACCTTGACTTCAATATTGATACGAAAACATTAAATTTGGTTAGTAATATTAAAACTCAGTGTGTGTAACAAATTTAATTGTTGGTTTATAACATAGATTTTTAACTTTTATAACATAATTAAATTGGATATTATCTGAGATTTTTTAATTAATTTATCTGGACCCGTATACGATCTCGGGTCTACGGAATAAGATCAAGAAGAGCTGACCACTAAGCCAGAGAGATTGGGCATAATACATTTATATTAAGAGTTAAATAAAAAAAATCATTTTAGTTAAAATTTAGATACATTATAATATAAATGTTAGATTCGCAAATAGCTTCATGGGGCCAGTAGGTTCAGTTAGATTTTTAATTAACTCATAAGCTAAAACTATTGGAGAGAAGGATATTTAACGTGGACTCCCGCCACACGGGGTATTATTCGTCGGACATTTTTGGCTGCACGTGTCGCTTATAGACCGGCAGTTATTTTGCAGGGGTGCCTACAGGGGGGGTCAACGACGCAGACTGCGTCATTGAAATTTTAGGGGGGGGCGAGAAAAATTAGAAAATTTCCATTGTAAATGGTTTATTTCTTTCTAAGTTACAAATACTAGTTTTTCTTTTTTTCTAATCATCACCCCCCCCCCCCCCAGACACCAAGGGAAGGGGGCATTAACCTTCCCCCCCCCAACCTTCAAGAATCAAAAATGGTAACCAAAATCCACAAGAACATTACGGAAAGAAGATCATAGATAATCGAATATCGCGTAGGCCTAACGAATCTTTCTGGCATTTATTACCCATAAACAACTCATCATTTCTTTAAACAAAACATTTGCAGCTGCCATTCTGTCTGTGTATAACATATACAGTTCGATTAAATGATGACTACCGAATATTTCTTTTCACCAATGACACTCGTGCAATTTTCCCGCTCGCTTTGAAGTGTTGTTAGAAGTTTTTTTTTTTTTTTGTAGATGTAGATTGTTCATTTTGAAACGGAGGAGGGAGCATCAAAGATATCTCTTTATTAAATGCACCTCATCGATTTATTTTAAACTACATGAACTTAAAATGCACTGCACTATAAATACTCCAAGAGCTTATTTTGAATTGTTATGGCAGTGATTCCGGTAAGATTTTCGTCTTAATTATATAATTTGAATATATTAATCGTGTTAACCCTCTGAAAAAGCAAATTGGCTGAAATGTAAACTTGTTTTCACTGCTTGAGATTTAAAATTTTAACTGAAAATTTAATTTCTCAATTAAAAAATTATTTTTCTGTAGTAGGTGGTTATAAATGACTCCTCCATGCTTTAAATTTTGGAATTTAATAAAATTATTAAATTGATAAAACTTTAAAATTATGTGCGTTGCTGGAAAATCAGTCATTTGACGGGTTTATACGTCTGTATCCTTCAGAAGGTTAGGCAAATAAAGAAAGGATACTAAAGAATTTTAAATCATACAAATACTGAGAAGTTAATTATATTTGATATTACTACAATAATTTTAGTTTCAAATTTTACACTTTCAAACATTTATGGGCACCAAAAATATTGATCAATTATTATAATGAAAACATTGTTTTCTTATTTTTTTAAATGCACCTGAATCTTAACGTGGCTTTTTTTAAAGTCGACTAAGAAATGAAATTACATAAAATATTTTAGAGTGGCGGGATTTTTTAAAACAGTTTTACCTCTACAAGAATCTGCAAGAACTAGATGACAGCTTTCAAGAAATTAGATTTTAAAAATGTTAACCCCCTTCCCTTCATTAAGCCCTAGTGATATTAATAATTTTTATTATCAATTTCTAGATATTTATTTGGAGAATACAATAAAATTACTTGTTGAGGTTCAAGCTGTCTTAAGACGTAGCCACTTAAACCGCAAGGAACGAACGGGGCCTTCTCCTAATTAGTGATCCTATATTGTTGATTTTATTAGAAAATTTTTGCAATGATAACAGAATTGCACTTCTTAATAATTAAACTCACATTATAAGTTATTTAATTGAATAAAACCCTTAATTTCATATATTACGCACTTAATGCTCTAACTACATTAATCGCAACTAAAATCGTTAACAATATGTTAAAATCGTTAACAATATGTCGAAGAAAGCCATTTGCTGGCAATTATTCACATAAACATTTCTTAATCATTGTTATAGCATTTGAAGCAGGCATTATAAATATTCAGAATTTTGTATAACATTTCTTTGAATGAATGAGCTTCGGATAATATTTCTGGCTTAGCATACATGCTGTGAGTGATTGAATTTAGTTAAGTAGTTCAGTTCCGAGTTTTACGGTAAGAATTTTGACTGTTTAATATTTCATTTTAATTGTAGTGATTTAATGATTAGTATCTTATTTTTAACTAAATCTGTAAACTATATCTGTAAACATTATAAAATAATTGTGATTTGTTTAATGATATCGATTGTGTTGCATTGCATCTAAAATAATAAAAGAAAGAGTCTGTCTGTGTGTATGTCTGTGAATGGCAAAAGACCTACTTAGACTGCTGTAAAATATCCAAAATTTTTAATATAGATTCCTTTTAATACCTACGTGTGCACCTGAGGCGTAGTTTTTTCATATTTGATTGTGATTTTTAATTAATATAATTAGTTTTAGAAAAAAGGTCCTCCACGTGGGAGTGCGGACCATAACAGAGCTTGAAAATACATGGACCGGGCCGAAATGGTTGCTTGACGCCATTCGCATTAGATATTGAGTGTATTTTCACAAGTAAGCAAAACATGCCTCTAAAAGGAAGCAATGCGTAGTTAACGGGTTACCTGTAAGGCGGGACCATACCATACTGCTAGTTAGATAAAAAGCGAAGACAGTATTTTTATGCATTAAGAATTGAGGGAAGGAATCGGAAACTGTTTTTGATTGGATCACGTGTCCGGCTATTTTTATGGATTAAAAAATAATATAACTACATAAATTAAATTTTGAATGGAATTTGTACCGTATTTAGATTCCCGCTAACTTTTACTGTAAAGAAAATCTATTTAAAGGAAAATTAAAAATAAGTTGTAATTCCGTATTGTAAAAGAAAATAAAAAATGTACTTCCCTTTTTTTTGGGGGGGGGGGGATTTAAAAAATTCTAGGGGGGGGGGTGCGTCGTTGGATCTGGGGGGGATCGGCACCTCTGTATTTTGGCGATGCCCGGACCCGAACTTGGGACCTTCCGCATGCTAGGCGAATGCCTAATCGACTGGGCTCCCCAACCCCTAGACACTTTCAAGTCTTAAAATATTTACATTTATCCACCATTATTTTATTTCGCTTTATATAACATTTTGACAAACCAATATCAAAATCATCAATCATATCAAACCAGTTTCATATCATATTGGACAAACGTTTTTATCATAATGCATAAAAAACACAAGAAAAAAAATTCAACACATCAATTTAAATGGAAACATATAAGGTTCTCAAAATGTAATTTAAATTCAATTGATTAAAAATAGTTTTATGCACTTCTACTTCAATTACCCTTTTTTTTCCCCTTTTATTTTTTTTATTGACAATAGCAACCCTACAACAAATTAACATGGCTCTAAATAGGAAAAGTTGTCGGGATTTTCGACTGTCTCTGACAACTTTTTTCAGGGTTACTTTGCGAGAGTGGAATTTTTAATTGCTTTTTTGGCTTTCGATTTGATTATTTGAAAATTTAAAATGATAAATTCGGTTTTTCTCTCTGAAGTTACCATAGCGCAAGACGCACCGAATCAGAGTATTCTAGCAGACATTTAAGGCATGCGTTAATAGCTAAAACACCGTGCGTCACAATTGAAGTGCAGTCACCGTGCGTCAATGTTTTCGTAGACGCACGGTGTATGAATTGCGGTTGTTTCATCCTCCATGCGCGCGCACGCCAATACAAATTGCATGGGGATGCGCGCGAAACACGAGATCACGTGATTGAGATCACGTGACATTTTTGTTTTAGTTGTCGCCGTCTGGACATAGCCTTTTGAAAATTTTCTCTTCTCCATGGATCTGGGGCTGTAGGGAGCCCATGGATGTATATTAATGGATGTACTACTGAATGTTAAGAAAACGCAGCCGTTGTCAACGGCTCGAGGACAACTATTTGACATCTTTTCTAATTTGGCGCTTTTATTTTTCTCCAATTCATCCGGCGATTTCATCGATCTATAAATGTTACTGGAGAGCTCATAATTGTGCTCGAGCTGGTGGCAACGGCCGCATTTTTTGTGATTTGAGGGAGACACGGTCTGGGGCGCAACTAGAAAAAAATCCTGGGGGGGGTTTCATTTTTTAAAAATTATTTTTCAATTGATTATTTTTAATTAAAATTAATTGTAATTAAAATTAAAATTAATTGTAATTGAAATTAATTGCAATTAAAATTTATTATAATTAAAATTAATTGTAATTAAAATTAATGATAATTAAATTTAATTGTTATTTAAGTTAGCTTTAATTAAAATTACTCTCAATAAAAATTACTTATATTTTTTATCAAAACTATTTGAATTAAAATTGATGTTTAATTTAATTTACTTTTGTTTTCATGCAGTTTTGTAGTATTAATTTAGTATTACTAGTTACTATTTATGTACATCAATTAGTTTTTATTGTACGAAACTCATATTTGTATCTAATAGTTAATTAATGTTTTATTTTTTTTAAAATAAAAATTAAGTGTACTAAATAAAAAATCAATTATTGTATGTTTTTATTTATAATTTAACTAATTAGATAATTTAAATCACCGGATTTGTTGTACAGAAATTCAACGATAAGCTTCTAATATTAAATTTTATTATAAAAGGAGGTAAGAGTAAAGATATATTGAAAATTTAAATTTAAAATGTTAAAAATATACTATAATTACAAAATTAATTGGACATTTTTTTAAGAAATTTATGTAAATGTTACGCGTCACAGCCCGAATTCGGACACTTCGCGAATTGGCCAGCCAAATCCCGAAGTATCTAAGGACGCAGTGAATTGGCTGGCCAATGTCTAGTCTTTCCTTGATTTCGGGAATTGGCTGGTCAGATCGCGAAGTGGCAAAAGAGATCCGTTAACTTTTTAATAAAACAAAACAATCGGGCATTTTTTAAATAAGCACGTCACGTTTTGGCCGGTAACTAACTAATAAATTTGGTAGGAATAGGACATATTTAAAGGTCAAGCTGATAAAAAAACCAATTAAATTATTTAATATTTCGAACTTCAACAAAGCAAAGAAGTGTACTTTCGACGTCATACAGGACAGGCGAATCTCCGATGTAAAATAATTTAAATATTGATGTATTTATGCCGTAAAAATAGCAGTTAATAAAAAACATGCTTTAAATATAAAACATCCATTAAAATGTAATGAAAACAGAAATGACTGAGCAGCCATTTCTAGATTTATGTTTAAAACATTCAGATAAAAACAATAGAAAGGTTTTTAAAAAAAACGCGCCCCAAGTTAATAACATACTCATTGTCAGATACTTTAGAGAAGAAATTAAACTTACCAATATTTTGCTCACATGACATCCATCCAATCTTAAGAATAGCATACGAGAAAAAGCACGAAAGGCGCGCAAAAACTCCAACGTGTGATACACCGATTTTACTTGTATGTACTATAATAAGCGAACTAAAAAAAAGCGAATTTCAAATAAATCAGTCAATATTTTTTTTTATGGTTTTTTTCTTATACTCCCTTCGACTGTATCATCGGTGATGGCGCCACTCTTTATTAAAAAAAAAAGACTCTGAAAGAAAGGAAATGAGAGAAATTTATTACGCCAATAGCAAACGTTTAGACTTTTTCAGAACGATTAGAATTTTTTATGGGTAATGGAATTCATAATATCAGTCTCGTTGGCACCACGTTGGTCAACAGTAGATTGCTTTTTGAATTTCATGTTTTCCCTTGGCGTTCGTTTACATTTATTTTTTGGTTTTTGTGATAATAAAAGTTATTATAAATTTAGTTCAAATTTGAATCATCGCCGCACTAGAGCTATACGATAGCAATTGGCGACGGGCGTCGTAATTTAAAATCATAGTCAGGTGACGAGCCGTCAACAGCAACACAATGATGACAGTTAACGCAACCGTTAAGGGCGACATCGTACGCAGCTTCAGGACTTAGAAGCATATTTAACGTGCACTTCCTCTACAAGGGGTTGCTTTATTAAGTATACTATAACTAAGATTTAGGTTAACCGTTTTTATGCCTTTTTGGTCAAAACATATATTATTTTCGGGCACTTTTTAATTTTAATTGTTGACAATTTTTTTAATTGACTACATTAATTTGTGTCTGAAGCGTAACTTTTTAACACGACATATTTAAAAGTTTAAGTTGAACAAAAAAACATTTAACCGATTAATGTTCCAAACTTCAACGATGTTACTTGTATCTATAACTAACACTTAAGACGTCGTACAGACGAATCGCCGATGTGGAATAATTTAAAAATTGTATGCTTTTATGTCGTTATATAACAATATCAACTAATTGATATAAAACATGTTTTAAATGTAAACAGCAATTAAAATGCAATGAAAACGGAACTTAACAGCAATCCTTAGATTTATATTAAGCATTCAGACAAAACTGTAAAAAGAGAGAAAAAAGCGGCTTTCCCTACAAACATACTCATATCTTCAGGAACTTTACAGTAGAAATTGCATAGGAAAAGGCATGAAATGAAAACGTTTTTGAATGTACAATATTAGAGCAACTGTCACAAAAAACGACAAAAAATGAATAAATCGACAAGACATGTCATTTTATCGACCCCCCCCCCCCCCCTTCACATTACAAAAGTTTCGTTAGAACTATTTTGTTTTACAGAGATTTATACTTCCCACCACCCTTATTTGAAACACTTGAGGGATAGAAAACCGAAACCAGTTTTTTTTGCCCTCGGTATTTACCAAAAAACCCGTTTTTTCATAAGGCCGGTCTTAAGATTCAGTAAAACCGAAAAACCGGTTTTTGAAACACCTGCTTTTTTTCTGAAAAACCACCATCCCTACCGTTTCTTATTTGGTTGGCGGCGAGTATAGTAAATGCGAAAAGCGAAATGTGTTTCTCTTCTAATTTTTTTTATCATTTTCGAATTTTTTTTTTGTTAACAAAATAAAATTGGACTATAATATGGGTTCTGGGGGGGGTTCTGACCCTAACCCCCCCCCCCGTGGTTGCGCGCCTGGACACGGTTGAGGGAGCCTTGTGGTCAAGATCTCGGTCTCGAGATGAGAAGGTTGAGAGAACGAGTTCCGGTGTCACTGAAGACCTACCGAGTATAAGCGGAGTACGTGCTCGTTAAATCTGTTGGGTCCGAAAGTCCTGTGGTCGGTCATTGCGCAGTTTACCAAGGGTACAAGTTCCTGGAGAAAATTTCCCTCCCCGTCAGGGACATGTCTAAATTGTGGAGGTGGCGACAAATGGCAGCATCTGTCATTTATGTACATGGCCAGTCTTCAGTGGCACCGGGTCTCGAACTCTCAACCTTCCGATCTCAAGTCCAAGGTCCGGACCACTAGGCTCCTTACAGCCCCTAACACATGTGATGGTGATGGTTGGTAGACATATATTTTCAGGCTCGTTTCAAAGCAAAATTATGCTGCCATATTTTAAACAAATAATTTTCTATTAATTCTTTAGAATCTCAGCTTCATAAAAAAAAGAATACAAAACATAATTAAGCCCAAAATATAAGCGTTTCTAAAACAAAACCTACCAAGGTCTAGGTCAAACGCACTGAAAATGTGTGCAATGTTTTGATTCCCTCTGCCTTTCCGGGAAGCACGTGGTTTTAATAGCGTGACGTAGCACTGCCCTTTCCCTATGTATTCGCAATGAATGAAGTATTTTTTATTTTGATTCTGCAAGCAGAACAAAATCCCCGAATAATAATCTAAAGATAAGAATCTAATAAGACTAAAAGGCAAGTAATGAGAACCTTGTTCAGACGTTACATTAAAAAAAATAGTTTTGGCTACTTAAAGAAAAATTAATAAATACTTATATAACACTTATTAAAAAATGCTTCTGTTGAGAATAACAGTCCCTTAATAATAATACTATAATTTCGAACAAAAACAGAATTTTAAAATGCGATAGATCATTTCATTCTCAACTATAAATTGCATATAAATTATTAGAATTTACGTGGAAATATATTAAAAAGTTTTTTCAAAACTTATTACTTCGAAAACACATATATTAGGAACAGAATGCCCGAACCAAATAAAAATAAATCTAGATAAAACAAAAGTAAATATGTGTTTAAACTATATATTAGGAGGGGAAAAAAATTATAATAATTAATAATGAATGCATTATGAAAAGTTTCAAAAGTAAAAATATTTAGAATAGACGATACATTTTCACCAAGAAAGAATAATTTAAAAAACTCCTTACCAAATATCTTCCATTTCGTAGGAATTCCTATATGGAATTATTGAAACATCGTGTTCTTCGTTTTACTTTTAAGATGGTCTGATGCAAAAATCTAGCCCTTATTCTTCGAATTTACAAAAGTTTACAAAAAAATTTACAAATTCCGAATTCTAGTAACTAAAATTTCGTATCACAATCGCAGCGAGATGGTGTAAACAAAGGCAGGCTATGTTATACACTACGGCAATAAAAACTGACACGAAATGCGCGCGCATTTATATACGATTTCAATCATTCTAGGTAGGTGCGCGCGCATGCCTATACATGTCAGCTTATATTGTTAGTGTGTGGACATAGTAAAACAACAGCACGTGTTTTCTAGCACGTGGACGCTAAATGGCGCCATCTATTGACAGCTTTCTCACTATAGCCAATTTTGATCGTTTTCGCACGGCATGATAATGTAGGAGGCTATGTTTATAAGCGGGTCCTTGCGACCAAGCATACAAGCCTCCTGTAAATATATGTCAACCAACCAACATGGGTCATGGACATAGATGTATTTTTTCTTCGACTTTGCCGTTAGCAGCCATGACTTTGCAAAATAACTGTAATTTTACTCAATGTTTTCTTAGTTAAATACTTATCTTTCCCAATTCTTCCTAGTCGCAATTCGTCCTCGCGAAATACGTCGATGTTTGAATGCTAATTACCTGTTGTTTATCTAAATCTATAAAGACACGAAATATGAACGAGTTTGCCATTCACGATGCTACCCGCGAGGGCCACCTGTGTAGGGTGAGGCAACTCATCGAAGCGGGAGTGCCCGTGGACCGCCTCGACGAAGAGGGACTGACCCCTCTGCACTTGGCAGCTCTTCATGGTCGGCACGAAGTGGCAGCACTGCTCGTCAACAGCAAGTGTGACCTCGACATCAAGGATAATCGGGGTCGTACACCTGTGATTTTGGCTGCTGAAGGGGGCAGGAAGGACATTGTGGATCTCCTCCTTCATCATGGACCCCTTGAAGTCAACTGCGTTGATGACTGCGGGCGCACCCTCCTTCATCATGCCACTTCTAAGGATTGGACGGGCATCGTGCGTCGTATCTTGGACCATGGAGAAGCAGACCTTAATGCTGCGGACCTAAAGGGGAGAACTCCTCTCATGTGTGCCGCGACAAGAGAGAAGGAGGAGGTTGCAGCCGTCCTCATCCAAGCTGGAGCAGACGTCAACAGACGTGATAGAACGAATTACACTGCCTTGCATTTTGCTGCTCTCTGTGGTCGCACCAGAGTGATCCAGCTTCTTCTGGAGAAGGAGGGACTGGATCTCAGTCCTCAAAATATCTATGGTGACACGCCTTTGCATGTCGCTTGCCACTTGAAGACAGGTTTCGTTCGTACAGGGGCCATAAAGCAACTCTTGGACGCATGCACCGACACCTACGTGAAGAACAATCTAGGCGAAACTGCTCTGAGTGTCGGTATCAGGAGAGATAATTTAACCCTCGAGGAAATCAGGTTGTTTGTTCAAAAAGGGGCCTTTTTGGATAACTGTGATTACGAGTGCTTATCTCTCTCTGCTAATCAACATCTTCTCAAAGAGTATGTCCTGAAGGATGTGGAATTGTGCACCCAATCCGTGGTGAACAAGTTCAACCGTCAGTCCTTGCCTGCTTTGAACGGCATTGCTCATTTTGCTAGGAGGCTCCCAAATGTCGATAACTTTAAATTAAGAGCTCGGCAAATTGATGAAGTGGAAAACTTGGTCAAGTGTGAGATAAAGAGGAGCACCTTCTGTAATGTGGTCAAGGTACGGCCAGTGGCTTTAAGTGCCCTCTGTGTTCTATCTCTAATAACTTGCCAGCCTGACAAGCAACGAGCTGCTTCTACAGGTTTTGGTCATTCATCATTTAAAAGAAATCGTAACTAAACTGTATGGGGGGGGGGGAATCATTATTTGGATCAAGAATGTTTAACCTATATTTCGTATTATAAATATGTTAAATCTTTTGTTTTAGTACCTAATGCATAATTTTTAAAATCATTTAACAACCTTTTACTCACTTTTAATAAAACTCTAACTAATTTACTCTATGATTGTTATTGCACAATATTTGCCCTTTAGGGGAGAGAAGGGGAATCCCGCCACCTCGGGTAATGCCGCCACCCCTTGTATCTCGCCAACTGTGTGTGTGGGAGGGGGGCTGTGAGCACTGACCTGTAGCAGGAAACAAAGTAATTTGTAGTATAGACGCTAATGGCCTTGCGGTGAGTTGGTGTAAAGTTATTTAAGAAATGCGGTTTTTAGTGATTTTCATCTAATCTCGAGCCATCTAAAATTAAGCGATAAGTGACTGCTATTTATAAGTTAGATAAATCAGTTATATATCATTTAAAAGAGTAATTAGTAGGCTATTTTATCACGTCGTTAGTTTGGACGCTAGGCTAACTACCTTTCTTTAAACAAGCCGTCTATGCCATTTTGTCTACTGGGGTAATGCCGCCACATCACTCTGGGGTTATGCCGCCCCATGCAAAAGGATGGCGGCATAATCCGTAAAATAGAAATTTCATATATTGGCCCTACAACTTATTAGTTTTCGTTAGATATGCCGCGTAACCGAAAAAGAATAACTGAACTGGTCAAATAGACCAACGAAACTTTAAAAAAAACCCTGCATAGTTAGTTGCACATAGAAATTTAATAAAAGAGTTGTATCCTGTACAATTTACCATTCCAAAGTTAATTAAACCTATTTTAGTTCCATATGTATTGCTTTATTATGTAATTTTCCATTATTTATAGATTATTTGCTTTGTTTATTGATGTGGCGGCATAACCCCAGTGGTGTGGCGGCATTACCCCAGATACCGGGGTAATCCCGCCACTGTGCGAGCATTAGAAAGATACAATTTTATTCAGTTTTTATTAAGGATTAAAATTTTAAAAAATTACTACAAGATAGGTTATGAACTGTAGTATGCTATGCTCATTACAATTTAACAGTGGCGTAGCCAGGATTGTTCCAAGGGGGGGGTTTCAAAATTTTGAAGCTGCCGACTTGGTTTAAAGGAAACTTCATTATTATAATTAGCAATGTACTTTTTAATTGAAAATGCTAATTACTGAATATTAATACTTATAACTAATTATAACTACCTGTTTAAAACAAAATTAATTGTAATTAATAGCTTTCATTAATTTGCATAACTAATTACTAATAAATTAAAATTACTGATTACAACTTATTAATTAAAAATTAAATTATTTATTACAAATAAAATAAATTTATCACAAGTCAAATTTCTTCATTAATAATGAACTTTAACATATGGTAACTATTAATAAACACGATTAAACATTTCGGAAGTTACTGATGTATTATAAAGTTAATGAGGATTATAGCTACTGATTTATACAAGTCAACAAAGAATTTCACGTTTTGGGTGAACAAATCTAAGGCTGCCTATTTAAAAGAAAAATGGTAACTTGCAAACAAGCTTCGCATGATATAACTACTACAAATGACACGCAAAAATGATAACAATTAAAAAGTACAGATAATGAATAATTACATAAACTATAACAAATCGTCACTTACCTCAATATCATGATAAGTGAAATCTGAACAAAATACGTGACTTATTTAGCAAGAATTGAGTAAAATTTTGGTTACATTATTTAATTTTTGAACCAAAATTCATTTATTTTAGAGAGAGATTATATTAATAGAGGGTGAAATACACTTGGAGGGTGAAAACTATTTTAGTTTTCCGGGGCTTTTAAGTTCGACAATGAATGAAAAGTGCAGAACGAGCTGCCTATACTTGTGTACAGTATGTGTTTATTTTCCAAAAGAACCCGCGCTTTCTAAAGTTAGTCACAGAGAGAGAAGGGGTGGGGTGCATCCCGCTAAAAAATTCCAAGAAAAACAAGACGTGAAATTGATACTGGGACCTTCGTTTTGCGCCGAATGAGGTGGTGCCGTGGTGGAAAGCTATAAATTGAGGGTGCGTCAACGAAGACCCCCCCCCCCCCCAGCACTTTGACCCCTCTATGTTCTGAGAAAAAGAGCGGGTAATCCACGGTGGCCTCCCCACAAACAGGAAGCAGCGTTTGCTTTGAGCTTTACAGAATGAACTAAAAATGGACATTTTAATGAAATATATTGCATTAAAAATAATAATCAATGTATTTTTTTTAAATATTCTTGATGCATTAATGTTGTTATATACCCTATTTGTTACAAATTGAATGTGTTAGAAAGGTTAGAAAAACAGGTCATTAAATTTCAATTCTAATTCTCTTTGAATTAATGGCAAAATGTTAACTCGTTTTTTAACTGACCTTTGCATCAAATTATACAAGCGTTATTAATTATTAAAACATATAATTTGAATTGTCCGTTTTTCCACGAACGGAATATATCTCTTTAAAGGTGGAAAAAAATTCTTTAAAAATCAGATAAACTTTCTTTTTCAAGTATAGTTGGGCTGAATTACGTCTAAAAATTTTATCATGAGATAACCTTATGCAGAAACACATTAAGAAAAAAATGGTTTTCAAACTACACAAATGGGACACGAATATTGTGTAAAAAATGCAGATTACTCACTAGTGTCTTACTTCAATGCAACCAGGGCTCTATGGGATTTATGGGCCCCTATGCAACTTAGTTGGAACGTTAATTATACACCTAGTGTAATTGAAATGACAAGGGGTGAGATAATCTAGATGGCATTAAAGAGGTTCGAAGTAAAAGGTATTACAGCAATTCAAAAAAGGTTAACTTTTAATAAGATAAAGGGTTGATTCCCCCCCTCCCCCCCCCCCGCAGGGGGGGGTGAAATTTTTTGAAATAAGTGGTGTTGGAGCTCTGAAAAAAACCTTTTGTAAGACTCCATGGGGGGGGGTTCTAACCCCCCGTAACCCCCCCCCCTCGCTACGCCACTGACAATTTACATTAATTGCAACACAATTCTGCATGAAAATTCAATTTCTCTTAAGGTGGCGCCATTCCCCTTCTCTCCCCTATATGTCTTTGAAGTTCTTTTAGGTTCATATTAATGTTTAAATCTGAAATGTGTGAGCTTTTAACTTGGATGGTTTGTTGTTTTGCAGTGGAAGCCGTTTTTGTTTACTTCAAAGAGTTTGTAGTAAGTGCAAATGGATGCTTTGTGTTGCCTTTTTACAAGTTAGTAGGGATGCACCGAATATTCGGTTACTATTCGGCATTCGACCATTTTAGCCGAATATTCGGTTTGGCCGAATAGCTTAACTATTCGGCCGATTTTTTTTTAATTTCTTCATATTAGCATCTTCTAAAACATTGAAAAATTCCAAAACAGGACTTGTTTTCATTTTTTTGATAGACTCAAATTCTTAAGGTATTGTTATTTATAATGGTAATACCAGCTTGGTTAACCTTTAGAATCCGTTTTTTTTTTTGTCGCCTTTGGGATTCTAAGTCGCCTCTAAGGGATCTGGCATTTTTTGTAGCAAGTGATAAACAATTTTATTTGGTGATACGGCGAAAGATCTTTTCGTCCAATTGTCGGCGCTCGTAATACTACTTACACGGAATTGTGGGTAAGAAGCCCGGATGATGTGCGCGCGCAATGGAATTATTGTGTTCTTAATTTATTTTTCGTCCAATTGACGACGCTGTTGATACTTGTGCGAGCGATAAATTGTAGCGAAAAGTTACGACTCGTTAATGGGTCAACGAAAATCCCCTTCCCATACTGCCTTGCGAAGTCTCTGAAGGAACTGACGTCATTAAGAGCCGTGTGTTCTCTATGTGATGCGAAAATACAAAGTTGATTTGCTGATTGAGAAGTTTTCAGTTGTCTAGTTTGTGCCAAATTTAACACAGCTTATTTTGTAATGTTTTTTAGAAACAAGCATGTAAAACTACTGCTAAAATCGACAAAAATTAATCTTGTTTCAGCGACTTTCTTTCTTAATGAACAGAAATGTAGAACAAATATATGAAAACGGAAATAAAGAGTATATAGAATAAAATAAAAGGGTAAATTATCCCAGTCCCAGGGCATAATTTTCGGGATAGAAAAGTTCACTAACAAAAGTTGACTATAAAATTGCTTTCCAAGCAAATTACTATGGCTATTTTTTTTAGACATTGAAGTATAAAAAAACTCGTATATTTTATAGAGATATGTTTCAGGGGCTCCCTAAAGTTGTCAGTCGGTTCCTGATTATATCTATCATAAACCTAATTTAAAACAAAACAAACATTAGTTAAAAAAATCATTAAAACTTATCGGCGACGGTTTTATAAATTAACTATTGGGATGAAATTAAGTAAAGTATTTAGTAATGTTATACATAAAATCACTGAAATGGGTATGCATGTTGAAATCTGTGGAAGAAACGGTTCCCACTGATCTCTTGTAGTGGGCGCTTATGCTATAAATGGATTTCCTACATATAAAAAATTTTGATCAAAGCTCTTTGAAAGTTTTCAACTCAACGATTTGTTAATTCGTACTTGCAATACAACTTGGATGATTCCCGCCTTCTGTAAACTTTCAAATTACTTACAAAAAGATAACCCACAATGACCCTATGTATATACTTCATTTTTAAGAAAAGAACACATGTTGATATCATATATTTTCAGGCTTGTGTGCTTGTTGAGAGAAAAACACATTGATTTTGTATTTATAATTCTGAAATCTGATGTGTAGTTGTATCCTGTACAATTTGCTATTCCAAGGTTAATTAAACCTATTTTAGTACTATATGTATTGCTTTATTACATAATTTTCCATTATTTATAGATTATTTGCTTTGTTTATTGATGTGGCGGCATGCATTACCCCAGGAACCGTGTGCAAGCTTTTAGAAAAAATATTCAGTTTCTCTTAAAGATTTAAATTTATAAAAAATTACCACAAGATAGATTATGAACTGTAGTATGCTATGCTCATTACAACTTACATTAATTGCAACACAATTCTGCATGAAAATTCAATTTCCCTTAAGTTGGCGCTATTCTCCCGCTCTCTCCTAGTGAAGGATATTTTTTTGTCATGACTGGGTTCAATTTCAGTTGCAACAAATTCCTGACATTTCACTGTTTTAATTTTTTCTTTGGTTCATCTGGGTTAAACCTTCGAAAATTGGGGAAGTTAATCTTTATATTATGAGCTTACCATATTCTTAAAAAATACAATTGATCAATATACCAAGTCCCACCTCAAACATAATGTAAGTAAATACATTTTTCTACTCAGCATAGAATAAAATTGTGTTTCTATAAATACTATGTTTGAAATTTTGCCTAGGTTAATTTAACTAGGTTTCAACAACTGCAATAATATAACTAAACGAACGACTTGTAAAAATGATAAAAACTGACAACCATTTTACAAAATAGGACCTTTACTTCTATTAAGGAAAAAAAACGGTAATAAACTTCTATTCCATTTGTATAACATAATAATTTTTCATCATTATGTTGAAAAAAGAATGAATATTCTGCTTTCCCATATTAAATACTAGCAGTATGGTCCCGCCTTACTGGGAACCCGTTAACTTCGCATTGCTTTCTTTTAGAGGCATGCTTACTTGTGAAAATACACTCAAAAACAAAATTAAATTCGTGTTGGCGCATGCACACTTAAAAAAGCAAACATTAATAGAGGATGAAGAAGCCTTAGGGCGAGCGCATATCTCAACCAAACTCAATCAATCAAACTAATAGAGGATGACGTCAAGTCCCCGTTTCGGCCCGGTCCATGTGTTTTCAAGCCCTGTTATGGTCCTGCAATTCCACGTGGATGACGTTTTTTTTTAAAAACTAATTATATTAATTAAAAATCACAATCAAATATGAAAAAAACTAAGCCTCAGGTGTACACGTAGGTATTAAAAGGAACCTATATTAAAAATTTCGAATTTTTTAGAGCAGTCTAAGTAGGTCTTTTGCGATCCACAGACATACACACAGACAGACTCTTTCTTTTATTATTGTAGATATTATCGGAATTATTTTCCATTTTATTTTAAAATTGCAAAGAACTTCATACAAAATAAGTGTGGGGCTGGGGAGCCCAGTCGGTTAAGCACTCGCTTAGCATGCGGAAGGTCCCAGGTTCGGGTCCGGGCATCGCCAAAATGGCTGCCGATACCTATAAACGGCCAGTGCAGCCAAAAATGTCCGACGAATAATACCCCGTGTAAGGGAGTTGTCGCGGGCCGTCATGGGGAGTAAATGGTGACTTCTAATAACTATGACGTGTATTTATAGTAGCAACATGAGTTGTAACTACTACTTTTGGTTTCGAATAAACAACGATGTGTTCTTGGTAATTGTGTTATACTTTTCAGTCTAATTTATTATCGTAAAGTCGACATCTGGTGCCGAAACTCAATTTAAAGAAGCCAAGAAACTTAATGTGAAAAAAGAACGCCTGATTTTTTTTTTTTTTTGCCTTTCTAATACGAACTACCGCATTTCTCAAACATGGCAACTAACGACACATTGGTAAACTTGAAAAGAAGACGGACAACATTACGCGCCGCTGTGACTCGTTTGATTGCTAAGATTGAAGAAGTACCACAATGTACGAACATAGAATATGAACTACAACGTTTAGAAGAAAAAGCAGAAGAATTGAACACAGTTGACAAAGAAATACATACGTCGTTAACTGATACGGAATACGAGCAAGACATAGTTGATTGTGAAAAATACGAAGAGAACGCCAAGTTAACGATCTTCCTCGCCAAGAAGAAAATACGAGAAGGATCCGATAAGGTAATAACCGATTCCTCTACTTGTTCAACTAAATAACTTACCCAATATTGTTCAAACATCAGATACTAATATGAAAGTAAAATTGCCTACGATTGTTATAAACACATTTTATGGTGACATAGAAGAATTTTCAAGCTTCTGGGAGCGTTTTCAATCATGCATTGACAGTAACAACACTCTTTCCCTGGTGGGAGAGGGTTATTGGATCAGTCAAAAGATGTCTCCGTAAAACACTTGGCCGTGCATTGCTGGGAGAGGAACAACTAGCCACTGTACTTATAGGAATTGAAGCCGCCTTGAACAGCAGACCTCTTACAAGCGGAGAAGATACAGAGTCCCTCGATGCCTTGACGCCTTCTCATTTTTTGATTGGCCAAAAGCTTACTCTGATTCCATCCAAGCCGAAGAGTGAAGAAAGAGCACTGACAAAACTCTACCGGCAGCAACAAGACCTGTTGGATACTTTTTGGAAGAAATGGTCTAAAGAGTATCTGCTTCAGCTACGTTCCTTTCACGAGGTAAAGAATGTTGGAAAATCCTCTAATATACGCTCTGGAGACCTTGTTTTGCTGCAAGAAGAAGTAAGACCTAGACACATGTGGAAAAGGGGACGTGTCGAAAACATAATTGAAGGACGTGATGGAAGAACACGAGCGTGTACCATCAAAGTCAGCGGTAGACACATCACAAGACCGATCCAACTGGTCATACCTCTTGAGGTAGACCAGGGTGGGGAGGATGTCGCGGGCCGTCATGGGGAGTAAATGGTGACTTCTAATAACTATGACGTGTATTTATAGTAGCCAATACTTTGATGTGCTCTTCCAACCTTTTTTCTATAACGTGCGCTGGCAACATGAGTTGTAACTACTACTTTTGGTTTCGAATAAACAACGATGTGTTCTTGGTAATTGTGTTATACTTTTCAGTCTAATTTATTATCGTAAAGTCGACAGGAGTGCACGTTAAATATCCTTCAAAGTCCTAACGCTGCGTACGATGTCGCCCTTAACGGTTGCGTTGGGTGCCTATTCAGGTGTGGCTCGTCACCTGACTGTGGTTCTAAAATACGACGCCCGTCGCCAATAGCCCTCGTGTTGCTCTAGTGCGACGATAATTCAAATCAAACCAAAATAAGTGTTGTAAAGTCAACTGTAAAACTAACGACCGCACAGCTCTGACACCGCAGTTACACGCTTCGAGCGTTTGATTCCAACAGCCAATTGAGCGTGACCTTGATTTTATCAAGATAACAATTTAACAAGCAGATACTATGAGCTTCCGCTGACACTGGCGCTCAAGGTCACGAACCCATCTCGTTTGGTTTCTGTTAAAACTGACAGGTGGATAACCATTAGTTTTCATGGAATGTCCACGAAAACCGATGACCAAGCCTTTTTTGTCGTGCAATCGTATAGCCCCCAAGACCTACTATTTATTAATGACTTTGCTATCAAGATAAAAAAAAAACTAACTAACCAAAAGTCAACTAATTGTGTCAGGTGGCGCTGCACTTCCGGCCACAGGCTAGATAAGCTACGCCGCCGACTATGGTATGGTATGGTACAGATATATTCCAGCTTGTTCAGAGAACCGCTTATAAGCTTTAGTCAAATGGGACAGACACAGAAAGAATATTAACAGTCACAAAGAAAAGAATAACACACAGACAAATAACAACATTTATTGACGGTCACAAACATCCATGCCATGACCGGGATTCGAACCAGACCCCAGCAGCTCCAAAGGTCCTAACGATTGAGCCACGTGGGGCGGCTCCGCCGACTAAAACATTCTTCTTCTCTACTACATCTTAATTTTCACATGACATCTGTCACGACCTCTCCCCTGGTCGACATGCCACGTAATTTGACTTTAGTTTTTTCGTATTGTTAAGTTTGTAACAATGGTTAGGAATTTCTATTTATATTAAATTTATTGATGGTTGTTGGAATACAGGTTGATTTTAAATGAAGCTTGGAACTTTCTTCAAACGCCTACTTCTGATTTCCACAAAACTTTTAAAAATACTGCCCAGTTAGTTGCAAATGGGAAAGTTTAAAAAAGTGTAGTTGTACCCTGTACAATTTGCTATTCCAAGGTTAATTAAACCTATTTTAATACTATATGTATTGCTTTATTACATAATTTTCCATTATTTATAGATTATTTGCTTTGTTTATTGATGTGGCGGCATTACCCCAGGAACCGGGGTAATCCCGCCACTGTGCAAGCTTTTAGAAAAAAAATTATTCAGTTTCTATTAAAGATTCAAATTTTAAAAAAATCACTACAAGATAGATTATGAACTGTAGTATGCTATGCTCATTACAATTTACATTAATTGCAACACAATTCTGCATGAACATTCAATTTCCCTTAAGGTGGCGCCATTCTCCCGCTCTCCCTAGAGAAGGATTTTTTTTTGTCATGACTGGGTTCAATTTCAGTTGCTACAAATTCCTGACATTTCACTGTTTTAATTTTTTCTTCGGTTCATCTGGGTTAAACCTTCGCAAATTGGGGAAGTTAATCTTTATGTTATGAGCTTACCATATTCTTAAAAAATACAACTTAGTTAATGGATCAATATATCAAGTCCCACCTCTAACATAATGTAAATAAATAAATTTTTCTACTCAACATAGAATAAAATTGTGTTTCTATAAATACTATGTTTGAAATTTTGCCTAGGTTAATTGAACTAGGTTTCAACAACTGCAATAATATAACTAAACGAACGACTTGCGAAAAAAATTATAAAAACTGACAACCATTTTAAAAATAGGACCTTTACTTCTATATAACGAAAAAAAAAACGGTAATAAACTTCTATTCCATTAGTATAACATAATAACTTTTTTATCATTATGTTGAAAAAAGAATGAATTAATATTCTGCTTTCCCATATTAAATATATTATCGGAATTATTTTCCATTATATTTTAAAATTGCAAAGAACTTCATACAAAATAAGTGTTGTAAAGTCAACTGTAAAACTAACGACCGCACAGCTCTGACACCGCAGTTACACGCTTCGAGCGTTTGATTCCAACAGCCATTTGAGCGTGACCTTGATTTTATCAAGGTAACAATTTAACAAGCAGATACTCTAAGCTTCCGCTGACACTCAAGGTCACGAACCCATCTCGTTTGGTTTCTGTTAAAACTGACAGGTGGATAACCTTTAGTTTTCATGGAATGTCCGCGAAAACGGATGACCAAGCCTTTTTCGTCGAGCAATCGTATAGCCCCCCAAGACCTACTATTTATTAATGACTTTGCTATCAAGATGAAGAAAATATGTTCTTAATTCAATGCAGGGTGGCCCAAAAGTAAGTCTACCGGTATTGCCTTTAATTAGGCAAATAATGCCACCAGATGACCGTAAATTCGAATCCCGCCATCTATACTACACTGCTCAAAACAATTAGGGGAGCACTTTTTAATTCCAACTTTAACTTCACTCCCAACTTTTTAATTTTTATCCTATAAATCTGAAATTTGTTCAATAGGTTCACTATGCATTCGAAATGAAATAGTAAAAAACAGGAGAAAAAATCTTATGTTTTTAATATTTAAATTTAAAGGGGGGAAATGGAATAATAAGTTTTTAATAAATTATAACAATAATTTTTTCAAAACTTTTTTTGTTAAAAATAGTTGAAATGTATTTTTAAACATCCAAAAAAT
Organism: Hylyphantes graminicola; assembly: GCA_023701765.1. Classification (NCBI taxonomy): domain Eukaryota; kingdom Metazoa; phylum Arthropoda; class Arachnida; order Araneae; family Linyphiidae; genus Hylyphantes; species Hylyphantes graminicola. The sequence goes on along the minus strand of CM043116.1, from coordinate 62,577,136 downwards.
GCAAGCATGAAAAACTTAGGGTCAATTTATTTTCTAAAACTGTTTTAAAGTGAAATTTATTTTACCATATTTTTCATATTTTCATTGACATTAAAAAAGAAATATTATATTCTTCAAAATACGTTATTCTTCCATATAATGATGTATCTAACGATACATAAGTTGCGAATTTAACTTAGAAAAAAATCACAAACTGATGATTCCCAATGGAATCATTGGGAGCGAAAGGGTTTAAAACATGTGCTCCCCTAATTGTTTTGAGCAGTGTAGTTATCCGTAAAAGGTTTTGTGTAGGTGGAAAATTCGATAATAATAACTGTTGTTGTTTTTAAAATGTATACCTACTTTTGAGCCACTCTGTAGAAAAAAGGAAAAAAATAGGCTACAACATGTAACAGTACAGTGTACTTTATTCCTGTAATACCAGGCCATTACAAAAAAATCAACTTAAGCTTTTTTAAACTTTTTTCATATTCAAAACATACTAACATCAAGTAAAATAAATTTGATACTGTTTGATGATAGAAATGAACACCATTCTCACTCTCAGATCTATAGCACAATTAAGGCAACCACATTTTAATACCAAGAAGTAGAGAAAACCAATTTGGCGAAAGTGCACTACTTTGGCACCTTTTTTTTTCTCGGTTATGCATGCAGAAATTATACACATGGGGGAGCAAAGTACAAAATTTCACCAGTATTACGCTTTGGAAAAATGCAGAAGACAGATGAATTTTTTTTACATGTGTCATGGCACCAGACAGCTACGTTTTAAATTTAACTGTGGCAATCAAAATTTGAGATTCAGCGTTTTTGTATGCGCAAATGATTTCTGTTGGTTTGTGTATTTTGTTCATACAAATCTGGTGCCATTTACAATAAAAATTTCATAAATATCATTCTTCCCTATATCTAGTTTTATTTCCCATTCGATAATGGGAGAGCATAAAGTTTCCTATGTGAACTAATGCATTTGCATGTTATAAAAAAAAAACCACAATGAAAACCATCTTATAAACCATTTTTTTAAAAGAGCATAATCGAATGAAGATTTCAAAGCTCATTAAAACAAGAATTAATGAAATAACAGTAACAAAAAAAAAAAAATCTTCAAGCATGATATGAAACAAATTAATATTTAAAGACAAACAAGCAACTATTTAATTAAATGCAAATTTACTACTTTTTTCATAATGATTCATAAAAACAAAATAATACATGTATAGTTTTATATAAAGAACAATCAACAATTATAATTCAATAAGGAACCAGCAATAACCAGAAAGAAATGCAATACACTATATTTTCCACAATAAATACCAACAGTAATTTTCGCGCAAATTTTCCGCTATTTTCCCCTTAAATTTTAATTGCCACAGTATACTTCTTATTGCTGGTTCCGTTAAGATAGAATTTTAAAGAACTGTATACGTTCATGTATACTTAAATTTTCATTAATTTAATTACACATTAAGCAACAACTTTTAATTGATCTTCAAGCGTTGTGGTTTCAACCTTTTGATTTTTGCCCTATAGCAAACATATCCTACTAATTTTATTTCATGCCTCGTATAAGACTTTTTCCTCACAGATACATTTTTCTAGCTCAATTTTTCTTGAAGACAACCTTGCTTGTTCTGGTTTGAAATAAACTGTTTTAATTTCAAGTTGACAAAAAAACCTTCTAATTTAATTAGAAGATAGTGAACATTCGAAATATTTTTTTGTTAATAAGTGAAAAATCAAGGTAATGATTTTTAGCTCTTATAATTTAAGACATTTTACTTAAAAGTATGGTCAGTTACATATTGAATATATTAACTGAAGCTACACAAATGAGGTAAATTTAGAAAAGTTATTAAAATATAACAAGTTCCTCATATTGCTTAATGGCCATTTAGTAAATAAAATAAATTACAAAATAACAAAGATATAACTTTTTTTAGAAGAAACAATGAGTTATATAGGAAAATTTACTAGGAACTGTTAAGATAATACTGATATAATATTGTGAATAAAGTAAAACTTCAAATAAGCATAATAAAATTGCTAATTTGTTAATATTGTTATCTAACATATACAAAATTATTATAAATTTAATTATAGTTATTTTCAGTATTTATTTCAGAATTTAAAATCAATGATTATTATAGTAAATTTTGTAATTAAATATGCTTTAATAACATACAATCAGCAAAATTAGTACAACCTTAAGGTAAAATATTTATTATTATAATAGCAAATTGACAATAGTTCATTTTAAAAGGTGCACTGATTGTAAGTGTAATGTTAAAAGTATCGGCTGACAAAAACTAAGAAGAATAAAAACAATGTTTTATCAAGGATTAATAACTGAAACTGCTGAAAAAATCATTTTTTAAAAAATTATTCTGCATTTTATTACTAAATGAACTCAAAGAAAACTAACGAACATTTACAACGAACACATTTGTTATGATGTTACTGATATTCAAGCAGGGGCCCATTTATATGTTTCAAATAGGGAAATTAAAAAAAAAAAAAATTAAACGTTGTTATTACACATTTGGATCTTTGAAACTTAATTTTTTGAAATGTTAATTATTAATTAAATTATAATTGTATAAATTTTTGTTTCAGGTATTTGATTGAAGCATTAACATTTGGTTACAAAAAGTGAAAATTATTACACTAAAAATAAGAAATAGACCCCTGCCATAAAAAACTAAACATTCACTGATGCAAATCTGATTGTGATATTGCTTCATACACATAATCTTCTTGTTCTTCAATAACACACACTTGTAGTTTACAAGCACGTAATTGTGCCATTCAGACTACATACAAACGCCTTTGGTTGAATTGTACAGTTATTTGTAGATTCTACTATGAAACTGACGATATTTGGTTTCGCTAGAATGTAAAAACACACCAATGATAGTCAATCATACTTTATGGAATGAACGGCAACACAAAACTATGAATGAAAGCTAGATACTTCTCACTCGGACAAATAACGACTGACTATTCGTACCATGGCACCATGTGTTGAAAAAAGACGCGATAGCCATCTACGTTCTGACAAAAGGTTCGATTGACAGATTAATAAAAAAATTGTAATAATTCAGAAGTGTGAACAAGGGACAAACCACATGATAGATTGTTCTCTTATTATTTTATACAGGGAAATGATGGTACGCTGTTCATGTCTGGGACATCGAAATCTTGCGAGTCTGTTGTATTAACATGATAAATATCTTCAGAGGCATGTTTGATGACATTTTCTAAACAATTGTCTAAGGGCTATTGACGTCATAGCCAAGGGAGCTCGATTGCATAAACTAGGTTTATAACCGAAGCACCAGCACAAAATGTAGACTAAAAATAACTCAGATGATGGCGCATGCTGTCAAAAAGCATATCAGAAAACAACATGCGGCTATGAGAACAAAGCAAAAGAAGACAACATTGAGTTAGTTTTGGTGCGATAGAATATATAAAGGGTCCAACGATTCAAACAGGAGATACCACTTCTGAAACACAACCATAGTCCACATCATTTCTTAGAAAAAGTTTTACATTTTACAACAGTTATAATTTAATTTGGGATACTGATTTTGTCTGTTGGTGGATTGCTTCTCACACTCGGAGAAACACCTGTTTATACCTAATTTGCGGAATTCCTCTTGGTTTGAAATTAATAGGGTATTCATTTTATCTTCTGATACAAATGCTTGATGACAAACAAATGTAGGCAGTTATTATAAGGAACTTTTGTAGGTATAAAACAGACTCATCAAGCAGAAAATAACTGGATGTCCCAAACAAAAGAATAGGATTTTATATGGGACCTTAAATTTATGTAATCGTGTCTTGTAAACGCAGCAACAGATTTTAGGCCATGCAAGCTATTTCTATATTCTCAGACTTTTTGTGTGGGCAGAACCACAACAAAAGAAACTTTACCACTTTAAAACCAGATATTAGTCATGAACTAAGAGGGATCTTGCAAACAGTTCTTGATAACTTTATGAGGAATACTTTTCACCAGCAACTGAGGCCAGCCAATGTAAACTTTATCCTCTTCAGCAGTAGATAAACGTCACCCGGAAACCTATCCAACCTCAGAGGATGTCCGTCTCGTAGATCTTGTTCTTCAGCGTCGGCTTGGCAGGCACGGCCGGTCCCTTGTTCACGACCGTGGTCGTCACCACCGCATTACCGGTCGTGGCGGGCGCCGACGTCGTCTTGGCCGCCGGCTTGTTGAAGCTGACCGCCTGCTCCTTGCCGGCCAGGTGGGTGAGCGAGCCGGTCGCGGCGGTCACCCCGAGACCGGCCTTGGACAGGATGTTGCTCTCGCTGCCAGTCTTCTTGAGGTCGTTGAGCAGCGAGGGCGTGGACTGGGGCGAGAGCCGGTGCAGCAGGTGCTGGGAGCTCTGCAGCTGCTGGAGCCGCGTGTACTGGTCCTGGAGCAGCTTCTGCTTCCGGAGCAGCTCCTGGTGGCGCTGTTCCAGGGCGTCCGTCCTAGTGCGAGGGGGAGTGGGCTGCTTCTTGCCGTTGTCGTGGCGACCGCCCACCGAGAGGCCCTCCTGGGAGTTGACACTCTCGCTGCTGCTGCTGTTGCTTGATAAAGTTTCGCGGCGAATGCCCTCGTCCTGGAGAGAGGAGTAGTTACATTTAACAAATATGAAGTACATGGATTGGAAAGTTACTTTTAAAAAGTATCTCTGTTAAAAACACCTCAAGTTGTAGGAAAAATTGCAATTTAACTATCTTTATGTTTTTCAAAGAGAACCAAGATGAAAGAAACATAAGCACATATAAAACAATGCCATTAGAATTAATGGAACTATTTTATTCAATTTTAAAACAGTTGCATTTCAAAATTGGCCCCTGACAGCCTCTGAAAAGTAACAGAAAAATAACAATTTTTTCATGTTACTTAACTTTGTCACCCCTAAAGGTAACTAAGTTATTTCTGAAAAAACCTAATACCGTTACTTGGTGTTACCTAAAAAAAGTAACTGTTATAAGCAATGTGTTGCAAGTAACAGGTTACTCTAATCCCTGATGAACTATATTTTTACAACACAAAACTAAAGTAGTTTGATAATAAATATTTTCATCATATTTAGCCATGATTAATAATTTACTATTTTGAAAAGAGTGAAAATATGTAGCTGATTCTTTGGTTAAAAGAAAGGTCATTTACAATAAATCTTCAGATATAATCAAATTACTAATCACTGGTTAATTTACAGAATTTCAATACCCATGTCCACCCGCTATAACATATAACGTATGTTGTGTTTGTTTTCAAAATTTCCTTCTTTGCTTATAATGTTTTAATAAATGTTAGTTGTTTTTAAAAACAGTAGTTATATTTTTTTTAGTATTTATGTTTGCCAACAAAATAAACACCCATCCCCCACCTTCTCCTGCAGCGCGCTGGTCCGCAGCAGCTCCTCCTCCTCCCTCTCGCGCTGAGCCGTCCCCTCGTCCCGCGACACCGACCTCGGGGCACCGGTCGCCCGCCTCGCACCGGCCCCTCCGCCCTCCGGAGCCGAGTTGCTCCGCATCTGCCCAAAGTCCACGTCCCGCGGGTCTGACGAGGGGGACGTCAGCGGGGACTTGCTGGTCGTCCGGGGCGGGGGAGGGGGCGGGGCCTTCTTGTTGGCCACCGGGTTAGCCGTCGTGGTGAGGGTGTTCTCCACGCCGTCGATGAGGGTCGTCTTGGTGCCCGGGTTGACGGCCACCCGGAGGATGGTGTCCGGCGGTTTGTTGGACGGGACGGGGGAGTGGGATGGGGACCGGCCTCCTGGTTCGCTCACCTGCAAAACAGGAATGTGAAGGTAATCTTTCAGTTTGCACATTTCAAAAATTGAATTTAAAATTCAACTAAAATTGTAAACATTTTAATGATTTTAACAATCTAGGTGCAGTCAAATTCATAGCAATCCAACTAAAATAGTTGGAAATATATATTCATATAATCAAAATGGAAAACAGGAGGAACACTAAAGAAATCTTTCTGCCTTAAAACCATAGAACCTCATATTAGGGGTAGCACAAACTCAGGCAGTTTAAGTGATTTGAAAGAACTCAAAATTCAAAAGAGAAGGAACTGGAAGTTGATTGCTACGAGACAGCACAGAAATAACTTTTCAGGCAGAGCGTATCCAATAAAGAAATAAAACTAAACTCCACCATGCTCACAAACTAAAACTGGGTTTATTTTAATTAACAGGTGACTTACAATAAGTTTAAATTGCCTAAGCAAAATTCAAGAAGGTGTAGCACCTAATATTAAATCCAAATGTTGGTTTCGGTTGACTTTGACATCTCATTAACTGAACTACTATCATAATTCTAACTTCATCGTTAGTCTTCGAGACCCACTCAAAGCAGCTTCTAGTGTCCAAGATGATGAACTTTAGGTAAATTATGCAAGTCACTTAGCAACAGGTTAGCCACCATGTTACTTAACGACACTCAAGCTGAGATTTCTGAGTCGTTTATTTTTGATACTTTACTTAGTGGATTGCAGATAATACTTCAGTTTTAAACTGTTTAATTTATAGCACGGTAGTAGTCCATACAATTGCAACACAAGCCTGCTTCAACTACAATTCGTTTGGTTTTCCAGGTACAAGGCAGGATACTTTCGTTTACCAACATTCTACTTTGGTTTGGAGAGCAGTTACAATTAACTTCCCAGCAGAGCCTCAAACAAAGTAGATTTAGAATAGCAATGCTCGCATTATTTCTTGAAAAACCACAAAAGGTGGTGGGGGAGCCAAGATCATGTTGTAATTGTACTATAGTAGGTCCATTTAGAATGTAAGCTTGGAAAGCATTTCCTCCCCCATCCATGAGTGCGGTTTTCTTGAAAACGGGGCGATTTAAAGCTGTTTTGTTTTTTCCTCCACTCTACATGGGGAAATACTAACTGAATTGATTGTAAACCTCAAGCCCGATAGGATTAGATAAGCTACGTTCTCCCCTTTTCTTAGAAAACCCAGTGAAGGGATGGGGGGAAAAAAGAGTCTTTTAGAAGCTTACATTCTGGCTAGAAGTGGTATGAGTGCTAACAAAAAAAAACACAAACCTGCAACTTATTGATAGTCGCACCGGTAGCCCGGAAAGCACTACTCCCGGCAGGTGACGCCGCTCCCCCACTCTCTGCCTGCTGGGCGAACGACCGGGCGGGCGACCTTACCGGTGACTCTGCGCTGGGGTAGGACGGGAGACGTCGCTGTGGCCCAAGAAGACCGGGGATGTTGTCCCGGGGCTGCTCCAGGGGCTTGGTGAATGTTTGGAGCTCGTCAAGGAGGGCGTCCAACGCGTTTTCGGAGCCGCGCTGGTGGCCGCCGGGAGGAACGTGGATTACTGTGTGGGGGTCGGATGAGGTGGTCTGGAAAGGATCGGGTGTGTTAAAGTTCGACTAGAGATGGGCTACAGGGGACGAAGACTGATGGTAAGGTCCAATAAGTGTAAATTATGGTCAATAATCGAAAGTTTAAAAAAAGGATGATAAAAAATAGATAAGTTACAGTAGCTATTTTAATAATGCATGTATCTAAAGCAATTAATATTATGCCAGCAGGTGTTTGATATTTTTGAATTCATTTTTATCACTATCAGTTATGAGAAAGTCACTAACTGAGAGCAAATATGAACATCATACTGGAGAAAATATATCAATTCCTACAAAATTTAAAACAAAATTGATAAAACTAGGAGTGGCATTTTAAAATTACATGAATATGATGCACTAATTGCAAAAAAAAAAAACAATTTTCATGGATTTATATTTACATCAAAACAAAACCATTTGCTGAATTTTTAAAACATGTAGAATTTTTATAGCATTTGTTCCTTCAACAATTGTATATTTTTGTTTGACACTTGTCCATCCACTAAAAAAAGAAAACTTTTTCTCAACACTTTCTTTTTTTTTCTACCCTAGATTATTGTGTCCTTTGTTACTATTGTGTGTAACCTGAAAAGCTTGATTCGTTAAAATCTGTAAACATAATTTTTGATGCTTTACAATGTTTTATTAAGTTTCTAAAGCTATGGGAAAAAGGCAAATCAGTAGAAAAAAAATACAAATGTGTTAAAGCATTTTTTTTCAGTGTTTGCTATTGTAGTCTTCAAACACTAGATGTAGGAAGAAAAACAAAGTTAATAAATTATATAGAAACAGGATAAAATGTAAGGTTTTGTGACAAACCTGTTTTTCAGGTTGTAGAACTTGTGAACCTTTCCATGAGCTGCATTTAAAAGATAAAACCAGCAAAATTCAAGCTGGACTATCGAGCAAAAACACTTCTCTCAAAAAAGAATTCTGAAAAAAGGTCTAAAGAGGCAGCAAAAAATTCTTAAAAAAAGAACTGTGCCACTTATTAAAACCTCGAAAATGCCTTAAAATAACTTAATGCAATTCATCATACAACATTGGATACCAGCTTTATTTATCGAAAGAATGATTTAATTTTTATTTTCAAAGTAAAAATTCGCATAGATGTTATTACCCAAAATAAATAAGAACTGATTAAAAACTGTAAAAACAGATGCACTGCAACTAGCATTTTAAATAATAAAACAATTTTAAATTTATACATAATTTGATAAAAAAAAAACCCAAAATGATTTAGATAGTTCTATCTTCTAAGAGTAAATTTCGATCTAAATGATCAAGTATTTAAAAAAAATTGAAATAATTTATTGCTTTAACTTTCACAAAATATTATTTACTGCTTGGTTAGTCTTCCAAAAGTCACACAGTACAACATCAAAAGCAATCTTTTACTTTAAAAAAAAACAACTTATATGCAATTGAAATTCATATATCGAAGTAGCACAGTTCTTACAGTTAACTTTCTTTAATTCAAAAAGTGGTGAATTAGGTATTCACCCAAAAAGTGCAAAAACATCATGCAGTCGTCACAAGTTCACTAAGTGCTTCGAAATAGTTTAGGGAGTGCTCATATCATGCAATGGTTTTTTGGTATAGGAACTAATATCAGGATTCATACAAACACAAAATTTTAGTTTTAAGTATGGTAATCTTAATTATTTTGCCAAATCAACAAACAGCACCAATATTCAACTAATTTTAATATTGTTTACCAGGCGAGTAAAGAAAACAAATCTTGGGAACTTTTTAATGTTCAGATTTACATTAGTTAAGTCTACCAAGTTAGTCTAGTGAAGGGTTTAGAAATAAGTCTTTAAAAAAAAGCGGCATTTCTTTACTGTTTCAGCATTGATACTAAAAATAAAAAATATTTTTTTTTATGAATTTAAAATTAGTTTTTATCAATGGAACTTCAAAAGTAGCATAATAAAAATACTAGTAAAACACGACCATGTTTCATTTCTTTACAACCAAAACCAATATATTTAGACAGTTCACCCAAAATGTCACCACTGTATAGGTCTCTACACAGTTAACCATTAAATCCAATTTATACATATCTGGGGCTTTCAACAAAACAAATTGCCACTATTGTAAGGTACATTGTATAGGACATTAGGAGATAATGGAATTGGATAATGGTACACATAATTGGAAGGCTCAGCTCAAATCTAGGCAAGACCAAATTTTAAATAATGATAAAATACAATAAAAAAAGGGAAAAAAAGCCATTGTCATAATAGAAAATAAAACTATACAGAAACTCTTTACACAAATAAATTACTAAAAGGTGAACTTATATTGCCTTCTAAGAAATCCAATTAAGTTAATAATTGAGCAAAGCATTTGTGTTTGCATTTCTAAAATCATAATTTTATTGCATATCTAAAATCGCATCTTACACAAGGAGTAAAATTTAACACCACCTTTAGATTTTTCTTTTCAAATGGAGCTGCAACATTGGAGGTCAAGCCTTTGCATACTCAGCATATTCCCCAGAACCGAGAGCAATTTTTTTGTGGCTCCATATAAGCGACTCTCGCTACCAATTTTGAAGCACAGATTACAATGAATCTGAGCTCTCAGTGGATGTTAAAGTATGTCAAGATTTAATTTTGCCGAGAGAACCAAATAGGCCCTCCAAAGATCTTTTACATGACTCATAATCATATGACATGCATGCCCAAGATTTTCCACTGACGACTCAGCCAGGGTTGAACCTGCGATCGTGTGCTTACGAGGTGGACACGTTTAACCTCTCAGCCACTGAGCCGTAACAGCCGCTGATTCAATAGCATCTTTAAAATTTTGAAATCATTTTTAAAAGCCTGACTAATCAGAAGTGAAAACTTTCAGGTAGCTGAGCTTTCCAATAGGGGAAACATGCTTCTATTGGTTTCATACACTGAGGGTAAGGTTTTCATTAAACGTTAAGGGTTTAAAAGTGCAAGAGTCAGTTCACATATTTACTCTATTGACTCCCGGAAGTTAGTACTCTTCTTCCAGTCTAACTTGCTTGACTGAAGAATTTAAAACAAGAGCATTTTATTATGCAGCGGTTTTACACTTCATCAGAAGAACTTATTTATTACTGAATGGGTCTTGGGTTACAAAGTTTACTTGATGTTTAGATTCTTCATAAAAAGTATTATAAGGCAAAATAGATGATTGGGATGAAGGTTATTAACTTGTTTATTTTATTTAAGATTTTGGGGTTTATAAAAGTTTTCGGTTTCAATATTTTTTGCAAAGGTTTTCGAGGAAGAAAAATATGCTATCTTCAAATCTGTATATAAAAGTGCAATTATTTCTTAATTATAAATTTTTTAATGCAACAGATTGCTTCTTTTTTGTTAAATTATTACTAGGAGTTTATTTTGATAAATATTCTCCAAAAAATGTGTAGTTTATGGTAGAACGGTGTGATATTAAATAACACCAACATATATTAGCACATTAGTGATTATTAAATGCATTGTATGACTTTCTGTTAGAAAAAATTAGTGATTACAACTGGATACAGACATTGAGTACAGGTATTGGAAAATAAGTACTATTATTGTGGAAAATTTAATACTCCTAACTAAGTGATAACAAAAATCACTAACTACTTTGCCTTACATCAGTGTACAATCTAAAAAGTAGTTTAGTTATGATTTTATGAATATTACATTTTGTACATGCAAAACATTACAGATTAAGGTGCTGCAGTCTTTTTGCTATGAAATGAATAACTATAAAAATCTAGAAGTGTGAAGTACTTATGTGCCGATTAGGTGCTGCATTTATAGAGGGTGAAAGTGTCCCGATATTAAAGTTCAAATTGTGGTGTTAAGGTGAAAAAGTAGATGCATCCTGATCATCTTTATGATTGGTGCATTAAAAAAAAATTCTTGTCAATTGGAACAACAACGCTAGTGATAATCCTAGTGAATACATTGAAAAAGTCAGTGTATCATAAAATATGAAGGATGTAGTTTAAAAACTCACATTCAATGAAGTATAACTAAGATATAGGGACCTAACCCTAAATCGTAGTTATACTTTGAAACCCCAAATGATTTGAAAAATGCTGCAACTATATCATATATGTGGTTATAAAAATATTTTAAACTATTGTTCTGTAAAAAAAATACAAATAAATATATTGCATATCATAAAATTTAAAAATAAAGCTTTTATATATAAAAAATATATCCAATTGAAGCTTTTTAGACGTAACAAAAAACATCCTCAGATTAAAAAATATGTCCTAATGTGAGTTGTGAATACTCAGAAGCTTCTGAAAAAATGATATGCAAGAAAATGTATAAACATACAAGTTAAAAAAAATATCTATTTGTTATAAATTGTATTTAATAACTTGGGTATTGAGAGAACAAAAGACAATTTGAATGACATAAAATTATACAGATTAATACTAAGGTAGATAAAATGCTAATTAAATATGTTTATTTTGTCCTCATTTGGAAGACATTTGGATACTGTTTTTTTAATCAATAGCAACACTTTTGAACAACTATTAAACAAACCACATTAATAGGTCTGGACTAAAGACAAACAGAATTGCATATCTGAACTCATGCATATAAGAGAAGACTTGGTAACAAGAATTTTTGATTGCATCTAATCAATAAACAGTTGACACACTTGTCAAACTGAACTCTTTCAATACTGAATTTATGGTTTTATATTTCATCTTCAAACTAGAGCATCTGAGGTGATTCCCTGCTCAACCACGAGGGAAAAGTTAAAAGCTGGGTTAATTCTTCTTGAGTAATTGAGGAGCTTAGTGGAAGAACATACTAAGTGCTATTTTGAAAAAATTAAGACTTTTGCTTCAAAGAACAAATTACTAATTACTTTATAGATGACAAGTTTCCTCTTTCATAAACTTTAAGTTTAGTATATGTTTTATGGTTTGCAAGAAATGATTTCAACAGATCTTAATGCAAACGAAAAACTTCCAAGCTCATTCTCTCGTTTTTCAAGTTTTTGTCACTTAGCATGTCCCTTTGCTTATCTCTTCAATTGAAAGGTTTCTTTTATGACTACATTTTTGCTGTGATCAAGGACTGTATATAGATAATACATTACAATAATTAGAACAAATTCAAGCACAATTTACAGCAATAACTTTAGCAGTTCATTCCATAAAACACAACCATTTTATAAACATAAAACTTCAAAAATGAATATTACCTTGATCGAGGGTAGTTCTCCGTCGGAATGGTTGCCTTCAGACGAAGATGACTTCTCTCCTGGAAGTGGAGCCGCACCAGTGTGGCGCTGTTCCTGAACAGACGCCAAGCTTTTGGCGGGAAATGAAAAAAATTGGCAGGAAACAAGAGAAAAAACAAAACAAAATCAGCTGCAAAAACCGAAGTAGGTGTGGCAAAAAAAAAATAATGGAATGAAAACATAATGGCTGGTGTGTCCTGTGCTCAAACGTCAGTGTGATGTCGGCTTGCAGTAGCCAGGCTGATATACATAGAGGGGAAAAAAGAAAAGAACCCGTTGGCATAGAAGAGAACCAACCAAAGGAAATAATTTAAATAGATTGTTCTAAGGGATACCCACGACACTTTAGGGTAAAAATCTATGAACAAAAATGTTAGAACTGGGATGGGGTTAGCAGACAAATTAAATAGTCAAAGTAATAGTGACATTATTTAGTATTTAGGTAGTTAGTGTGACCATAACATTTCTTGGCTAAAATAAATAAACTTCTTTAAAAAAATACTATTTTACTTTAAAAGCTATTAGATACATTAAAAAGACGAAACTATCACTTTTTTGAAGACCATTTTTTTTTACAAACCAAAACAAATTACTGTGATTTTATGTCCTGAACTTCACATATAGGCTGAGTATCTTTGCAATGGCAGAAAAACTATTCAAAAGGGAATATAATAAACAAATTGATTTGAATATAATCATCTAATTCTTAACCCTTACACGTTCTAAAACAATCGAAACATTTGTAATGTTGCCTGAATTTGTAAATTATTTAGCAAATACTAATCAATGTTCCTTTTTTGATACTCATCAATATATTTTGAACTGTAATGTTTGATGATTGAATTTTTAGTTAATAACATTAAATCTTGTGATTCATTACTGTTGGGCAAATGTCAGTTGTAGAAATATTATATTTTAAAAGATTAGAGCAACTATTTTACTGAAATTTGCAGTGGAAGATAAAATTAGTTAAGAATTATCTTTCCCTCCTAAATTTACTCTTTCCCCATATCATATATTTCTGTAAAAAAATCACATATTATGGCTATTTTTCATATGACAACAAAACTATTTGGCATAAAGTGGTCAACTAATCAGTTTCCTTACTCCTTTAAGCCCCTTATTTAAAAAAAATCTAACAATTTTTTTTAATGCACAATGGAAATGACCCTAAAAGAGTGCGTGGGGATCCCAACTACAACACTAACTACCAGCCCGGGCGACACACACACTGACTTTAGCACACAAGATCCACAACCTGGGTAGCACACACGACGCTGCACAACATCTGCAAAGTGTTGTTCGTTCATCGTCGGTGTCGACCAAAAGTTGGTCTGACCAACATCTTTACAATGTTGGTGCACACCGGTGTGCTACCTCTGGTTACGATGTATCGAACAACACCGAATGGATGTTGTGCAACGTCTGGTGTGTGTGCTACCCGAACAATATATACATGCTGTTAATAATAACATTTATTAAAAGAAACATTGAAGATAAAATTTGATTAAAAGTTAGGTGAGCAATTGAAGAAGTTAATAATGGATCTCAAATACATGTATGTGGTTATTGTAAAGAAAAGTTAAAAATGTTATACCAAACAACCAATTAGTTATTAATGTAAATTAATTGATGATATTAATGTAAATAACAGTAGCAAAGATATGTTAATGAATTTCAGAAGATCGAATCATCTATGAAACAAATAAATTAACACACTTTGTTTAATTAGGCACTTAATTAGGCACTCTAAACTGAAACAGTTTACACAAAACCTTAATATTTAAAACTTATTCTTTACCTAAAAAAAATGACATATTTTTCAAAGAGTAGAAAACTGCCAACTATCTGGTCACATATTTGTTTGATGTATTATAAATATGATTTAATTGTTACATTGACTTGGACTAATAAATAGATAACAAACAAACAAAATTTTAAGATATAATTAAATCTTTAATAATACTGAACTAAACAAAATGGTGCAAAATAAGAGTTTTGACAATAACTGGCTGAAAAGGATATGTATTTTTTCCAAAAAAATATACAATATTATAGTAAAAATTTTCTATTTTTATACTTACCGCTTTAGTGTAACTAGAGTACCAGTAAGCTTTTTACATCGTCGTAATGCAGTTTCTAATCTATCAGGTTCATCTTTAAGGAATCTGCAAGAAGTTTAAAATTAATAGAGACAGTAAGAGAAAAAAATAAGATAGAATGAGTGTTGCATTACATTTTACTAAATAACTTCAAATTTAAAAAAATCAATAACTTTCTTTACTGTAATTTGTAGTTTTATGTATTGTTGGAAGGAATTTTTAAAATTTAGCATTTGAAATATATCACAAAACCAAAAAAAAAGTAATGCTGTAGTTTTAGAGATTGGTACTTATACTGAGTTAGAAGAAAGTAAATATTGGTAAAATGAATAATTAATGGATAAAAAATAAGTACTAAATAAGAAATAACGACAAACAATTTCAGGCACAACATTGATGGTTTACTATATTTTGTATAAGTAACATTCGTTAGCACATAAAGTACAATAAAGTTTAAGTAAGAAATTATAGAGATTAAAAGTGCCTGTTCAAAGAAAAAGTTACTTAGGACTTAAATTTTACATTCATTCTTAAAACAGTAAAACAGATCTAAATTATCATACTTTTCTTCTCTTACTACTACTTCCATTTCGGCCGCCATTACTGATTTTAAACTATCTTGCAAAGTAGGGAATCTCGCTGAAAGTGAAACAATAATATTAATCAATGAAAGATACTGTGATAATAATCTACAAAACAAAAAATAAAATCACTGCATTAAAATTTGCACTAAACAGAAAATGTTTTCTTACAAGAATACTATGAATAGTTTGCAAGTGAAACAAAATAAAATTATAAGTATAAAATAAAAACATCAGTTTATGAAAAAGTTGTGACAGTTATTATTTACCTCAAGTAAATTGAACTTCTTTATTAAAACAGATAACACACTTTTAATTTGATACTTGTTTTTTAATTAAAGAGATGTGTACACATAAAATAATGTTACCAGATATTTAAACTTACACAAAACAAAGAAAAGTAAAGTATGAATCTATTTTGATTAACTTTTAGGTAAACATGCAATTCACAATTTGAAATTTAACTTAAATATGGTTTTGGGTTTTCAAAATGATATAACACCACTTTAGAAGCACCTTTCAAATCAGCGACTGTTTTACTAGCTCTGCTTAACACTAAGGCCATGCCTTCCACATCACTCATATTGACACGGCATTTGCGGTTTATTACGTTGCTTCGAAGTTCTTCCACATGAGTCTCTAACTCCCTAAAATATAAAAAAGAGAGTTAATAACACAAATAAAACCTCAAATCAACATTAATATTCATTTATTTACATCTGTAATCCAGCAAAAGATCGCTTTGCAAATCTGCATAATAATCAAAATATAAAACCAGTTTTGAATAACTATCACTTTACCAAAATGATATTTTAAAGTCCAATTTTCGTGATAAATGGATTTGGCATACATTACAACATCGAATAATAACTGTTTTTAGGAGATTTAATTTACTGAGACAGACCCGAATAATATAATTAAAAAAATTAAAATCTAAAGCACAATTTTGTAACTCAAATATAATGATAATAGTTTACACAAACTTAGGATCTATCACAATGATAATTATATCTTCATCAAATTAATAAATGTCAATATGAAGTCCAAAATTCTAAAATTAGACAGAAGGTATATTTGTTATCAGAGCATCAACTTATTTTCCTTTACCAACTTTTCTTCAAAAATACAGCTAGAGAGTACGTTGGCTACAAGTGTGAGAATCTAAAACCATCTTAAAGAGTAATAATACTATACATGGTTTGGAAGATGATTAGGGGAACATACGTTAAATCCTTCTCCAGTCGTGTGACATCTCTACTGTATAGATCTTCTTCCCTGGACACTCTTAATCTCTCTGCACATACCTGGTCTTCTCCAGACTGGGCTTGAGAGAGCATGGTCTAAAACAAAATAGGAAACACAGTGGTTTTACAGATAGATAGGATATAATTGGCAATAGGTTTGATACTAACTGTAATAAAGTGATGAAGCCGTAATATAACTGGGAAACAAAGGAAATCTAAGAGCAACAATGCATCAGTTGCCCCAACTCAGATTCTTTTTTTAAACTAGAATTTTAGTTTATGGAATATTAACTAAAATTCTATTCAATTCAAACTAAGGATTTGGAAAACTGAAGAACAATTACATTGTCTGGACTCTCTCTCAGAATACAGTGGAAGTATAAGACACTCTAACTTTTGTAAAGCACATTATCAGACAGGGTGGCTACAGAAATTGAAATGTAAAATTCCCTGAGATTTCCCTGATTTCCAGAATATTTTCAAAATTTTTCCCTGAGACTTCAAATTTTGTTTTAAAACTAATTTTTGAAGTAATACATGTAAAAATAATTTAAACACAAAAATAGACTAACTTTGCATTAATTTTTCCATAGCCAGAGATTTTCATCTTTTATCTCCCAGCACAAAATATATAATTAACATTTCCTACAGTGGTTCTTGATATTTTCATAATGTAAACATTTTAAAAATTCCGCATTTTTAACTTCACTATCGTTTTCACCAGAACTAAAAAATTTCCCAATTTTAGATGTTTTTTCAACACTTTCAGTGTGTTTTTTCGAGTTGATGTGATTTTTAATGTCACTTAAACCACCAGGAGCAATTTTAATATCACAAGCACACACTGCGCAGAAAGGGAAATCGGGTCCTTTCCTAGAAATTCCGATGCATGGGAATTGTTTTGAGTAAGAGTCTAAAAAACTTGATACTGTTTGTTTAGTTTCCTGACGCTTACATCTTTAAAATAATACACGAATATAAACGAAAGCGGAATTGACTAGCATTTTTATAGCATGCTTACAAACGAAACCATAGAGAACGAAACAATAACAATAAACAAACTCATTCCAATTCGAGCGCGCTACCGCTACAAATGGGTCGGTCCGGAGTGAACGGGTCCAAAAGAACGAATCCACAAAGGGAACGATCATCCGGATCCTCTATATCGCGTCGAATGAAAGACCCGTTACAGACCAAGAAATCCCTCCGAGATCGCTGGTAATGGGTCGGTCCAGAGTGAACGAGGTCAAATGAACGGATCCTCAAAAGGATCGGTTCCGCTACGTCGAAAAAAATTCCGTTTTTTTTTTTTAAAATTTGGGGGTAATAGGTAAATTTCCCTGAGATTTCCCTGATATTCTAAGGATTGCAAATTTCCCTGAGAATTCCCTGATTTCCCGGTTTTCCCGGTCTTGTCGCCACCCTGTCAGACCTGCAAACTGTGGTACTAGTGTGACGTATTTCAACCAACAAACCTGCTAAATCTCCAAATTTAACTTGGCAATAACCATTTTCCAAATTCCAGACACAAAGAGAAAATCATGCATTGTCAAGCTAAATCTGAAAATTTGGCAGGTCCGGATTATATTTCACAATAATAATTCTTTACATGTTCCTCCCTCCAAGTTATTCATCTAGCAAATTAAAGACTATTATATAGACAATAAAATGTTTAAACCAACCTTGATTTTGAGACAAGTCTCCCTGACAGTATCTCTGGCTGTCACAGACTGTGCCTGAGCAATTCTCCTCAGGTTCCGTACTTCGAGTCGCAAGTCCTTCGTTTGCTTCCTTAAATGCCGCAGTTGAACGTACATTTCAGGAGTAAGATGGACCTCTGCAAAAGCAACAGGCAAAATTGTCAGAGTTAAAGGTGGACCTCATAGGTTAGTGTCAGTTGAATTAACTATTTGAACTAACTAAAATTTAAACATTGCTCTATTTTTTATGTGACTAATTCTTTACTTATTAATCAAGGCAGGGTAATCAGTGAAAAAAAAATTTCTGAAGCATTTTCGCAGAAAAAGGTCCAAAATTAGTCGCTTTACTTTTGGATACATGATTTCCAAATAAAGCGTTAATTCATCAAAAGAATGACATAATAAATTATTTAGTTTGAAGGATTTTACAGTAGGTTTTAACAAAAAGTCAGTTGTTTTTAGAAGATATAAATTGCAATACAAAATTGTGAACTTTTATATTTCCAAGATGATAGCTAGCAGATATTTCACTTTAAGGCAGGGATAAGATTGTCAGACTACAGCATAAAATTGTGCAATAGATGCATAATAATAACTCAATCTGAACAATAGCTGAAATTCAAAAGGGCCTAATATTTATTTTCAGCAATGCAAACATAAAACTTCAGACGATTTCCCTATAAAACCACCATTTTGCTGACATGGATGTCAACTTTCCCTTTATAGTGTAATCAATACCTTGATAGTCTAAAGACTGCCATAGGTAGGTACAAAATGTGCATGGTATTGTTTAAAATAAGTTATGGAGATCCCATTAAAAAATATTTTGCTAACTACCTTTGGGAACAACATGTTCTCTGTTATCATATGCGACAGCAGAGTTGGAATTGGGTTTAGGAAGTAGGGAGGGCTTCATCGAAGGTGAATATCTATCCTCTTTATCTGGTAAGTGAGTGTGAGGGAAATAAAAATATATTAACATTCAAAACTAAAAACTATACAAAATAATAAATAAAATGGATGGCCACTTTACCAGCTTTTTAACATTGTTTAAATTTTTCAGAGGGACAAATATTTCTTTAAAAAAAACAACAACCTACTTTTATGCCTTTAATATGGCATTTTTAGATAAAAAAAAATACAATAATATTTTATCAATTCTATTAAACTAATATTAATACAAAAATAAGAATTTCAATCTATATTGAGCTGATAAACATATTGCAACAAAACATACAGAAAGTACAAATGGTATTAAAATAGCACAAGTTTAAAACAACAATTAAAATGCTTTATTTTTTAAAGACTTAAAATTTACATTTTATTTTCGACTAATGTTTCTAGGTAAAGTAGCATCCCTAATAAATACATGCAAACATAAAATAAGTTATGAGGATTACTGAAATATACATAAACAGAAAATCTACAGGAATACATGCAATTGACTTAATGTTTGTTACACACTAACCTTGCCTTAGAAGATACATGGGCTTTGTTAAGATCTTTGGTGAATAAACTATGAATAAAAAGCATGCACTGTGATTTTAATACGTCAATTTCGTACGACTTTTTCCAAAGTAGCTGTACATACTTAGTAATCATGCATTATTGACTATACAATCATTGCAAAATAATAACTAATTAAGTTTAACTTATGATGATCACGTTTATTTTCAGAACATAAGTACAAAATTTAAGACACAATCATGCACCACTATACGTTACAAAGATAAAAATTATAATGCATTGAGAAAACAACAATTAAAATATATAAACATGCAAAACAAAAAAATAAACATATATAAACTAATAATAGAAAAAATTTCACTAAATACAATTATTGGCAGTTTTGAACTAGTTATTAGTTTTGAATTCAGCAACATTTAGAGTACAACAATATTGTTAGAGTAAACGCAGCAAAATTTTTAAACAGAAATGTGTTTGAGTATGTACAATTTAAGAAATCTGTTGTGGTTTTCCATGAAAGTTCTGGTGTTATTATGGAACATTAAACACCACAGAAATGTAAAATTCAAACATTCTTAATCATAATAAAACTAAAAGAAAAGTTTCCAGAACTATTTCTTTTTATTATATCACAACTAATAGGCAGTTTTATTATTGACCCACTGCCCCAGACAAAAAAAAAAAAAAAAAAAAAGCTGAAAAACGCTATATAACATTTTTTTATCTATGGTTTTTCCTTGGGTATGTGTCTGCTTTGGGCTTGGGTATGTGTCTCTTATAGTTCAAGTAGCTTTCCTAGTGACTTTAACAAATGCTACAGACTATATATTCCCGAAGCCAGCAGCAAAAACACCATGGCACGGTGACAATCACAATTTGAAAGCCTAAGTGTATAGTTTTTGTCAGCCATAATAAAGCAATAACAATTTTAAAATATCTACAAATTAATGGCACCATGTTTCCCATAGGAGTAGGTAGGGCAAGTCTGTATACAGTAACTTTAACTGAAGAAAAACAATAAAGTTTCCATTTTATAAAAACAGTATATTGCTTGAGAAGATTCATGAAGAAAACCATGTAGATTAATGGTGCAAATAGTTTATTAGTATAGGGTCAAGTGGGGTAAGTGTGATAAACAGCTCTTGTAACTTTGGAAATCATTATAAAAATCTGAAAGTTTGCAATATATAACATTCGACCACTTATAATTAAACAAAATAGAAATATTGACCTTATTTTTTTGTTTAAAGAAAGTTTTGAGCTTTAGCACACTTACCCCTATGTGGGGTAAAAGTGATAAAACAGCAATGGATTTTGAAATGCAAATTTTGTACACTTAAATTTAGAATTCAAACATATAATTTTTTTTCTACATATGTATGTTTCTTATAATAATTCATTACCAATTTTAGGATTTGGAATTTACTAGAAGCAGAGAACGAATTTTCTTAATGAAAAATGCAGAAACCCTATCACACTTACCCCACTTGACCCTAACTTAACAAGTTTCGGTGGGACTTGAGACCCCTCTTCTTCAGAAAGGTACACAACAAATACTAAACACAGATTGACAGGTTCTACACCATTACCCCACACCTGTAGACGCCACAGGGAAATCATGATCTAGCCTATTAAAAGACCCTCTCCCTATGAACCTCCCCAGACAGACTTCTTCAACTAACTTCAGATCAATAACTGGACATGACTATCTTCAGGGACATCTCTACCATACTGGTATTTCAAAGGTCCTGATTGTTCACTGTGCTCAACTGGAACTTTTATGGATTTTAATCTTTGACAAATTATGCCATTCTGGCCAATGTTTTGTCATATGACGACATGAATCAAAAGGCTTTATTGGGCTGCAAGAAGGGGAATGTCCAATAGGGCCAGCTCCCCGACGTAAATAATAATACAAAATTTTCAGCACATTTTGAAGAAGGTGGGTCCCCACAGAAACATGTAAATTTGTACTAATAAACTAATTACACCAATAATCAACATTGTTTTCTTCCCGAATTTTATCACATCATGCGCTGAAGACATTTTCTAAACAAAGCATAACAGGCACTTACTTCCGTTTCCCCCCGGCTTTCCCTGGTCACAGTCCCTTGTGGGAATCTGCTGCTGCTGGCCGTTCTGCTTTCCTGGCACCGGGCCCCCTGTGGTGAGTGCCTTCTGGACAAGGCCCGTGAGGCTAGCGAGCTGTCTCTCCATGTATTCCATGCGCAACCTGTGCATACTAGGACGGTTAACACTTTTAGAAACATGTTGTGGTAGAGGCAGGCAGAAGCAGTGCAGTTATTAGAGTCACTCGCATGCAGTGATGTTTGTTATATGTCTAAGCTATGGTAAGACATGCGAGTGATTTATATAGTAAGTAAGCTATGCGAGTGAGTTATGAGAGTAACTATGTACTATGGCCATAGATCGTCATGGCTTTTTGTTCTGAAACTATCAAATATTAAAATGGGAATGTAACAGTTGGACATTCTGCTTTCCTGGCCCCCTGTGGTGAGTGCCTTCTGGACAAGGCCTGTGAGGCTAGCGAGCTGTCTCTCCATGTATACCATGCGCGACCTGCGCATACTAGGACAGTTAACACTTTTAGAAACATGTGTTACAGACAGGCAGAAGTAGTGCATGTATAGTCAGTAACATGCAATGATGTTTGTTCTATGTTTAATCCATGGTAAGAGCAATACATGGGTGAGTAATGAGAGTAACTTAAGTAATATGGTCATGTTGTGTAACAGTCATGAATTATGTTCATGCCATGTTACAGTTATGCATTATGGTCATGTCATGTAACTTTTTTGTATTATGGAGTGGTCCCATTTGAATGGTGTAGTTGAAAAGCTCACATTCTCCAAGGCAAAACTAAGATAGTCTGGCGACTTCAAATAAATTGCTGTCTCTCCATGTCTCCCAAGTGCAACCTGTGCATACTAGGACGGTTAACACTTTTAGAAACATGTTGTGTTAGAGGCAGACAGAAGCAGTGCAGTTTGACAGTCACTTACATGCAGTGATGTTCATAGTATGTGCAGTTGTAGTCACTCGCATGCACTGGTGCTTCTTTTATGTTTAATCAATGATAAGGCCAAAACATGTGCGAGTTATGAGAGCAATTATTACTCAGGTACACAATGATCACAATGCTTTTTGTTTCAAAACTCACAAAGATTTAAATGTGACTGTTACAGTTATGTATTACGGAATGTCCTAATTTCAAGGATGTACCTTAAAAAAAATTACAATCTTTAGAGTTAAATCAAGCTACAGGGTTGGCCCCTTCATTGGCAACTTGTGTTAATATGAATCTCAAACAAAATATAAATTAGACACACATTCCTGAATGACTAGAGCATTACCTGGCCTCTTCGTCAATGACAGGAGTAACACTCCCAGAGCGGGTGCCGTAGATGCTTCCGCCGTACACAGATTCCTCATAAGAGGACCCCGTAGAGTAGCCGGAGAAGGAGCGCTGGGGGTCAACCCGGCGCTCGGGGGACGACAGGTAACCACTTTCCTGTTGCGACCTGAAACATCACAAATTTAGATGCTGATGGAGGGCTACTGTATATCACAATTTAATCATTTAAACGTAGGCATATCGGTTTATTTTTAAACCAAACTTTTAATATTCTTAAGTCTTAATTAACTTCAACGTCTTCCTTTTTTAAAAACTACTACAATCACAGGATGACGCACATTCTTACAATCAGCGAAATTTAAGTGATGCCAACACTATGTGCGTTATTAAAAAGCTTACTTTGTCTGGGCTTTAAACAAAATAAAGGTTAAGTGGAGATATTAAATTCAGTTGAGCTCAAACGATTTCATTTTTGTGACAATTTTAATAATTGGTTATAATTTTTTTAAAGAAATAAATTTTAAAAAAATTGGTTATATTGCTCATACAAAGGTTTATAATTTAACAAGTTATTTTATTCTTAAAGCCTGGTTAACAAGTTATTCTATTCTTATGTCCTAATCCTGTTTTATTTTGTACTATTTTTGGTCAGAATGACTTTTTGGGGATACTGTGAGGAGCAAAGCGGTCATTGTGCTTTCTAAATTAGTTGATGATTAAGTTTTATTTTGTTCAGAATGACTACTTAAGAAGGCATAACGCTGTAGTAACTAACTTAAATTATTGTTGCAAATTATAGAAAAACAACACAATATGGCTTTGTGGACATCTGGAAACTAAATTGAATTGGTACAGCAATCAAAAATCATTTTCTTCCTTTGAGCTCATCAGACAAAACTAGGAACTTTTTACCTTTGAAGAAAAGCTCTACACTTACTAGTTTTCTGAATTAAACTGCCAATAACTTTACTAAGGCTATCTAAGGTACATTTTACGGTGCTGCTAATGGACTTAAGGCAGATAACACCATATAGTGATTTAGGAAAACTAGGCTAGCGATAAATGCCGGATTGGGCAAGGTTGACCCATCCTTTTATTCCTTGAGCAGGTCGATAAAATGGGTACCAACCATGCTTGGGAACTAAACACTGGGGTTCCGCGTGAGACAGACCACCTTACCGGGACATATGCCTAGCACCCTAGGTCACGAAAGCTGAAATGGGCATGGCAGGCCTTGGCCCAGTAATGGGCTGTTGCGAAGGGGAGTTTAGTTTTTTTTAGGCTATTGATAGGCCCAGTGATTTAAGAAGAAACACTACTTGAGCTCCCTCAATAAAGTAGGTGCAAAAAGAGCCCTCCTAATCGTTTTGTAGGTAGGTTTTGAAATATCCTCGCACTAGAGCTACACGAGGGTTATTCTAGGCCTACTCGTTTTGTGCTTTAGCATGCTTTAGGGTTGTGGTGTCATAGTTACCTGGCGTCTGGGGATGTGAGGAGATAGGGTTCGTACCTTCGTTCGGGGGAGATGTGATATGTGGCCTGCCCCCCGGCCACAGAGTAGGGTCGGTCGGGAGGCCGGTACTGGCCCAGGGGCTCGTGCCTCCTCTCGGGCGAGATGGGCAAGGGGGCACCCATCGGAACTGGGGAAAAAAGAACACAGATATACGATTTATGATTAAAAATGATAAAAAGAATATAATGCTTATGAAAACAGGGAAACTGGTTGGCGTAAATTGCAAGGTAACACTTTATATAGAGCTGAGGAATTGAGAAATGTCTTGCACATGCGGAGAAAATAAGCAACTACTAATAAATCATACTATAACTCCTAAGTTCTATTGAAGTAATTTTTTTGCATTGATATTTGCATGAACTATATTTCCTACAGTTTGTTAAACGTCCAAAAAGCATTTGGTTTCATGAGATGATAAATAAAAAAGAATATAAAAGGTATCTTTTTATAAATTTTTAAGGTCAATGTGTTCCAAAACGTATTTCCATTATGGCTATATTACATATTGCAATATGTAATGTATGTGCAATATTTATGCTCAAAAATGAGTTGTATAGTGGATGTTACAAGATTTTTTTTTATGATTTATCATGCTCATTTCATGGCATGGTCTTTGTGCTTATCCATTTTCTGATACAAAATGACAAATCATACCAAGACTTTTTCTGCAGAAATACAAATATGTTTCATTACACATTATAAAAGTTAAAGGTGCTGGAAGAATCCACAACATAGAGTGTGAGAAAAAGAGGACTTATGATTATTAAACACATACATAATAAGTGAGAAAGGGTAGACACATGAATTGGCTAAAACAAAAAGTTGTCATGTTCACAAGGAAGATTAGCAACTTCTTTCAATAAAGCTTTCTTAACAGCACATATCACTCTATTTTGCAGCTAACCAGCAATCTTTAACTAGCAGGTTAAACTGTTGTGACAGGTGCGGCAAATCGATTGTAGCCTACAATCGGCAAATCTTTAAGTCCGTCCCTGTTAATGCTGATTATTGTAATGAATCTCAAGCCCTTGCTGCCTACTTTTAAACCCAACACTTCCTGCATGTGTCCACACATACTAAACAGTCTTGCTACAAAACAACTACTTAGCCAAGAAGGCTTGTATTGGATAACTAGTACAACAGAAACCTTCTTATGAACATGACTCCTTTTTTTAAGCACACAACAAGGGTGTATGTAAGACTAGCTTCCCTAGGATGATTACCCAGAGGGGATCTCGGCTGTCCTGGGATGGAGGGTGGGGGACCGGTGGGGGGAGGTGTGGAACGCACAGTCTTACCCAATGGCGTCAGGGTCTGCTGGAAAGAGCGCTGAGGCTTTGGGGGAGGCAGCGTCCCTCCTGGAACACACAACAGCATTTTTAAACATAAAGAAAGGCTGCATCAAAACATAAGAAACATGTAATAAAAATATTTAATAACATTTATTCATTATGACACACAGCCTAACAGAATTACACCCAATTATAAGACAGAGATAAGTACAATTAACAACCAAGCTTTACCCAGGTATCAAACCCAGACCCACAGATCTGCTGGTCTGATGATGCATTTAAGAGAACATATTTTATCAACACAAGGAAAGACTTTACGAAAGTATAAGTAAAATTTGAAGAGCTTAGTGGAAAAACATGCCAAGGGACATTTTGAAAAAAAAAAAAAAATTGAGAATTTTGTGCCAATGAACGTGATATTTCACCTTTTATAGATAACATGATGATGACCCCAACCTTTAGTAAGTACTTTTTTCATGTATCTAAGTGCAAACATAAAAAAAATTAAAACACACTTTCTTCGTTCCACCTCTGGTCACTTAACACGTCGGTTCATCTACTAAGCTCTTCTTTTATCCTGCTGTGTAACTTCCAGTTTGGAAAGCTGACAGCTTATTATATTCATAATACAAGTGAACCAAGTCCACTCTTTGGCATTTTCAAGTTAGCACCATAATTACATGCACTAACTATGCAGAATTTTGGTGCAATAATGAAAAACGTTCTAGTTTTAGTATAATATCTGTGCACCAGCAATTACAAAAACATTACATGGTAATTCTGCTATAAAGTTTTTACTTTTAAACTATGAAGCACAAAGAAGCTTTTAATTTATTTGGTTTGCTTGTATTCTGAGCTCTCCATTGATCATGTTGTATGATTTAAGGTTGAAAAGATGGCAACTTTAAAATTATGATTTCCAGTCAATACCATAGATAATAAGAAGGCCTATTAATTGGGCTATGTGACATTAGGAGACTTATTTTGAGGTTATTTCTAACAATTTTCAACACTTTATAAGTTTATTTGGGTAACTTAAATTAATGTCAATTCTTCATTGGCATGAAAGTCTTTATTAAGTTTGTATTAAATGAAGTGGGTTTCTATATTAATGAAAAAACGGCTAAAAAATTTTGCTCAAGGTTTATCTAAAAAATCTATTATTCCCTAAAATAAAAAAAACATAAAAAGTGCATGTTAACTACATTTAAAAAAAGTACAATCTTAAAGTTGAGATCCTGCCAAATTGAATCAAAATGATCAGATTAGAACCAATCGAATTTGTTAATTTTTTTTTTATAAATATATAGCTATATCAACAGATAGTATAAATGTTCTATGTGATATTTAATAAGAAAACTTTTAAAACAATTACTAAATTTCTCAAATATGTGCATTGAATAAATTCTCACAGTTTCACAACAGAAAATAACATTATCTATATACATATTTGCATTTGGTCTATAACATTCATAGAAAAGTGAAACTGTAAATTCTATTTTGATGATAATTATAAGGTATTTTTAGTTGTCGTTTTTGAACTGTTTAAAGTATGAAACTAACAGAAACCAAATTTTTATTAAATCAGTTCAAAGTTTATTTAGCAATATATACATAAAATATGTTATTTTTGGAATTTCATTCTCCAGGAACTAAAACTGGGGACTTTAAGTGAAAGGAGAGTGTTTAGTATAAAGGTCCATAAATAGTTTAAAAAATAGTGACCATTTTAATTTTCGTGCTGAGGAAACCCTGAATACAATATTTTAATTAACTTTAATACTAATCATGTTTGAAGGCAAAGTCAGCAATTGTTCTTTATTTCTTTTGCAGGCCTGCCAAACCCAAAATTTGTAAAATAGTACAATAATTTATCATGTGATCAACGTTACGACCGTTTAACATAATAATATCTGAATAAAATATGCAAAAGAAAGCCAAATTTATGTCATTACGAAACACTGGTGATTTTTTCTTCTGAAAAAGCGGCAGATTGGATGCAAACAAATTTTAATCAGTCTGGATATAATAAATATCTAATGTTTTTAATCATTTATTCCTATGAAAATTTTATACTAACATAAATCAACAACGAAATAAACATAAAAAATAAGATTACCCAATATCAATGATAATCATTGCAGCATCGAATTTCTTTTTTTGCCTTGCAACAAAAAAATAAGATGCATTCCAATATCTACGATTTTTTAAAAACATCTTTATCTCTTTAAATTTCCTTCTTTAAATAGTGATTTAAAGTGAGTCTTTTAAAAATAATAATTTGCATTTCGAATTAAAAAAAAAAGAATTTGAAAAATAAATTCTGTTTGTGCTTTCTGGTTTGGAACTTTGACTAATGACTATACGATACGAAATTTACGAAACCTCTTTCGATAGGTTCTAAAACGTGACGTTCTTTATTAAAGGGGATAGCTTCTTCCAAGGTAGGTTCAAAATATTATGCAAAATATCGGCGCACTAGAGCTACACGAGGGCTACTGGTGACTGGTTCCTTTTAAGGGGTCTAAGGAGTCTTAAAAATGTGCAAAGAAGATACTACAAAGCATAGTCTGATCTTTTATGTCATTTTTTAACTACTTAATGTATAAGTATAATTTTTTTATATGTAATTCTACAAGATTTATTTATTATAAAACAAGTTTTAAAATTTATGAAACTTTAGCAAAAACTAAAATAAATGATATTAAACATGAAGGTACTTGAACACACTGTGATCAGGCTTGCGCGGCAAATTGTGAGGTCAAAATTGAACACATGACCAAGAAAATGACTTTATATTGTACAAATATGTACAAACTAGGACTTATACCTAAATTCTCAGCTCAATTTTAATTAGAAATTATTTTAAGAACTTTTTTCTAAAAAAAATTAGTAAAAATTTAAAAATTTTGATTTTAAATTTTTTAAAAAATAATTTCTAATTAAAATTGATCTGAGAATTTAGGTATAAGTCTTTGTTTGTACATATTTGTACAATATAAAGTCATTTTTTTATTTATTTTTTCAATTTTGACCTCACAATTTGCCGCGCAAGCCTAATCACAGTGTGTTCAAGTACCTTCATGTTTAATATCATTTATTTTAGTTTTTGCTAAAGTTTCATAAATTTTAAAACTTGTTTTATAATAAATAAATCTTGTAGAATTACATATAAAAAAATTATACTTATACATTAAGTAGTTAAAAAATGACATAAAAGATCAGACTATGCTTTGTAGTATCTTCTTTGCACATTTTTAAGACTCCTTAGACCCCTTAAAACAGCTTATGAGCTTATTCCATAAAGTAAATGATGTAGTTAATTTATATGGCCATTTTGCACCATTTTCTTAGTTTTTTTTCCCGCCAAGTTTTATTCATTAAAAAAAACTCAATACATTCTTTTAAAGGGCAAATTTACTTATAATGGAAGGATAATTGACCAAATAAATACTTACCGATATTTTCGTCTGAAGTTGCTTTCATTAATATGGGTAAAAAATCGTAATCCATTGCGATTCACAGGCAAATGCAAAGCATACAATGTATAATTTGATTCAACACATAAGAAGAAATATCCACTACCGAAATGTCACACTAAAGCACAGACACTTGTGGTTTGTAACAGTTTTTAGCTGCTCGGGACACACATGGCTATTTTTGAAGATTATTCCTATGATTATAGTAAATAATTTGGAAACGAACTTTAGAAGTTGTCGACATAACGTAAATTGGTTTATAAATTTCAAATGATCACTTAAAAATGATTTACCACACTAGATATGTTGATATCCCGTGTAATCCTAAAATTTTCATATTTACTTTTATCTAGAGTAAATATCACAAGACATCGTTAACGATAAAAAAAAGAGTAAATATTTATAAATAAATAAATCCATAATTGGTTAAAAATCTAACTAATATAACAATTTGAGTATGACTATGAAGTCCAATAACTTCTTCCTTGGATGAACCTTCACAAAATCTTTATCCATTAGAACGAAAACTAAAATGAGGATTCGTAATCCAGACCAGAGTTAATTCACAGAATCTTTAACCAAAATGAAGTTTCACAATCAGAGTTAATTCGCTTATCCAATCTGAGCAATTACCATCACACATCCAAACCAAACACGCGCTAGAGCCGCACAATGGGCTAATTACCTCCTCCCGGGGTCATGGGCTTCTGTCCGAGCGAAGGGGTTGGAGAATAGGTCCTCATGGAAGCGCTGTGGGGTAGGGTCTGGGTCCTGCCTGCTCCACCAGCCATGTATTGCGCTGGCAGGGTCCCGTAATAACCGACGGCAGCCGGCAACGGAGCTTTGGAAGCCTACAAATAGACATGGTGAATCATGGCAGCAAATAAAGCAACATTCCGAATCGTTTAACTTTTTTTTTCTTTCGTTCCACCTCTGTTGGGATTGTAGAGATAGAATGATTACAAGTGTGGTTGGGTTTACCTGTTACTTAAAGTGCAGGAAAAACTTCCGCTTTGAGTACTAAAGAATTAAAATCCAGTCGAAAAGTATTAATTCGAATGACAATAAAATCAGAATTATTTTTAATCCGAACTAGCTTTCTGTCGTATTAACAATGGTCGCTTTCTGTCGTATTAACAATGAAAATAAAAATGAAAATAAATACAAGAACTAATTCCTTAGGTCCTTTTGGTTTCGAACTGAATTAAGTTCGACTGTTTTTATCATTTTTTTTTCATGATTTTTGAGGAGTAGTATAATTTGATAAAAAAGTGTAGCTAATAAACTTGCGATATTAATATATATGGATTCAAAACAAGTCTTTTTTCTTACTTTAAAAGTCAAAGATTATCTAATACTGTTGATTAAAAAAAAACATTTCCGTAAAAATATACGTTGTCCTAATACATTTTAATTAAGGCTGCATAAAGATGTGAATGGTGTTGTTAAATGGTTGATTTTGACTGCTAAGTCAACGATTATTATTTTTTAAAAAGAAAATGTAATAATAAAATTTCGTAATTTCGTCTATTCATTTTCGAGTTTTAATAAAATGAAAATTAAATTCTTAATTAAAGTTCACAATACATTATACAACTTATACTGAAATATAAACAACACTTCTCTAACAAGAACACAATACAGTGCCTCAAACACATCTTTCCTACAGTTTACTCTCCAGACCGATGTAGGGTTGGATTGCCGACAAAGGCACCTGTGTGTTCCAATTATTTTTTTAAGGGTTTTATTTTTTTGATGGTTGTTTTTAGCTGAAGTTCAGGCGAGTGACGACTTTCAAAGTGTCTGGGGAGGGGGGGACAGTTTTAAGATCGTCTGGGGTGGAAGGATTCGTGGGGAAAGTGTGGGTGGAATGCTGTTAATTCTTGAGTGAAATCGTCTGCCAAGAAAAAATATACAGCTTCTAAAAAACAGAGTTTCACCCAAACGTTTAAAGAAGAATGATGGCATGTGTGAAAACTCCCACTTTTTTTCAAAAGCATCTAAATCATCGAAATGAAAGCATGTCTGTGACTGTGTTCAACATCAACTGGTGGGAACATTAATCCAAAAGATTTAATTTTTAAAGGAATGAGGTCGTGTATCCGTTGCTGGAAACTATCTTGAGTGGAACACGTCGATTAAAATGGAATAACTATAGTTGCTGTCAATCATTTGACGAGGATATCTGAAATTTAAAAACCGGTATAAATCATACTGCAAATTTTGAAACTTGTATGAGATATACTAAATATGGTAAATGATATACTGAATATGGTATAACGCAAACAATACCACACAAAAAATTACAGCATTAAAAATGTACATGCAAGTGTGTTTGTAGTCGTCTGTCTACCTTGCTCCTGTGTATGTGCTGGTGGTGGTAGTCGGAGTCGAACTCGGGCTCCGAGAAGTAGCTGAGGTCCTGGTCGTAGGTGCTGTAGACGCCCCCGCTCTGCGCGTCCTGCTCGTAGATGCGCAGCACGGACCGGTCGCGGATGTCCCTGCGTTTCAGCAAACAAAGCACGAAGCATATTGTTATTATACTCAAATAAGTAGGCTTGTAATAGAATCTGTCACTCAGCCCGCATCCACAAAACATTAGTTTTCAACCGGAAAAAAAGACAGTATTATTTCTATATTAAATATTTACGGGCCAAATTTGGCTAGTTTAATTTATTTTCTTTCGAAAATTCAATATTATTGCGTTATAAACGTATAGTGTGGAAGCTAAAAGCACCGATTATAACCAGCGTGACAGAGCCATTGGATAAGGGCACTACTAACGTATAGAGAGTAGCGACATATTTGGTATTGAGGGAATACAACCTCATATTAGCTTAGAGGGCGCTACACTCTTAAAACAAACGAGCGATTTTAACTCAGTGTGAGTTAATTTTCACACCTCCAGTCTTGAAAATGCACTGCCCCGAAAGGAGTGGATCCTTTGCGTGTTAAACCTCCGACAGGATCGCTCCAAACGAGTGATTTTAACTCAGTCTCAGTTAATATTCACTCCTTTCCAGTGTCGAAAATGCACTTCTCCTACTGGAGTGGATTTCACTCTTTTGTTTTAAGAGAGTAACGTAGACAGAATAGTGACAGCTTTGGTAACTTGGGAACACAAGCTATTATTAACCCCGTACACACTGTATGACCTCCCATCAATTCGTTCATCAATGACTAGAACTTACACTGCGTATAGCGTCGTCCACAATACAATAAGTAGCTGTACCGAAAGAAAAATATTTGCTATAGCCCTAGTATATAGGCTCTTACTTGAGAAATATTGCAAGGTAGTGAATGGGTTAAAATTATTATACTGGTGAATGCGCTGTGGCAGTCATATATTGGCTCGGGCGGTGAAGGAAAGCGTCTGCCAAATCACCCAACTCTATTGACTAATTTGTCACAAGTGCATATTGAGTTAGGCCGATTAGGAATGATTGCACTCAATGATTGCACTCAAACACTGTTGTCTTTGCTCTGAATGCGCAAAACCCATACGAAGCTACCAGTGACCGAAATTTGCTTTTTTTGTCCCACTCTTACTCTTACAAGGCAATGTCCGTTGAGGAATTAACTAGTATAATCCTTCGTTAATTGGATCCTAAGAACTTACTATTCTTTAGAAATATTTGCTTTTTAATAATAGGATATTTATCTGCGTAAAGAAAAGATGACATTTTAGAAGGTCGTAACAGTTCATTAATGCTATAGAAAAAAATACGTATAAATAATAATATAAAAGAAAAAAAATTGTTTTAAACAACACTTTAGGAAACCATTAAAAGTTGTGATGCAGATAAAGCTGCAAGGCAATATTCTCATATCCACTAATGCAAGAATATCCAGTAATTTTTAATTACTCGAAAACTGTCAAACGAAAATGTAGAGGAATGAAAGCCAGTTAGTCTTGCAAGTTTCGTTATACAAATGTAATTAGCGTTACATGAGCTATACTTGCTGCAATTTTCAATTATAACACGAAAGTTTGAACTCATCGATACACCAACCTAGCACAGAAACTTTGTAAGACTTGTAAAGAAAAATTGTAAGACTTGTAAGAGAAAATTGTAAGACTGCAGTGGGCAGGTAAACTGCAGTATAGACTAATGACTTAAACCATTAGTGCAAGCATATAGTAAATCTAACTTATAAGAAAGTATATTGAAAAAATGGTCCAGTTCATTGTTGTGGTTACTGCTGTTTACCTACCTACAGCAAAATAGTATATGGGCCTTGCGCTTTAGTAAACTGCAAGGCTCATATACTTTCCTGATAAACACGGTTGACAGGCTAGGAAGTCTTAAATAAAAGATAATGTCATGCAATATGAGAAATGTGGGTAAGTCACACAACACCGAAAACACTTAGTGGGACTCGCTGGAAAAATCGAAAATATCGTATAGTTACTATGGCATTACTCCAATAAGGGGTACACTAAAGTAGGCATTATCGAATAATTTTTTTGATAAGGAAACTAATGAAATTTGTTATATTATTATAATTCTTATATACTTTGTTTTATTTGTTGTTTAAATCTGAGGTTGTTATTTAAGTCTTTTTTTCCTTAATTGTTTTGTCTAATAGCTACCTAATTTTTGGCTAAGTAAGATTAAACTAAGTAAGATTTTGGCTAAGTGCTACTTAAGATTTCTACTGCCAAAACTATACCTATATTGAAGACAATAAAAGTTCGAAAATGAAGCGATTTTAATGTCAGAAATTGCATATTTCTATTTGGAATACTTGGATAAAACATGTTTAGAATGAATCACCTTCTCATATAAACTAAAGATTCTTTGCGGATGACAAAGAAAAAATTCTAGCAATTAGTTCCCCCATTGTTTAGTCAAATATTGGCATAGCTATTTTCTGCTCTTTATTTCTAAGGGTTTATAATCAGTTTATTCTTCCAACTTCCTGCTCATCTCTGCCAAAAGTGATGGCACGGTGCCCCATTCATTGCCAACTCTCAGCTGAGATTTGAATGGTCCGGATAATTAAAGAGGATGTAGATAGTTAAGCAGACACTCTTTGGCTAGTCAAGGTTAAGTTGATGTTTGTTGGATTAAAATTAGCATCTGAGTTGTGTAAGAGGGGTTTAGAGTAGGTCACAGTGTTTATTTATACATTTATCTTTCGGAAAAAAGAAGTATGTATTTGCAATGCCAAATAAATATATTTTAACCTTCATGTGTCTAAATAAATGGTTTATAGTTACACCATCAAAGTAACTAACCATTTTTGAATGTGATTCTAACCAAGCAAAAAGCACTCATGAGATTAGTTGAGGTATTCTAGTTCATAAACAATGTTTTTTGAAGAACAATGACATACAACAACACTGAATATAAATACCTTCAGGGCCTGATCTTCCATAAGGTTCCTTACCCCATATTTTAGAGACGGCTCTTAAATGTCAGTATCTTTTATGCTAAATGTTGTGGACATATATAAAAACTTAAGTAAATTTTATAATTCTAGGCTTCATTTTGTTTTGGATTGACTTATAGACATTGACATAACCTTAATGGTTTGATCAACGTAATAAAGGAGATAATTGAAAAAATATTATTCAACAGCCAACTAGCACTATCATTAAGGACTATCATACACGTAAATTTTGAACATACACATAACATATGAGGAGTACACGGGAAGAACCGATTGATTTATTAGGCGGACGTCCGCAATTGTCTGCTTAGCGGATATATTGGTGGCAGAAAACCGGTTTCTCTCTGTCTACGTCGCTTGGTCCAAGCGCTGGGATCGTCAATCGCCTGAATATTGGTAGCTAGGAACCACAGAGATAGTAGTTAAATTATTAGAGTGGCATCTCACGTAACCTACGACACTGGCCTCATTGGGGCTCTTCTGAGAGCTCCTTGCGCGTCCCGTCGTCAGCATTGGAAGTCACGTGATCAGTCACTCTATTACTTTAAACTATGATCTATGTGGTAGGAACTGGATTCCTTACACAAGTTTAGGCGACCACTCGCTATCATCGCCAAAGTGGCCTGCTAAGGAAACTGATCTACAAAATCAATCGGTTTTTCCCCTGTACTCTTTATATACGAACATCATACACGTAAAGTACATCATATACGTAAATTTGTCTGAAGTTTTCCTAAGATCAGACCTTACAACATTGTACAAGAATATTATTAGTAAAGGGGTTGTAGCAGGTTACCTGAGGTCTTCCAGCTCGTAGAACATGTCCTTTGCAGGGTCGTGTATGTAGACGCGGATGTGCGGCGAGTCGAGATACTCCATGGTCAGTTGCTTGGGAAAGGAGCGCACGAAGAGAGCCCGCACAGTGTCCATCGACGTGATCTCGTTCGGCAGGAGTGCCCTCTTGGTCTCGCTCTGGTACTGCAGGAACACGAGACCTGCACAAGCAAAGAAGCAGATTGTTAGCCATATAAACTCTTAAAACAAAAGAGTGAAATGGACACTTGTAGGAGAAGCGCATTTTAGACATTGAAAAGGAGTGAATATTAACCCAGACTGAGTTAAAATCACTCGTTTGGAGTGAACCTGTCGCAGGTTTAACATACAAAGGGTCCACTCCTAGGAGAAGTGCATTTTCGACACTGAAGAAGTGAAAATTAACTCAGACTGAGTTAAAATCGCTCGTTTGTTTAAGAGTGTACAACCTTTTTAGAGGGTGCTGATTTACGTTAGCTAAGGTTTTTTTATTGAAAAGATACCTTTAACTACCAACCATTCTGTGACCCACGAAAAAATTGCAGCCCGGCATTTTCTATTTCTATTACAAACCCCCTGTTACTGACTTCAAGACAAACCCACAAGATTTTGTGGGTCCAGCAATAAAGATTAATAAATAAAAGTGGTTTCATCGAAAAACTTTAGATGAGGTATATGGAGTAGGTACACTGCACAATACTGTACACGGTGCAATAACACTAATACACGGTTTTTGCTATAACAGAAAAAAGTTGTGAACTGGTGTGTGTGTGCCACAAAAATACCATATAATTTACAGAAAAATCTGTATATTTTCTACGAACATTATTTAAGCTGTTTTTTGAAATCGTATACTGTGGAACCATCTCGACGGGATGGTTTGGTGGATCTACTGTATAATCTTCCATATTATTGAAAGTATATGAATTATTTGTAATCAGATTTTTGCAGTAACGCAACTTTAAATCCAATTTTTCTTCACCAAACCCTCATACGTTTGGTCGTTAGTAAAAATTGCGAAGCACTAATAGGGTAGACTAACCAATGAATGAACGCTCAAGCACAATTTGTTTTGAGAAATTCATACATTTTAAGAAAATAAATAGCTTCTGGTTTATGACAATGTGAACACATCTGTCATTACATGTAAATTCTACAAAAAAAAGGTGACTTTATATTGCATCGCTTTGGCTCTTTTGGGGGTCCAAATAAAAATTGGTACAAAAGTCAAGTGAATGAACACAAAAATGTTCAGTCAATAAACATGTTGGATTTTAATTAATGACCAAATACAACCAACCAGATGTCAGACAGCTTCCTACGAGATAAGAGGAAGTCAGAGTTGCCAATCCATCCAGTGGAATGATTTTTAATCCTTATTTTTTAAATGTATTTACCAACTGTTCATTTACTGGGGCCTGTTCACTCACTGGTCAGTCTACCCTATACCCCCAAGATTCAAGCATTTGAAGTCTGCGAGTGATTGTCAAATTACCTCCCCCCCCTCCCCTCAATTGAAAATTCAAATTCATAAATCAGTTGGGTTCATAAAGCGAGTGCGTACCAAGTGTTTATAGCATTTATCAAAAATAAAATTTTTGTTCCTGAAATCAATAATTTTTTTTCACCATGCTCCTTTACCCATGTAAAACCCGTTCTACTACTATGAAACTAAGTTGGCCGGAAAACGAAGAAAAATGTTTTTACGTAAAATTAAAATGTCCAGCAATATTGCAATGTTTTTTTTTTATTTTATCAATCGTTCCTATATAAATTAGGGAAGGTGCTATTAAATGGATTAATGAATTAAAAAATATAAACCTGTACAAAACTATATTAGAAGGTTAATAGAAGGGGGGGGAAACAAAATTTTTAATCATGCCTAAAGCAAGAAAATTCCTGACTAAAAATAAAATTTATGGAAAATAGCTTGCTCTATTGAATAATTTATCATATATTTAAAATTTTTTAAAAATGTAATCAAAATTCTTTGAGATTATAAAATAATTTAAAGCAGCTGCATACCAATAAATATAAAGCTAAATTTCTGCGAAAGATGATTTAACGATGAATAAATCTTAAAATAAATCACTGATGATTATAAAATGATAGCGAATCTATATGGTCAAAGATACCCTATCCACACACTTAATTCGTTAATAATATAGTGATTATAGTACGATCTCAACTCTTCGTTTAGTAGATTACACCAGATATTAGTAATTTTAAACAATTTAGGGGGGGGGGGGAGCGCAGAAAGATCATTGATTAAAAACTAGCGGAAGTAGATATTTTATAACGGTAATATTTTGTGGGCATTATTTTTTATAAGGTTCTTTTTCGTTTTTCTAAGCCAAGTGTGTTTGTAAACAGTTTTAGAATTGAAATTATTATCAAATTATAGCTTTAGATGCGTATATTGTGACATCGAAGATGGATAATTTTTTTAATAATTTTTTTAATTGAAAATGGTTACAATAAATTGTGTAACAGGGCGATTTAAAAATTAGCGAAAATATTAATTTAATTTTACAACAAAAAGTTATTATGTTTAATAATTTATTATGCTTATAAAAGTTATTAATTTTACAAATTAAAGTTATGATGTCTGTAAAATCTTTTTTACTACAATGGTATTCTACTAGCAGGAAAATGCTAGCGAAAAGTATTATCCATAACAGGAATAAGCTCCAACAATTTTTATAAGCTTAGAATTATTTGAGAAATTAGCGCCACATAAAATTACGATCTGTGGCTTTAGAGAACATTTGAGTTAAACTAATTAATAATTATTAGTATAAGATTACAAAACAGGGTAATTTTAAATGATTATTTTTAACCATAAAAAAAATTAATCATTGAAAAAATAATACCACCAAGAACACTCATTATAAAAACAATAAGACATCACAGTTTATAAAAAAAAATTCGTGTTTATAATTAACGAAGTTTTTAATTACATTAAAAATGTAAAAAAATCCCATAACAAAAAATATATACATAGAGTTTAAGTAAGTGTAATAACGATGGATGTTTAGGTTATCTATTTATCCCTAAAGATTACTGGGTGGTTGTCAGTTTTTTTTATTCAATGATGTTTTGATGAAAAACAATTTTGAAAAAAGAATTAAAAATGCTTGCTTGCATAAAATATAGTTGACACATTTTTTTAAACTCTAAATATGTCGTACTTTTATTTTTTTGGTTTCATTAGATTATGAAAGATAAGCTAAAAACGTTGTCCAACTGAGAATAATTCTTAAAAAAATATTAAAATATATATCAGAGTAAATTTTTTAGATCATCGCTTTTAAAAGCTCTAGAAAGTATAAAAGTATTGATCACGTAAATGCAATTGAAAGAAGATCTGCCGCTTTTTTCAATGCAAATGAAAAATTAAATAATATTTTCTCTTTGGACAAATTTCTTTAACGACGACTGGAAACAAAATTGGCATGCGGAAATAAGCATTATGCTTAAGCTTATCTAAATTAACAATAGTTTAAATCGAAATAAATGTAACTTTTTCAAATAAATAAATTTCTTTTGAAAATTACCTACGTCGATTTTTTTTTATATATTTTTAAAGTTTCACTCTTTCAATGCTAATCGTTCGAAATTTATCAGTTAATTTCTTTTTCAAGAACACAAATAATTTCACAAGTACAATATAAAGTTGGAGTTTAACCAGTTTTTTGAAACTTCTATTAAAGAGAAAACTTTTAGTCGAAAATAATTCTGCAGAAGAAAAACTTTAACAAATTTGTGTTACTATTTTCGTCGTTGAAACCACTGAAAATATTATTTTTATTTCGGATTTTATCGGTAATCTAAAAACTTGGCAAACTAGTTACAATACCCCGATAAACACAAATAGTTACGCACCTAAAATGGAAGTTCGCCAAACAAACAAAAAATAATTTCAAACAAAACCAAAATCAACACCAAAAATTAGCTTTTGATGAAAAGGCCCTCAACGCAGCTGATGCCGGCACGAAACAAAGAATTGGGTTGACAAAAAAGTAACTGCACATCAAGCTCTATAACCGCCCCTGTGGCGCAATCGTTAGGATGCCAGCCTTTGGAGCTACTGGGGTCGGGTTAGGATCCCGGTCAGGCATGGGTTCTTATGGGAAGGTCAATATATGTTGTTATATGTCTATGTGTTTGTGTTGTCCTTATGACTTAAGACTTTCTTGGTGGGGGGCAAGTTCGCCAAACACTGCGACCTTAGGTTTGTGTTGTCCTTTCTTTGTGTGTCTTTTGTGCTTGTTAAAACTCTTTCTGTGTATGTCCCACTTGACGAAAGCTTATAAGCGGTTCTCTGAACAAGCACACAAGCTGGAATATATATGTACCTATCATACCCTACCTTTGCTCCATAACAACCCTCTGAAGGATACAAACCTGACTATTATGCTTTTAAGCAATTAAAAAATTTTAAGTTATGAAATATAATTTTACAAATATTTTAAAATTGAAGTTAGGAAGTTTTATATCCTCCTATGTTGAACCATTTCAGTTCGTAAAGTTGAAAGTTGAAAGTATATTATGTGGTAGCAGGAGTGTAACTCAAAACATCCATTTAACCCTTTCAGTCCCAATAACAATTTGGCATCATCATTTTAGAATTATTTTTTTCTGATCGTCTATAGTCATTTATTTTATGATATCAAAAAGCACATAATTCGATTCTTCAAAAAATTTTGTATTGAAAAATATTTTTAATAATCCCAATAGATGTCAGTCCTATAACTTTTTTTAAAAAATTATGATCAGAAACATGATTATGCCAAATGGCATCACTGGGACTGAAAGGGTAATTAGAAGCCAGGTCTCAAGAGGAAAAAACATTCAACAATATCGTACATTACGTTAGAATATTGTCCATGACAAATTTAACGAGCCCCAGCTTCTTTTTACACTAGTTATGACTTTTTTTTTTCTGCTAAAGATTATTAATAACAGAGGATGAAGATGTATATACTAGTGTAGAAACACATAATAAATTTTTGACAACTGTATCAGTTGCAATTTTTTAAAACTAAAGCAATGAAAATCCCTGATGGGAAAAAGTGATTTCGGACAGCAGAGTTTCAAATAGAAAATCCCTTTTTTTCCCTTATCCAAAAAACTGCTCCATTCCAGAATTCCAATCGAAATTCTTTACCGAAGCGAAAACAGAACGGTTTTTATTCTGTCGGCAAATTTCGCAAGCAGGAGGCCATGGAGGAAAATTCGTAATTTCGATTCGTTTTTTGGAACATGACTGCACTATACTTTTTCCAGCTGTGTGGAGAACGGTGCATTCGTTTCGAATCTTCGAGAAACCGTCGCGTTTTCGATTCGAATCCTGTTTTAGAATGTAGAAAAACGGTCGAGCTTTTTAACAAGGAGATATTCAGAAGGAGGAAACATCCTCGGCAGAAAATACATAACAAAACTTGGTATTTCTATGCTCACGATAACATTTTGTATTCAATTTTTAAGTGATTTTCAATTGAATTGTTCATCAATTATTCCCAAGGTATATGATAAATAAATTTATGAATATATCCATGCGAATTTATACCTATATAAAGTTAAAAAAAAATATTTCAGATTTAATAATAAACTGTGAATAAGGTTTTCAAAAATATTTAGAAATTGTCAAGGAAATTTGACAGTAAAATGCACGATATGAATTGTGTAAAGCATAGCAAATGAAGTATATATATAGTCCACTGTTATTACATAAAATGAACTATTTTAGAAGAGTATACAGTTAAATAAATTGTTAACGTTAAGTTGCATTTTTAACAGTTATACGAAAATAAAAGTACTCTAAAATTCTATGAAAAAATATAAGTAAATATAAATTGTTCAAAAATATAGCTTTTAAACCTATTAAAAAATACTTAATTCCAATACCAATTTTATCCATATTTGATACTACTTTTTATCGAGTGCATAAATATACAATTTTATATATCCGTTATCCGTAGTCATGCTAAAAATTCAGCATTGCATTACAACGTTAATCACTGTTAACATAACATACAAATGTTTTAAATAGCTATTCGTAAAAGATCATTCCAGAATTTTTTCCATAATCTAAACCAAGCATGCAAACAAATGACATTTTTTTTATGGTTCCATTACCATACACAAACATCAAAAACAGCACAAAAAACACTCCTATGAAATGAAGACATAAAAAAACTTGTTGAAACACAAACAGGCCACAAAAAAGCGCATTTATTCAGTAATAATGCACCCATCCAGCGATGAGTTAAAAAGCAGCACTAAACAAAACTACCCTTCAGGAAGGCACGTAGAACAACAATTACCCAGAACCATCTGCGACATGGGTTTAAATATTTAAGCCCCCCCCCCCCCCCCCAAACCTCCCTTCCCCTAGTAACTGAAGGATAACATCTTTTAACAAGCCATTAGCCCCCCTCCCCCAACTCTCTCTTTTCCCAAATATTTTAGATTCTGCATTGTAGAAGCCTTTCTTGGAAAAGGCACACCCCCGGTAGAGAGGGTTGCCGAACGGCTTGAAATCGCCAACTTCCGGAAAAAATTTCGCCAAAGATGTTGAAGATGTAAAACAGGGTAATAAATAATATTTTGAATGCAACGTAAATGTTTGAATATAAGTACATTAAATAACAGAAAATCTATTTTCTACATTTTTTTTTTTTCACTTATATTTTTTTTAAAAATCACATAGTAAATGCAATGTTATGCTTCAAAATACATCAATTTTTAATAAATGATTAAAAGCATAACTTAAAGAGATTTTTAAATAGTGTATTTTTTAAAGAAGAATCCTGTGAAATGCAAAACTTAAAACGTTAAGTTCCGAAAACTTATCCAGATTTCAATTCTCTAAAAAAAAAAAAAATCGGTGAGTGGGAGAAACAACGTCAGTCTACCCAAATTTTTTTTTTCAGGAGGTGGGAAAAAAAACGTATGATCATCCATTTATTTCTGCAGTAAAACACTCTGAAACAAAACTGTATGTATTTAGGAACTACTCAATAGACTTACATAGTTGTTGCACCTCACAGCATTTTGCCTTTTCTACGCTTATTTTCAATGAAAACGAGTTTTTGGATTTTTTTTTTTTGTGGTTTCTGGCACTCACCGATTCAAAAGAAACTGCATAAAATAGCAATGTTCTCCACTAAGTGGAATTTTGCAATTCATATAGATTTTCGAACGAGTTTGTTATATCACGAGATGGAATTCCTTCTCCAAAAGTCTAAAATATACTGAAATTTCAAACGGTAGTTTGAAGTATTTTATAGATTTTAGACTTAATTTTAATGTAATACTACACTGAAATCCACTGCAGTATAAAAGCACGCTCCTTCTTTGATTCCAGGTCAAACAAGTTACAAAAAATTGAGCGGATAAAACATTTCTTAAAAATCGCCAAAACGGCGATTTGAGGGGCGAAATCGTTCCAAATGCTGGGTTCAAACAACTCAACATTCTTCTGCCCCTTAGGATAGCGAGGGGGGGGGAGGGTTGGAATTTTAAGATGGTTGTGTAAGAAGACACAATAACCGTAGTAGGGTTTAATTTTTCATCGTCTGGAATTTACTGGTTGCCATGGTAACCAACTGACGAGAGCTTGGGATCTTAGAATAAGTCATTAAACTCCAGCCCTGATTTTCCTAAGGGGGGTTAGATGAGGGAATAGCTAAATACTCCCAGTTCATAAATACAGATTTGGACTCTGAAGTGAAATATATTGAATAAAAATACGAGTTTTGAGGTCAAATACGTTTTTAACATAATTAAATTTGTACATGGTTTCCATTTAAATATCCAACGCTAAATTTAACATTTATTTGAAAGTACCAGAACTCTTTTTAAGAATACGTCTCACACAATCGGGCAAATTTAACCATTGGCTTGTTTCATGCGACGCAATTATTTTCTGCTTTCATTTCCAGATTTCATTGGTGCTTTTAAATGGTAAGCTTCATCCACTGCATTGATTAACCAATCAAGACTTTATTATATTCTTGGGAACTGTTGCCACATAAGTCGCTAAACATTCTCAAACAAAACGGGAATTTCGAAAGGGATAAATGAATTATTCTTTACTTCAAAGACTACACAACAAAGACTTCAAAGCTCGATGATAAAACATAATGAAATTTCCCCATTTTTAAAGTCGAATAGGGGCCCGGATGGCCGAGTGGTTTGGATCTACGCCAGCAGCAGTCCTCGCCCTGTAAAGGGTGCCAGTTCGATTCCCGCTTTCGCCCTGGGTGTACACGCTTAAAACCGAAGAGTGAAATCCACTCCTGTGGGAGAAGTGCATTTTCGACACTGGAAA
The DNA here is from genome assembly GCA_023701765.1 of Hylyphantes graminicola. NCBI lineage: Eukaryota > Metazoa > Arthropoda > Arachnida > Araneae > Linyphiidae > Hylyphantes > Hylyphantes graminicola. Next base: position 62,533,188 of record CM043116.1, on the reverse strand, counting down.
GGAGTGAATATTAACTCAGACTGAGTTAAAATCACTCGTTTGGAGTGATCCCGTGGGAGGTTTAACAAACAACGGATCCACTCCTATAGGGGAAGTGCACTTTTGACACTGCAGGAACAAAAATTAACTCAGACTGAGTTAAAATCGCTCGTTGTTTTAAGAGTGTATTTTCCTTTCTCTGTGACATTAAAAAAATTCTTTCTGTGTCTGTCAACTTGTCGAAGGCTTATAAAGCGGGATCAAGCACATAATGTAGAATATATATGTCTACCCCTACCCCAAAGTCGAGTAAATGGACATTAACATGATTTTGTCACACTAACAAGCGTATAGAGTAATGGTCTACTCAGTCTACCCTTTTCTCTTCCAAAACGTACCTTTTACCTATGAATGTTATGTTAGTCATGACAAGCGTGCCGACGATTTTTCCATCCTGAAAATCTGCCCACTCAACCCAGGCTCGAACCCACAATCATGGGCATATGAGCCGGGCACGTAATGCCTCAAGCCACTGAGCCGATTTCTTACTAAACTTATTTTATTAAAGTTTATTCTTGCCCAGACTCCAAACGGTAGCAAAGTTCCATTATGTGTCCTTCCGTTCTTCAAAGAATCAGGAGATTAGCGGAAGAAAAGGCACCTGGGCGGAAACCCGGATCCTAATAACCGTAATTAAAGGATTAATTAGGGTGAGGGTGGCAAAAAATAGGGCGGGACTTGAAAGGAGTGGACAGGTATTGATTCGCGGTTGGAGTATATACTGAAGTACACTCTTACTGAGTTAAAATCGCTCGTTCGTTTTAAGAGTGTAGAATCTACAGGGTGGAAAGCATTTGAAATAGTTGTGCAGGTTCCGGCATCGCCAAAATAACTCACGAGTATAAACTTCCTATCCCGGGTATGAAAATGCAACAGTGTGTAGTTTAACATCATGAAATAATAAACTCGACGTGTCTTGGGAGCTGATTATACCCAACGTTTAAACGCATATAGATGAGCCTTAAACCGTACCGCTCAGTTACCAGGTTCGTAACGATCCTAATTACGTTTGTGAGATAATGCGCTCAACTTCGGAACAACCAGACAGCTCGAAAAATTAATTAGGTATAACTGTGGTTTTTCGATTAACGTTTTGGGCCAATAACCCTGTATATTTGTGGGTTTGTTGAAAAATAAAAAAATTATATTTATTTATAAGCTTAATTAGTTGTTTGTGATGAAAAAAGATTTAGTTTAGTTTGAATTATCGTCGCAATAGAGCCACACGAGGGTTATTGGTGAAGGGCGTCGCATTTTAGAACCACAGTCAAGTGACGAGCCGACACCTGAGTAGGCACCCGAAGTAACCGTTAAGGGCGACATCGTACGCAGAGCTAGGACTTTGAAGTGCATTTAACGTGTACTACACCCACACGGGGTATTATTCGTCTGATATTTTCGGCTTCGCGGGCCATTTATAGGTCGGCAGGGATTTTGGCGATGTCCGGACCCAAACATGGGACCTTTCGCATGCTAGGCGAATGCTTAACCGACTGGGTTTCCAGCCAGCCCTGATAAAAAGAAAACAAAACTACTATTTTTTTTAAAAAAAAATAATAATGTGTGAAAGATATACTCCTGCTTGTGTATCGAATATCTTTCTGCATCAATAAGTTGAACATAAGTTGTCCAAAAAGTAAACCTGTTTACGCTGTATGAAATTAAAATTTCTACACACACAACTTTAATTTAAATTTATTATCTCATCTACTTTAAAAAAAAAAGTCACAGTCACCACTACTTCTGAAAACACACATACTTTCAATTGAGGTCTCCAGGGTATCTGTTAAAATAACCAAATTAATTAAAAAACTAAAAAGAAAACCGAATTAAATGCAACGAAAAATTTAAATCTTTAATTCGTAGTGCCATAACAAAGCCATCATTTTAATCTAATTTTCAAAACACATTTATTTCACTTCAATGCGACAGAAAGTACAACACATAAAAATATCCCAAAAAAAGAAATTATCGTGAATTTATTCTTTAATTATTTGAACATTTGCATATTTTCCCAAAATAAAAATACCCACGGGTCACGGATTACGTATGTTATTAAACACTTTTGGGAATAAGATTAATTTCATTATTAGTTTTGGCAATAAAAAATCAGCAATGTGTTACAAAAACAACAATGGATATTAGAAGAAGATTAAGCCGGGTCAAAAACCCTATGCGAAAACTGGGTTACCAAAAGAAGCCATTCATCTGCATGACCATACGCCCAAGCAAACATTTGGCTACTTATTTGGCGATATATATTGCATTTAGGCGAAGTTAAACACTTCCATCCTTTTTCACTGAATAAGTTAAGTCTAATGGACAGTAATTTTAAATTCCCCTTAAAATAAAATAAATGAAATTTTATAACTTTCGTGTGGAAGATTTGCACTATACAATCTGCAACTGTCATCTGTACTATTCTGTGCTGCAAACACCGGCAAATTTTATCATCTTTTGAATTTCATATTCTGATACATAAAATTGCATAAAATTGGAAGTTTCGAATAGAAATCTTATTGAGAGTGTGCAGTGTGGTTTGTCTTGGCATCACATCAATTTGGCGCTTTTCAATTGCCCCCCCCCCCTTTTTTTTCTCTCCAAGTATCTTCGTCGTACAGTAACCTCCACAGTCAAAAGTTAAACCTGATGAATATGTATGCAGCACTTAAAATTAGGTTGCAGAAATATGCAGAAATAAAATAATAAAATTTAAGCTTTTGTTATCCTTTTTTTAAAATCCCCATTTTGAAAACTTATTTTTCTATTGATATGCATTCGGATTAAAGCAAAAATGAATAACGTTATTAATAAGCCTTTCAAATATAAATAAAGATTTATTTTAAAATTAAAGCGAAAGCTTTTAAGTTTTCCGTAGTTTTGGTCTTATGGTTAAATAAATTGAAAACTAAATTAAATCAGCAAAGTAATCTCTCAAACACGTTATGTGCATTAAAAATATGTTTTTCCTTATGCATAGTTATATATAAACATATTTGATACAAAACTGGTAAAAATATCTAAGGATAAGTTTGAAGCATGTAGAGTGCATTGAATCGTGATTGCAATTCGAGAGTTGAAAATGAACCATGAGCAAAGAACATAAATTAAACAATTTGATTCATAGTTTTTACTCTATTTTATATTCAAGATACAAAGAAACATATAGATCTAAATAGAATTTTTCATTCACCAAAATACATGCGTAAGCCCAAAAATAAATTATACAATAATAATGCAGAAAATGTAGCAGTATTTCTCTTTTGAAGTCAATTTTCAAAAGTTCCCGATTTACTACCTTTCTCGTATGTCGTTAAAAAGAAAGTAGCACCTAAAAAAAAATCGAAAAGCCATAAAACTACTTTCAAAGCATCGAACACGTACACGCTTCTTCCAAGAAAAGTTTTTTAGTCTTTTTATATTTAAAACGCGAATTTCCAAAGACATTTTTAAGGAATGGTAAATCCAATTATGCAATCGTGTACGGCTTATCATACTTCCTCAAAGCTTAGCAGATTTAATTGGGAAGGTCTTAGGTAAACCTTGGCTTAGGTCCAGCTTGGTCTGATTACACTGACTTCGTGCACACACAAAAAGTTTGCAAGGAAAGTAAAGGTGAAAAGGAGATCTAAGTAGATTTTTTTTAATAAACGTCTGTTCGTTCAAATTCATCATGGTAAATTATGGTAATTTACAATATTTTTTTCCATTTACCTATATTAAAAATAAAATTCAGAAGCCAATACTTGTTAAAATGCAATGGCGAACCTTAATAAAAAAATCAATGTACCAGTTTAATTTCAGTACAGATAAAGAAATGTCCATATGATAAACATGATGATAATGGAATATAATTGGGTAAATAAATGAAAGGATTAAAGACTCTCCGATAACTGACATAGAATCTACATATCTCACTGCGGAAAATTTAGATAGTCTTATCCCTGAGTTTTTATTTAACTATCCGGCTATAACCGACTGACCTTTTTATGCAAATTATTATATATCTATGTTGTAACAACTCTTAACAAAATTTAAAAAGTATTTTTGTTTAATTTTTTTAATTTCATTTATTCATCAAAGAATTCAGTCAAATGTAACTCAAGAACGGTTTATCCCAAATACACGCCCTAATAAAACAGACAGCCGTCAAAAAAGCTCTTGATCCTCCTAAAAACTCTCGACAGCCTCGTTTGCAGAAATCCCTCTTATTTTTAGACACCCAACGAGAGATAACCGGGACAGGCGAGTTAGCAAAAAAGTGAAGGATGGCACATCACATATCTACACCAAGCCACGCGATGCTTCAGTCACGCTTCGGAGACCAGTGGGGGAGGCTTGAGACAACCAGTGAGGGTGGTCTAGTTAGCTAGAATGAATTTTTTTTAAAGCCTGGTTTATTTATACTAAACCTACATGTTAAAGGTACGGTGATCAGAGTACTCAGCGGGTGAGACTTGAGACAACTAAAGCAATACTTTCGCAGAGGCTGCGATTTCAAAACTAATGCACTAGCTTCATGAGACTGTATAAGCAACGACTGAACATCCATTTTAGCTATAGAGAGCATATTTTTGCTGGTTAACTAGGCTGCAATATAGTTTTTTTAGGTTCGTTTATTTATACTAAGCTGCATGATAAAAGTAGGGTGATTGTAAGATGCATCTTCTGTTTGTCGTTTAAACACTTTACCAATATTTCTACTTATATAACAAGGATTGGGAAAAAATTTAATGCGCACGAGTTTAACTTCATTCGCAATTCAAAATTCATTTCTTAATTTAATTTACAAAACGTGATTTGTAAGGTTGTTACAAAATAGTCGATAATTCAATAACCAACGGAAAATACACAAAATAACTAAACCACGTACTTAAAATTATATTTTATATATAAAAATAGAACATAATTTATGTTTCAATGTATAACAAACCAACCAACCACTTTTCTAACATAAGTCTTTATTTTTTCTACTATAGTACAATAGGACAGGTTTACCACTCAAAAAGCATATGCGAAACATGTTTCTTTTTCGGGAAAAGTACTCCTGACATTCTTTTATTGAAAAATATTGAAGGCGCCACTTTCCTCAATGGCACTTGACACATGGAAAATACTAAAAAGTATTTGTTACGGAATTGAAAGCGAAGTAAATCCTTCCGCTCGAATCGTGGGCAGTTTTCCAAGTGTTACAATTTTTGCCGTCCCTTGCCAAGGAGGCTCAGCAACTTACTGGAGACAAGTATAAGTCGGACTTCTGGATATTGAATAAATAAAAATAGCAGGGCAGATTACTAGTCTAAATGTTGTGTTACAATATCAATTTATTTTTTTTCTCGGATACTACATTTCATGTTCTATGAGAAATGCTTTTGCAAAACAATCAACTATGGCATTTTCTACGGCAGCGGGATTTTTTTAAGAGATCAAACTTGTTTTTATGGCATAACAAAGAACAACTTCTAAAAATTAGAAATGAAAAAAAAATACAACGATAATTTTTTTTCTTATGATTTTCGCTCGTTTTCGTATTGTTTAATTTTCCTATAGTTATATACTTTTATTTCTGATTGGCACTATCAGCTTTTTGATTGAATCATAAAACTCAACCAATTCTGCCCCGTAGTATTATATTCTGGAGATTGAAAACTTTTTTGGCATTTTCACAAATAATAAAGTTTTAAGCTAAATAAAAGTTTTCTCTATGAAGGGTTTTATGCTTTAAGCATTGACTTTTCTACTAATTAGTATCGCATATTTTTATTCAAAAATATTTCCCTATTAACATAGTTTGAAACAGAACGAATAATGAGTTATTGTAAAAAAAATATAATATATGTTAAAAACAACCTGTTTTTTCAACATGCCCTATCATACTAAAAGTTAAATAGAAAGTTTTGAGAATTTTTGAACTGATTTTGAAAAATAGTTTTAAAAGCAATATTTAAACTTTATATTTAACAATATACATAAGACTTTAACTAGTGAATACGAAAAGCTTTTCATCGGAAGAAAATATCTTTAAGAATACTATTTTAAATATTCGAATTTTAAATAGGTTCTTGTGAATTATGTATGTTGGCATACCAACTTCCGTGCCAACACTAAAATTAAGGACAAAGACATAATATCTTATTCTCAAAAGGAAACCTAACTCATCCAATTTTACTGAAATTTCTCATCCCTAAGCCCCTTCAGCACTTTGTCGGCATCCCCCCCTTTTCCTACTACTCCAGGAAGGGGTTTACAAACCGATCCTGAAACTGGGAACGGTGCCAGGAAAAGACCCACCGAGGCGAGAACAAAATGGCCAACCTTTGGCGGGAGAATCATTCCAGGAAATATGGCAGCGATTACGATTCGAATAAAATAAACACCAATAGAGCGTCGATTTATTTTTTTCGCCAAAAAAGAGATATCGATTTGTTTATTCTCAAGTTGGCTGATGTTTTATTTTTCTTTAAATGGTATTATTGTATTAGTTGATATGAAAAAGAGTGTAAGAGAAAAAAATATAGTTGGAATAAATTTTTTTCCTGTCGTCTAAATTTGAGTGGAAATCGAAAACACTTTTTGTTTTCGAAAAGTTTTTATTGATTTTTTAACTGAACTCAAAAGGGCTAGTTGCATAGATTTTATTTTGTCCAATGGTTTGCTACAAAAAGTATTTTTATTTAAAGCTTTGCTTTAACCCTCTGAGAGGAGTAAAAACACAAACTAAATGTTTATAATACAGAATACTCGACAATAACACATACCAATATCCTGCTATCAATTATGTATTGAAATTTTAAATTCCTATTTTCAAAATAAGTTTGTACAATTACGGTACTATTTTTCGGCAGAAACATTTCAGGAAATATGGCAGTGATTATGATTCGAATAAAATAAACAACAATAGAGTGTCGATTTATTTTTTTTCACTAAAAAAGGGATATCGATTTGTTTATTCAAGCTGGCTTTTTTTTTCTACAGGGACTTTTAGTTGCTATGAAAAAGAGTTTAACCCTTTCAGTCCCAGTGATGCCATTTGGCATCATCACTTTCAATATTTTTTTCAAAGTGTTTATGTCCCGCTATGACATCCAAACACACATCGTTCGATTCTTCACACTTTGTTCTATCAGACAAAATTTTACTTTAATCTCAATCGAAGTCAGAACTACTATTTTTTTTATTTAGAAAATAGTCAACAAGCGTTTCTCCTGATTTTTGATAAGTTCACTTCAGTTCCACATATTTAAAGCACAATTTAAACTATTTCGGTTTAAATAATTACTAAATTTTTTTTGATAATATGGTCAGATATGTTAAAATATATAACTCGAAGTGTTTTTAGGTAATATATATATTTTTTATTTTGCTGTTTTCCACAGTTAAAGAATTTTGGCATTGTTTCAAAAACCATATAAAAAATTTAAATGGATTTTTTTTCTTATGGAATTCGTATATTTGACCTAAAATAAGCTTATTTTGTGAATATCAGATGTTTCTGTAGTGTAGTAAATTTTTGGGACTGAAAGGGTTAATAATAGTTGGGAAAAAATTTGTTCCCGGCGTATAAATTTGAGGGGGAATCAAAGACAGCTTCTTGTTTTTGAAAAGTTTTTATTGATTTGTTAACTATATTCAAAAGGGCTAGTTGGATAGATTTTACTTTGTCAAGAGTGATTTGATAAAGTTACTTAAAAAACTAGTTAAAAATAATTTTTTTAGAGCTTTAATGCTCTGGGAGAAGTAAATACACAAACTTAATAAGCAATTTCTACAAAATGAAGTTTAAGAAAAGTAAGTTATAATTATCAATCGAAATTTCTATATTCTAAATTTTTATAATACAGAATACTACTTGACGATAACAAATACCAATGGCTTAATCAATAATGTAAATTTTGAACTCATATTTTCGAAACTAGTTTGTACAATTACAGTGATATTCTAAATAAAAATGAACGTGACTGCAACTTAAATTTTAGAACAAGAAAACAGAAATATCCAGAAAAAGAAAGAAGGTGTGGAAAATAGGCAGATAAAAAAAAAGAGAGGCCTACAACTAAATAATATTTTTCCATCGTTGCGTTTTGCTGTTGAAACTCGATAAATCGTTTTAAAACAAATTCCATCAAAAATATCTAACAGAAAACTCTTACAAGCCTTTTTCCAATTAATAATACACCCTTTATATCCCATCCCAAGCTCCCAAAAGCAACACTTTTCCAACGACAATAACAAACTTTCTTTTTCGAACAAAACTTCCTTTGTCCTTCCCTATCCCCCTGTCTACCCCAGGCAGCACGTCCACGAAACAATTGTTCGGGGCTTTGAAGAACATTCCACGCGGCAAAGAAAAGCGTGCCTCTCGAAAAATTCTGATAAATAAAAAATATATTTATAAAAAAAAACTAGTCTCTACTCTAGGAGTCCCCCAGGGCTTGTGACATCACGATGTCATCTAGGAGGCAAGCCTCAAGTCCACCGCATAATGGGATACGTGAGGACTTGTCACGGTTTAGCCCTAACCGTAACCAGAACCGAATGTTGGTTGATAGCATTTCGAATAAGGTGATTGGATATTCTTGCGGAGCTGAAATGGCAGTGTTTCGTTCCGCATAAAATGTAATATATTTTTGTGTTTGTAGAAAAGGAAAAGTTTATTGTGGGAAATAATTCACATAATATTTGTCAAAATTTATATTATTGGTTTTTCACATTTTTTTTGTTAACTACCCCTACAACCAATATACATAATAATTTTAAGTATGCCAAACATACAATGTAAAACTATTCTGCAACGTTACTCCAGCTTCATTGATTAACGTTTCACAAATAAGGAGTCAAAAAATATCAGCTCTAGCCAATTTTCAAAGAAATTTCGGTATAAAAAACCATTTCTATTTAAAAAATTTAGATCATAGGACCTTCGTAAAGATTTTTATTTTTGACGTATTATAAGTAAATAAAATGACCTACACTTCTTGCCAACCTAAGTTGGGTAAATAGAAATGTGCCATGGAAAAGATCCTTCCGCGGATGTAAAAAATTCCAAAAATTATTTGTGAATCCATCTAGAAAACATGATTAAAACATTAATTTCATTTAAGTCTAACATATTTCAATATTATTTGAGAAAATTAAGCCATTTTATCAGAATGAAAAGTGTATTTTGGTTAAATTGTATCCAGATCATTTTGTATGTAAATATTATCATACAAGAGTTTCCAACAAACGCACCACCCGCGCTTTTCCCTCTGCCTTTTTACTCTTTGTTTTTACCCAAGTTAGGGTGGCACGGAGTGTAAGCTCCAAGAATACCATATTTTATCTACAATTGGCTTTCATAGCAATTCGCATTTTGAAACCCATTTCAGTCATATTAAACTAAAAGCTGAGTATATAATATAATCCTATTTTGTCAAACTAATTCTATGACTTTGGTGTTGAATTTCAAAATGGAGTTCAGGTTTCCGACATCCTGGTTTGGAAAGGAATAACTAATAGAAGTTTTGGGTGGTTTGGCTTCTATTTTACAAAATAGTCTGACATTGGGCTTACAAATAAATGCAACAGGTCAAACTATTCTTTCACACTACGTTCATGACGTGGAAAGTTATAATCACCTTGCTTGTTTGTCTATCCGTATATTTACGCCCACTTTTAAAGAGTGAACTTAAAAATGTCTCAGACGGATATGATGGTGTTAAAGTGTAGCTAAATACCTTGCTAAACTTTTTACCAAATGGTAGTTAAAAATTCAAACTAATATTGTTAGGGAGAAGAGACATACTGCATTTCGTAGTAAAATTTATTTCTTATTCAACTATCAAGTTATAAAAACTGTCCGAATAGTTACCCGTTTTGTTTCTTATAGTTTAAAATCAAACTAAAATAAAAATGCACTGACACTGAAATTTTTTCACATAAAATAGTTATGCATCATCAGTCAGCATTGTCGGAAGTACTTTTTACGATTTCTATCTCAACTTTATCTGAATTAAAGATCCCATAATTTTTTTGAAGTCTAATGTTTTTCACAATACGAAAAGAAAATCACGAACTCGCTTTATACCTATAGAAATCGTTGGCTGCTATCCAAAACGAGTAAAACTATTATCAGTATAAACACCACAGCACGAATACGCTTCAACTGCAGTGGATTTCGGATGAGAAAAGCAATATAAACCAAATAATCTACATAAGCGATCCTTCCGAGGAGCATAAAGAGAGCAGAGAATAACCTAAACAGAAAAGGGTTTAAGCACCAAATAAAAAAAGAAACCGTATTTACAGGAAACTCTAAAACAGAATGGTCTCGGAAAAGAATCGAGAAATAGGGCAAGAAGCTATGACCGCCATTTTATTTGAGGGCGTCTCGAAGATGCAGTAAAATAAATTCCGAGGTCCACATTCAATGTTTAAGCCATCGACTGATATGAAAAAGACAAAGCATCTAATGGTAAAACGGAACTGTTTGGTGGGTCCAGCATGGATCGTCGTAAAGCCCCAAAAATGCTTCTGTTTCTGGTGACTTATCACTGCCTTCGGCGTTATTATTGTCATTTAAACCATCTGTAAAACAAATGGCCACCAGTTGCCTAGTATGACCAATACCACCTAGATTAGAAGGCCGGCGAACTAAATGCTTGACGTCATATTAGTGGACCGATTCTGTGGTTTTGACCAATGATCATTAGTGACTAGATCTTGTATTTGAATACATTTTTAAGATAAGATGAATGAAGATGCGACGTCATCTTAAGATACGACGTTATTGGTTAACAAATCGAAATTAGTCTACTAGTGTGACGTAGTGTTGCTTAGTTCTTCGGCCTTCTAATTTAGGTGGTATTGGTATGACACTCTTTCGTTGCCAGTCACGTGGTTCGGAGTCGCTTTTCTGCAAGGCTGGAATGGAGTTTCTGCTTTTACTCTAATATTATATAAATGACTCAATACTTGACACGTAAAGCAAATAACGAGAAAATTTTACTTCTGAACTTTAAAGTTCCGATTCGTGGCGAGCAACTTTCTAATAGAACAGTTCGCAATAAACCATGTTTTCCATCAGCCAGAGATAATCAGTTCGTACTATAAACTATAACATACATTGACGTTTTATGAAAATACAATAGAATGAAAATATCCATATTTATATAAATAAATCAAAATATTTACAATGTATCCCCTGTCTTGAAAACACGACAAGTCCTAACACCAAACTCACGTGACTTCGGTATCTACGTTGCTCTCACATTTTCCAACCCTCAGTCTATCCTCATCAGAAGTCTTTGTTTTTAGTGAGGTGAGTGAAAACATATTCAGGACCAATGTTGATGACGTCAGTCGTAAAAGTCCACGGATAAGTGGGCTGGTGATGGTCCCGCGGGACGCTTTGGGATCTCATCAAAAAGCGGGGACTTATATCTTCATCTGGGTTCTTTTGTTTGCAGCGTGATACTCATTTGGAGAGACTGAATGGCGGTTTTGACAATGGTTTGACGATGGTTTTATTTTTTGCAATAAATCAATATAGTGTGGTTGGTTTTATTCCTATTGGGGTTTAGGAATAATTTATAGTGGATAGATTTATAAATATTTTTGCAGTTTAGTCCAGGCAACGAAGGATTCTAGAGGGAAAGTTTTGGAACACAATTTTTGACTTCATAACTTTGTTTAGACTAGTTAGGAGGTAAACATATCAAAAGTCCCCGCCCCTAGCCCCTGTGCTAAAGGGGGGAGGGGGGGTTGAATGTCCCATTTTTCAGTTTTTCGCTTATATCTTGAAAACTATGCTTTCTAGCGATATAATTGTATTACACAAAATGAAAGCTGATTAAATTTGCTACAAGCTGCACCCCTCAAGTGTTTTAATATCTGGTATAGTTTTCGAGATATCCGCTCTTGAAAGTCGGTAATTTTGGAGAAAACACTTTTCCCCCCACACTTTTCTTCTTTTTTGACCGGATAACTTTTCAATAATGCTCCGTAACACTAAATTTTGGCCCTAGAGTGGTAGAGAATTTAATTCTTTTCAATAATATATCTTATTTTACTATTTTATCTATTTTCCTTCAAATTTTAAAGCGGTTTCAGTGTGGAGGGAAGAATTTACTGGCAGTCCCATAGAGCTAATGCATAAGTTTTGAAATCGCAACTTATGCAAAAGAATTGTTTTGCCATGTTATTCCATTTTCACAAGGTATTAGAATCATCATAACATCAATTTAACACAAAATTGAAAAGAAAATAACATCCGGTTATTTAATTATTAATTAATAAAGTTTTAAATTAGTGGCGCCATCTGCTGTATATTTTTGACATTTTTAAATTTCAAAACTATATAATTAAATAACTAAATAACATTTTCGTTTCGAATTTATGTCATTTCAATAATACGTTAATTCTCTTACCTGGGCAAAAAAGGGCTAACATGGCAAAGCATTACATCTGCGGAAGTTGTTATTCCAAAACTATTGCATTAGCTCTATGGGCTGACAATCCCTCTTATGTACACTTATTTTATACTGAACGGCTAAATAACACTGATACTCATTTTGTAGGCACGTTGTTATTTCAATATTTTATCTATTCCATTTCTTTCCTCGAACCCCAGAGGAAAAACGGTCAGATGATCCCCCTGTTCTTCTTCATCTTCGGAGTCAACTTGAGAGACCCAATTGAGGCTAGTCCCCTGGGAATTTTGGCATTCTGAGGAACATTTGAGACTTAATTTTTTACAACTACAGTTTGAGCTGGCACAGACTTTCATGTATCTGCAGAAAACGATTTTCAGAATATCGTTAGTTGCTGCTGCTAACTCACTGTGTACTTTGACCATCGGGCAGTTATTCTCAATCTTCCAATCATACACCTGAGGAGGCAGGTCATTTCCCAGCCATAGCTCATCTTGGTGTAATATTCAGAGGAAATACTGTTTTACTGCTTCCTCGGTGGGAAGAAGACGATATATCAGGCTTGATGGTGGCCCCGAATTTCAATAATGAATTATACCTGGGGAAAGCCTGTTTCGTTGGAGCCCCATAACACCTCAAGATGCAGGTATTGCCAGCCTTTTGGTTTGGTTTGGTTTGAATTATCGTCGCACTGGAGCTACACGAGGGCTATTGGCGACGGGCGTCGTATTTTAGAACCACAGTCAGATGACGAGCCAACACCTGAATAGGCACCCAACGCAACCGTTAAGGGGGTATGGGACACTTTCAACTTTTTTCTTTAATATTGCAGATATCAATATAATTTTTTTTCCACAAATGTATACTAAATATACTTACACTTTTAGATAGTCAGAGGTTTTAAATTATCATTATTTATTTTTTAAAAAAATAAAATGTGTCAAAAAGTGATGTCTCTTATTTTTGTTATAAGTCAAAAACTTATGTATTGGTAAACAAATATTTAGCATTTTTATAAACAGAAAAATGTATTTAACAAACTGTCTTTACCGATTTTTCATATTTGCCATAGTTTTTTTTTTAAAAATTATTGAAGTTTTTTTTAATAATTTCACAGGTTCACTTTTTTTATAAAAATTAATAAATAAAAAAATAAACTATTTACAACTAATCCCTAAAGACAAATTAAAGATATATGTTTGAAAAATATGAGTACACAATTTTGACACTCTATGGGCAGTAGATTTTGAGTTATATCAATTTAAAGTCAAAAAATCATCGAAAACACGATCAAGGAGAAAAACAGCTTTGAAGTTTATCACTTTCTTTACAGATGCGCTCCAAACTGACAGAACTACTAAGGATTCGATAACGTTATTCCTATCTATTATTACGAGGAAGCAAAGATTATAAACGTGGTTGGCCAACACAGATGTCACGACACAAAAAACTACACATCTCACGTTCTACTGCAGATATAAATAAAATTTTTGTTTTAAATTATTCTAAAATATGTGTGTTATTTTTTATAATAATAATAATTTTTTTGATTTTTTTGAAGATTTTGTGTCCTATACCCCCTTAAGGGCGACATCGTACGCAGCCCAGCCTTTTGTAATTGATAGGTGGTTAAGGAAGGGTATGAAAAGACCGCTGCTGCTTTCTGAAACTCTGACGACTTCGTACACAACTTTGCAAATGCGATTCTGCTTTTTCAATAAACGAAAGATGTAGTGTCGCATCCAGCTAATGTGTTTACAAAAATAGCACGGCCTAAACCCAGTTGCTGAAGATCTTGGGATGAGAATAAAAAATCCTTTGTCTTCCCACGTCCAGGCTTTATGAAACTGATGTCCTTATGCGCATCAGCTGTAGCCATCAAGAGGACTGTGAGGTTGACACAAAATATTAAAGTATAACAACGTGCCTGTAAAATAAGTATCTGTGTTGTTTCCGACATTATAGCAGCCGAATGCCGTATCCACTATCAGAACGTCCACATCACTTTCTGCTCGAAGGGTCCTACATCCAATTGTCCTCAAGCTACACCTTAAGTATGTTGATGAGACTATTTTATTTAAATTGTTCGACAGAAAATCATCTTGTTTGACGTTTATCTTGGAGTCCTCAGTGAAAAGGATATCAACCGACTTCTTGATTCGATAGCGCTTCTGCAGGTCCCAGTGCACAGTGAGCAAGCAGCAGCACCTGGTGATGTTCTGAAAATTATGTTCAGACGATGCAAGAAAGACTGTGTCAGCTCTAGTATAGCAGCAAAAATGGCAAGCCTCAAAGGTCCCAGAGCATGCCAAACTTATCATTGGAACAGCGTCAATGGGGTCCCTCAAATTGACTCCGAAGCTGAAGAACAGTAATAGCATCTGACCGTTTTCCCACTGGTGTTTGACGAATGAAATTAAATGGATAACATATTAAAGTAACAATGTGCCTACAAAATGAGTATCAGTGTTATTTAGACGTTCCGTATAGAATAAGGGTACATGTCAGTCCCATAGAGCTAATGCAATAGTTTTGGAATAACAACTTCCGCAGATGTAATGCTTTGCCATGTTAGCCCTTTTTGCCCAGGTAAGAGAATCAACGTATTATTGAAATGACATAAATTCGAAACGAAAATGTTATTTAGCTATTTAATTATATAGTTTTGAATTCAAATTGTCAAGAGAATGTCAAAAATATACAGCAGATGGCGCCACTAATTTAAAACTTTATTAATTAATAATTAAATAACCGGATGTTATTTTCTTTTCAATTTTGTGTTAAATTGATGTTATGATGATTCTAATACCTTGTGAAAATGGAATAACATGGCAAAACAATTCTTTTGCATAAGTTGCGATTTCAAAACTTATGCATTAGCTCTATGGGACTGCCAGTAAATTCTTCCCTCCACACTGAAACCGCTTTAAAATTTGAAGGAAAATAGATAAAATAGTAAAATAAGATATATTATTGAAAAGAATTAAATTCTCTACCACTCTAGGGCCAAAATTTAGTGTTACGGAGCATTATTGAAGAGTTATCCTGTCAAAAAAGAAGAAAAATGTGGGGGGAAAAGTGTTTTCTCCAAAATTACCGACTTTCAAGAGCGGATATCTCGAAAACTATACCAGATATTAAAACACTTGAGGGGTGCAGCTTGTAGCAAATTTAATCAGCTTTCATTTTGTGTAATACAATTATATCGCTAGAACGCATAGTTTTCAAGATATAAGTGAAAAACTGAAAAATGGGACATTCAACCCCCCCTCCCCCCTTTAGCACAGGGGCTAGGGGCGGGGACTTTTGATATGTTTACCTCCTAACTAGTCTAAACAAAGTTATGAAGTCAAAAATTGTGTTCCAAAACTTTCCCTCTAGACCCTTTTTTCAGCCTTCGTTGCCTGGACTAGTTGTAAAGCAGTAGATTTGTGATTTATTAACTGAACCTGCAATATTTCTACAAAGTACAAAGTGGACAATATTAAAATACAATGCAAATACAATTTTAGAATACAATTTTAAAATTCAGTTCTTTTGTGAACTACATCTCATGATATAGTTATGCCCAAACAATAATCACCCACCTTAGTAACGACTGTCTCAGAGTTTCAAACTTCATCGACTGTTTATCTTTGAGTGTTTAAAAGCATAATTGAGCCCTGTAATACGTACACTTGGGTTTCTGAAGCTCTAACATATATAATGTAATTATTCATATTAAGAAGATTTTTTTTAATTGTGCACTACAAATGAAATTAAAATGCAAACAATCAATGAAAAAAAAATCAATTTTCTGTACCAAAAATTTGAGTGAACTATCAGGTTGCCACATACTTAGCTGCATTTCCGAAAAGCCTGTTTAAGAGCTAGTAGAAAAGATAATGCAACTCTTAAAATACATTAGCCTTTGATAGCCAAAATTAGTTAAAATATGAGCGTCAAAATTAATAGCGAGAGTCGTCAAGATGACGTTGCATAAAATGTTTCTCGGTGCCGGGAAATTCTAATCCCCTAACAGCATCTTCATTAAAACAGTATGGTTAAAAATTAATGTAAAAAATCCAGTTATAAATGCTAACAGATTCAAGACTAAAGCATTGAGGGCCTCAGTCATCCAAAATCTACAGGGTGAGGCAAAAAAAAAGGGGGCCCCGGTCTAAAGATAAGAATACGACAGAAATGTTGCCAAGTCTATAAAACCAATACAAAAACAGGTTTGCTCGCTGAAGCTATTGATCGCTTCAATATTAAGCCCAAACAAACGCTTGGCGACTTATTTGCCGGCAACTACGCTACGGTTTTAGAAGCTAGCTAAAATGAAATATAAACAAGGTTTTTAGAGCTGATTAAGAAAAGCTCCCACTAGTGATTATTTCGATCTTTATTTATCCTAGATAATCGGACCTTTCTGGTTTTGGTAATACAAAACATTCTAAATTGATTGCAAGACACAAAATTTGCATTATGGGACGTCTTTATACAAAACGAACTAAGATCTGAAATCGCCACTAGTCTATGAGTAGCTCTAATGTGAAGCAAATCCAACCAATGCAAAAACAGGTTTCAGGCGGCTTCAAGAGTTTTTCTCGCCAAGCATTTCAACGTATTCCTATTTCTAGACTGGGGCTACTTTTGTTTGCCTCCCCCTGTATATAGAGACGTTGAAAATCTCATACCGAAAGGTGTGATGCCTCATCAAAGTTTAAAAAAAGTCCACATAAATCATATTCGAATATCCATAAATCTTATTCGAATAAAGATAAATAATTTATTTTGATAACTTTTGTAAATCTCACATTTCGATCACGAAGTTTGTTCTAAGAAAATAAAAATATCTTCATTCCACTCGAACAAGTAATTAACTTAATGGAATCGTGTAAATCACATTCTGTTTACAGAAAGAAACAACGGAAAATTATTTTCGTGTTGCACCATCCACACACGTCACCTATAGCACCTCTTATAACAAAAACTCATAAAATATATCCGAAAAAAACCAAAGAAAAGTCCCTGTTCACGCAGAGAGGCGTAACATGACCATTAGAACACTTTACGTGCATAGAATGGAAGTTAGAATGTTAATGAAATGACACTCTCTCTAATTGGGCGGGTTAGGAACAGAATTTATTCAATAAATTAGTAGAGAAAGGAGGCCAATGTCGTATGAAAAAGCATTGCAATTTGGTCCTTTTACAATAAAGATATAATTATTTCGGACTTGTTTAATAAATTAGTTGAGCATGAGGGACAGCTTTAATAGGGTGGGTTTACGGGAGGAGAATGTATTATTTTAATTAGTGTAATTAAATATATCAAATAACTTTTTCTTTGTAAAGTTCGAAGAGCTTTGTTTTTTGAGTATTTTTAAAATACCTAGTAAGTGCTATTAAGATTTTTATAAGGGAAGAAAAAATAAAAATTTCAATTGTTGCATTTTAAAAGTGGTTGTATTTTATGGATAAACATTTTGTCATGTATTTAAACGAATTTGGCAATAAAATTTGGAAGAGTCAGCAAATGTATCTCATTTGGAAAATAACAGTATAAAGAATCTGAAAGGGAGTTTTCTGAGACACAAATATGCGCAAAGTCCAAAACATTTTTCGTTTTCTAATATTTTTCTCTCTCCTAAAACCAAGTACGAAAATAACACCATATTTGACATAAAATTATCTATTTACCATTATTTAATAATTCTCACGGAGTACAGTACTAAAGTTTTATTGAATATTCTTTTATACTTCTCTTAACACGTTTTCCGCTTTTCTTTTATTTAACCACTGCAGTGGCTGTCCATTTAGCTACAATATTAACATCTCTACCGTTCATCAATTAATAAAGCCGTGACACGGAGACTCACAAAAGACACACAAGTCTGACAAACGCACATTTATATCCCCAACAGCGCTCATTAAAATGAATCTACTTTCTAATTAGAGAAATGTTAGACTGGTATTCCATTGCTTTGGCTTGACAATAGTGTTAATACTCTACCGTCAAAGGAAAATAGATGCTATAAAGGTTAGTTTTTGCACAAGCTATGGCTGTTTAAATTTTTTTGTCTTGCCTAATCAGTGGCAACATTGTCTGTACGGAAGTTTTTATAATAAGTTTTAAAAAAATAGGAAGTAAAAACAATTAGTAGTAAGCTAGACCAAATGAGCCTTATCTACGGATTCAACATATAAGTTGGCATGCAGAGTCTAAAAAATAAAAGTTAAATTGATAATAAAACCGGATATAATACACACATATTATTTACCTAAAAGTGCATTTTAAAATGTTTTATTTCATAACTACTATTGCAAGTGTAATCGAGAAAAGCAAAGGAAATTATTGTAAATTCTTAAAGCGCATCAAACAAAATAAAGTATTTTTATCTCGTTTTTTTTACAACTAAACTAAATTAACCCCTTTTCAACTAAGTGTCTACAAAGTGTAAAAGTGTCTACAAAAACCAACATTTTTACCAGTATTTTTGGTGAAAAATTATGCAGTTTTGTTTACCAAGACTGCATTAATTTTACCCAGCAAAAGTTTGCTGGAGTGGATTTCAACTTCATCAGTAGAGTGTCTTCAAAAATTTTTTTAAAAATAAAAATTATTTTCTCTATAAAACTGGTTGTTCTCATAAACGAAATAATGTCCTGAAAAACTTTATAATTTTAATCTATTAATGAATACATGAATTTTGGGTTTTTATGGCGTGCAACTTGGAACATAACTGTACAATACAATTTAGGCGAGTATCATAATACCACTTTTTTATTGCAAGTATAAAACATGCCATTTAGTCTTAAAAACGAACCTATGAATTTGACATGATGGTGGTATTTAGAAGATAAACGATGACTATTATAAGAAAAGAGGAATCCGAATGTTTATGATGTTTTTATGACTGTTTATTGTTTATGTAAGATTTTCATTTCATGACAACATACACAATTCACAAGCATAAGTTGAGTGTGGGTGTGTTATGAAAAGGGAAGGGATTCTGTGTGTGTACAAACACATCACTTAAATCCTCAACGCAAAATACTTGCTTATAAAAATGCTAGAAGAATCATGCATGTTTACATGCATATGAGAATGAGACGCTCTTTTGAGGAAATGTTGTGCACTGCGTTATATGGTTTAAATATCAAAATATTGCACTGACAAAATTTAAAACTCGTATGTTACATAGTCAATTTTGGAAATCTGAATTCTAATAATTAAAAAAAATCAAATTAAAAGGATTACGCAAAAACATGCAGGAAAAATACTATGCTAAAGCTAAACATGCTAGTATTATTATAAATGATATTCGCATTTTCTGTATAATGATAATGTATCATATCTTGGTTTGATCTGACTCGAGTTAAATATTTATTAAGGAAAACTATGTATCGGTTGTCTTATATCTAGTTAGGCAATCTCTTAGAACACTGTTTTTGGTTTATTTTAAATCTAGGCCAAAACTTTCAACACAATTCAGGTTTAAAAAATTTGCATTAAGCGTATTCAATTTGCGTTAAGCGCTCCCTCTTGGGAGATGGCGCAGTTAACCCTTTCATTCCCAGTGATGCCATTTGGCATCATCATTTTTCTGATCATAATTTTTTTTAAAAAAAATAGGGCTGACATCTATTGGGATTAATAAAAAATATTTTCTAATAGGAAAAGTTTGAAGAATCGAATGATGTGTTTTTAAATATCATAAATGGCTTTTGATATCATATAGACGATCAGATTTTTTTTCTAAAATGTTAATTTCTCATCGGGACTGAAAGGGTTAAAGAAGTATGTAATAAAGAGTGATGGTGTTCAATTGAAATACCTCGTTGAATTAAAAAAATAATGATAAAATTCTTTAAAAAACATAGGCCGTATTTTCCTACACAATTCACATTTGCTTAACGGTCCCTAGTCTTAACCTGTCAAACCTCAGGATCTGGCGAAGTTAAAGAAGTATGTAGTAAAGAGTATGGTGTTCAATGAAATACCTCGCTGAATTTAAAAAAATAAATAAATTTCTTTAAAAAACATTGGCCACATTTTCCTACATAATTCACATTTGCTCTAAAAACGGTCCATAGTCATAAGCTGTTAACCCTCAGGATCTGGCACAGTCAAAGAAGTATGTAGTAAAGAGAGTGTGGTGTTGAGAATGAAATACCTTGTTGGCACATGCCCTGCACCACATCCTCTTCAACGATGGCCCTGAGATTTTTCCAGAATACCGGACAATCGTGCGGCCTGTCGTTGATACAGAAGGATAGGGGGTCGGATTGGACTGAAAAACAGAGGCGAAGGCAGAGGGTCAGAAGCATGCACATTCAACAACACAGGGGGAAGATAGAGGGGGAAAGAAAGCTGAACATCTACTGTCATTCATTCACGTCCCTATGTTAAGAGTACTCTCTTGGGAATTCCACAACTTGAAAATCGTAATGTTATTCCTATGAAAAACATTCGCAAATCAATTACCGCCACAGTTTTAGTAAAATTTTACTAGGTTTTTTTTCATCATTGTAAAGAACGAAAGGAGTTGGTTTCATAAACCTAATTTGTTTTGTGAAAATCACATATTTAGTATTTTTTAATAATTTTTTGAATTTTGTAAAAAATGGAATACACATTAATTTCTAACTTCAAAAATTATTAAAAATACTAAATATGTGATTTTCACAAAACATATTAGTTTTATGAAATCTACTCCTTCCGTTCTTTACAATGATACAAGAAACTAGTAACCTTTAAATAAAACTGTGGCGGTAATTGACTTGCGAATATTCTCCATAGGAATAACATTACGATTTTCAAGATGTGAAATTCCTAAGAGAGTCCTCTTAAAGGGGAATGGGAGCGATAGCTAGGTCACCAAAACGAAGTCTTCCCTGTGTTAATCCAATGACCAAATACCATTTTCTAAGCCAAAATAGTAGGGATGAAGTGAATATTTTTACAAACGGTTTTTTATATGATAAATGGTAACTGAAGGCTTACAGGCTCTATAATACCATTTTCTGAAATTGGTTCGAATATTTCGTTTTAAAATTAGTTATTGAAAATTAAATAAAAAGATTCGTACCAATTTCAAAATAGAATTAAGGAGGGCTGTAAGCTAGCTACATTTATTATATAAAAACTGTTTGCAAACATATTTAATAAAGCCAGAGTATTTGGCTTAGAAAGATATTTTTCACAAAGGATTAACACAAAGAAAATACTTTGGTTTGGAGAATCAGCAATCCACTCCCATTTTTTGAAGTCTTTGGAAAGGTTTTTAAGGCCCACTTCTTTTGCTTAAAAGTCTATCAACTTTCAGTTTTTTGCATAAAGAAATCCAGAAAGTTGGTTTTAATTCATAGTATTATTTTTTTTCTTTATTTTGTCATACCAGAATTTAAAAAATTAATTTTTTAAATTCTGGTATTAGATAATGAAAAAAAAGTGCTACCTAGGATACATAGAAAACTTTCTGGACTTGCTTATGCAGAAAACTACTAGTCGATAAACTAACAAGCAAAGATAGTATACCTTAAAAACTAACCCCTTAGACTAAACATGGAAAGTGAAAGAAATACAGAAGGTGTTTGACGGAGAAAAGAGGGAACAACAACAGAGATAGAGGGGAAAGAAAAACAGTTAGTGGAAAAGCATGCAGAGAAATTGAGTGCGTATTATGGGCAAACTGTGCGTAGGTAAGGTAAAAAAATGGCCTCGCTATTTGTAAAAACTTTTAAGTATAAGCTAACGAAGAAAAAACTAGTGTTTGACATATAGCTTAAAATTTAACAATCATTGAGAAGAAATTGTACTAGGAGTGTTGTAAATCAGGGGAAATTATTGAAGAATTTTCAAAAGAAATTAGCATAGGTAAAATACCTTTTTGCTATAGAATTAAAATTTATAAATAAAAGACGACACGATTTAGAAAATTATGAATATCACAGATTTTACTTATTGACAAAGAACTTTAAGAAAATAGCCAAAAGGAGAATCCCTTAAAAAAATCCATACAACAACAAAGTTCGGTTACAAATCTTAGTACTCACTCAGTATTGTTGTGTTAGTATTTTAATTTTATCAGTTGTGTGAATTCCGCATACCATCAAGGGTATTTTGTTCTTATTAATAGATATCTAGTATAAATATCCTTCTTAAAAGTACTATATCTGAAATGAAAAAGGCTCTATTGTGTCAAGAAAAAGCATAAAATATATATAACTTGAAAGTTTATTTTTTCAAAAGTTGGAAATAGGTTCAATAATGTCTGTAAACATATTTGGATTTTATTGTCTTTGTTGAAAAGGAATTGAAGAACTGGGACTCCAAAAGTTTTATGTTTTCGATAAAATATTTTATTTATTTCGATTTTCAGACATTCCGTCTTTATAAATAAGGGGAAAAAAATTCTAGGCGACGCATTTTTAGAAAAAATCTTAACAAGTGTTTTATAGAGTGTTTATCGATAAAATTCTTGCACAATGATTGAATAAAATAAAGTTGTTTTCCTAGTAGTTTACCAATTTTCAGAATTTATTTATCAGAAAAGGGATTGGATGTACAGTGGGGACGTCTCTATATTTTTTAAACATAAATCTTTTATCTGAATAAAAATCCAGCTTTTCATTTCAATAGGGAATTTCAGGCATAAGAATCCATTTTAGAAAAACGATTACGTAGTGTCACTCAAACAGTGGATATTTGTAACTTTAGTAGTATATTTGTCGATTGTTTCACTCGGGTACCTCCAGCTGCAGACAAATAGAAATACGATCAAACGTTAAAAAATATTTTTTTAGAACACTTATAAAATTTATCGAAGATTCTGGTTCATCATTTAATCTTTATTATAAAACTAGCAGTATGGTCCCGCCTTACTGGGAACCCGTTAACTTCGCATTGCTTCCTTTTAGAGGCATGCTTACTTGTGAAAATACATTCAAAATCAAAGCAAATTAAATTCGTGTTGGCGCATGCGCACTTAAAAAAAAGCAAACACTTATAGAGGATGAAGCAGCCTTAGGGCGAGCGCATATCTCAACCAATCAAACTAATAGAGGATGGCGTCAAGCCCCCGTTTCGGCCCGGTCCATGTATTTTCAAGCCCTGTTATGGTCCCGCAATCCCACGTGAATGACGTTTTTTTAAACTAATTATATTAATTAAAAATCACAATCAAATATGAAAAAACTAAGCCTCAGGTGCACACGTAGGTATTAAAAGGAATCTATATTAAAAATTTCGAATTTTTTTAGAGCAGTCTAAGTAGGTCTTTTGCGATCCACAGATATACACACAGGCAGACAGACAGACAGACTCTTTCTTTTATTATTGTGATACATAAATAAGAATATGCAATTGAAACTCCCATTTTGCCTTCACAGCAATCCCCAAACCTTCCCTTAACCAAATTCACAACTCAACAAATTTCCATGGATTCCTCTTTTCCGTTCGATAAACATTAATTTCCAAATCCGGCTGTAAGCCATAATTAGATTCGAGAACAAATTAATTCCGATCTTCGCGCCCGTTGGCCACCCGATTATTATTTCGCCGACATATTTCATATTTGTGGAGAATGACTATTGTGGTGATTAAGCAAACGCAAAGACTGCAATTCTGGGTCAGAACAATGGGATTGGTTGTAGGAAAGGCTTTAGAATGAATATGACAGCTGAAAGCACATAAGAGTGTTCGAAACAAACGTGTGAATGAAGTGAAAAATGAAGTCAACCTGTATAACTGATTTTTTTCTTATAAAAAATTAAATTTCATAAAGCTTAACTGAATAACGCTGTATAACCTCTTAAGGGGGAATGGGCGCGCAGGACCGGGGGTCTCCAAACTCAAGTGCCTCAATGTTAATCCAATGGGGAAAAAACTATTTTCTTTGCCACATTTCTCCGGCTGTATTGAATATTTTTACAAACGGATTTTTTTATGTGATAAATGTAGCTGACTTACAGGTCTCCATCTTCCCACTTTTTGAAATTGCTTCGAATATTTTGTGTAAAATAATTTATTGAATATTAAAAAAATATTCGTACTAATTTCAAAAAGTGGGATTGTCGGGACCTGTAAGTCAGCTACATTTATCACATAAAAATCCGCTTGTAAAAATATTCAATACAGCCGGATAAATGTGAACACAAAGAAATTTTTTTTTCCCATTGGAAAAACATTGAGGCACTTGAGTTTGGAGACCCCCGGTCGTGCGCGCCCATTCCCCCTTAAGACTCGAACAAAATCCTACACGTATATTCTTATATATAATCTAAACATACTTTTCATACAAATATATGCAAAAAAGTATTTTTTTCAAAGATTTTTTAAAAA
Organism: Hylyphantes graminicola; assembly: GCA_023701765.1. Taxonomy (NCBI): domain Eukaryota; kingdom Metazoa; phylum Arthropoda; class Arachnida; order Araneae; family Linyphiidae; genus Hylyphantes; species Hylyphantes graminicola. The sequence continues at coordinate 62,508,409 of CM043116.1, read as the reverse complement.
AAATTATGTTTAATAACTACTTAGGGTCACGAGTTAAACTCTAAAAATACACATTTTTGTACCATAAATGCAACAAAAAAGGCCTTACCACCTAATTGTTGTTAACAGATTATTTTAACATTGTTTTTAATGCAAAATGCTTTTAAAAATTTACTACAAAATTAACTTTTTGAAATGTTTCAAAAACTTTTTAAAAATAATTTCTTTAAGAACTGTAATATCGTATTGACCCATCGTTCGGAACTTCATTCGGAACTAATTAACGTGTTAATTGTTTGTGGGGAGGTTTTAAAAAATCTCGTCAAATGGGGACTCCAGGTCGCAAGAGGAAATGTGAACACCAAACAAAGACGTAGAATACATTGTATGCAATGCATATTCTCTCGACAAATTTTCTTATTTGCTGAAATTTATATTATATTCAGTTTGATGGGCAAATTGGCTGGTCTTAAGTATGGAGACACTGGGTTTATGGTTTGGTCGGGTGAATACTTAATACTGACACTAACTATAACTTACAGGCATGAGGTTAGTTTAAAATCGTTCCTTATGGGGAAAGTATGCGTAGAGATAATTTCTCGTACATGCACACTTAGATTGACTACGGATGTATAGGTTAAATTATTAAACATACCACGGGATGCATGCATTAAGTTAATTATTATAGCAAAATTATTATTTTTTTGTACTTCTAAATTAGATTTAAAAAGCTTTAGTAGTTAAAGATACTTCTTAACCTCGATTGTCTTTCATAAATCAGATGGAAAACTATTCTGTAAAAAATAAACCATTACATTCCCCTCATAATAATTCAGAATGAAAAACCCTATTAGAAATAAAAACTGGGCCTCAATTGTATATTATGATTGTAAATAAAAAAATAATAGAAGATGTTTGATGTGTTCAAATTGAACCCACATAACAAATGACATGTATATAAAAAGACGCGTCGCGAGAACTGAAGTGTTCAATACTTGTTTTAAAAAAGTATTGCATTGAATAGGAAAATATATTATTACTATATACCGCACTTACAACACACTATGCTAAAATGGTAAAACCAATATTTAAATTTTTCGATACATCTTCAGGCACATTTTACGGCATATATGTAAGCCCTTTTGAAATATTTCAAGCGTTAAAAATGTTTTACGAATTCGGCGGTTGAATTATATGAAGAAGGGAATAACACCCGTAGTCACTGAAAACTGAAAATCTGGCGCTATTGTTTATTTTTTAAAAATAGATAGACAAAATTTTGTTGCGTTCAATCTGAAGACACGGCTTTCTCTCTGAGGAGACCAATAAGACATCACGTAGATCAGGGGTTTCCAACCGGTGGTACGCGGGAACATTTCAGGTGGTACACGTGAGTGATGGGAGAATCATGATGCTATAAATAGTTTTTGTACGCATATGCAGTGAGCACGCAAATATATTACTCATTATTTTAAACATTATATTATTATATTAAACATTACATTAAAGAAGAAATCTTTAATTAACCTCTGAATCGGATTTTGCAGCGTTTGTACTATTTTGTATTTGAATGTTTTTATCCCTATGGGTAATAAACAAAACTGTAAATTAATACCATTTTTATCTTTTTATTTCGCCTTTATTATAAGCATTGAATAAATAAACAAATATCTAACCATTAAATACGAAGTTTTTTCAGTAATTCAGTACTTAAAAACCTTTGAACAGTACTAAAAAACCTTTGTTCAGTACTAAAAAACCTTTGAACACTTTCAGAAGAGTAAATACTATACGTTTATTAAAATATTTATGTTTGGTGGTACGCAAAAGTCAAGTGGTACGCAGGTGTAAAAACGTTTAGAACTCCTGACGTAGTTGATTAAATGGTGGCACCCTCTTTACGATTCATTACATGGTTTTAATTAACCCTTAGTGGATTCCATTAAACGTTGGTATACAGGAAAGAGATGGTACTCACCCAAAGGTCGCTCTTGCGTCTTGGAGGGTGTGCGGACAATCGGCAAGCTCGCCCTCGCTTTGCTCGCTCTCCTAAAGCCCGTGGCCGAAGTCTCGACCTCTGACATGATGCCGGGGTCCTCATCGTATACGCTGGACGGCGGCTGGTACATGCCCCGCTGCTGGTGGCTCTGGAACACAGGAAAATAAGCATCATTAATGGGGTCCTTAAATGACAAATTACATTCTTAAAACGAGCGAGCGTTTTTAACTCAGTCTGAGTTAATTTTCACTCATCAAGTGTAGAAAATGCACTTCTCCTAGAGGAGTGGATCCTTTGTGTGTTAAACCTCCGACAGGATCACTCCAAACGAGGGATTTTAACTCAGTCTGAGTTAATATTCATTCCTTTCCAGTGACGAAAATGCAACTTCTCCTACTGGAGTAGATTTCACTCTTTTGTTTTAAGAGTGTATGGTTAGAAAGAGATACGCTCCAATCCGCCACCATAACCATATCAGCTGAAATGTCAAATCACAATTTTCACTCCTTTGTTTTGTTAAATCAAATGACAGGATCACTCCAAACGAGTGATTTCAACTCGGTCTGAGTTAATTTTCGACACTGGAAAGGAGTGAATATTAACTCAGACTGAGTTCAAATCACTCGTTTGGAGTGATCCTGTCGGAGGTTTAACAGACAAAGGATCCACTCCAAGCGGAGAAGTGCATTTTCCAGACTGGAGGAGTGAAAATAATTCAGACTGAGTTAAAATCGCTCGTTCGTTTTAAGAGTGTATAGGAGTGGATTTCACTTTTTTGTTTTAAGAGTGTAGAGTAACTCAATGTCGACAAATACTAATCTCTTAAGTATCTAGGAATAACTACAGAGGGGCGATGACTAGCATGTTCTTTTGGCGAAAAAGTCATTTTACCACCCAAGGAACTTGAGCTGAATATCATAACACTAGAGCTACGCGAGGATGATTGGCGTCGTAATTTGCAGCCCCAGTCAAGTTACAAGCCAACACATGAGTAGGATAGGGTAGGGTATTTTACATATACATTCCGACTTGTGTGCTTGCTCAGGGAGCCGCTTATAAGTCTTCGTCAAGTAAGACAGACACAGAAAGATTTTTTACTGTCACAAAGAGAGGAAATACACCCAGGGCGAAGGCGGGAATCGAACCCGCGCCCGTTACAGCACGCAGACTGCTGGCCTGCGATGCATACCACTCGGCCATCCGGGCCCCACATGAGTAGGAACTCGACACAACTTTTAATGGCTTCAACACACTGGCCGCCTGTACTTTAAAGCATCGTTACGTGTACACGTTTTACCAACGTTTACTACCGTGGTCAAGTGACGAAGATAGTGTTTTCTTCGTGAAATAGTATTTTTATTAATTTAGGGTTTGATAGCAAAGTTTCTCAACCCAGTAATCCAAGAAAGAGTTGAATAAGAAAGTATTAAAATATAAAATTATTTTTACACGTTTATTGCAACATTTATTTCATTAAATTAAAGTACAATACATTTATAAATAAAAACTTAGGACATAGCAGTTTTTTCATTGCTTGAGAAGGAATATAAAAAATTGAGCCAATGAGAAAAATTTGTTAGAATTTCAAAGAGAAATCTTGAGAATAAGGGACAAAAAATAATACTTCAACAAGAAAAAAAATGAGTTAATAAGATAATTTCTCGAACAAAAAAAAAAGAGAATAAAATTAAATCAAATTGATTACTATTTTTTACAAAACAGAATAAAACGCACCTTTCTTAAAAATGCGTGTCATACGATACCGGAAAAACGAATTGAAATTTCTCTTTACTTCTAATCTTTTGTTAAAAAGATTTCCATTGAAAGAATAAAAACTTATAGAATGCATTTTTAAAAAATGCTTCGATTATTCTTTATCAGGTGATTGAAAATTAATTAAGAGCTTCTAATAGGTGAAAAAAAATCGAATAACAACAATCGATTAAAATTAAAAAAAGCATTATGGATGAAATGAGTTCAACAATTTCTTTATTTATATATTATACCGCTGATCTCTGGTTGACAATTATTTTGAAACTCGTTTCATAGATGTATCGATAAAAAAAAAATTCTTTAACGTTTGTAACAAAGAAAAACAGCGCCCTCTAGAGGGTTCGTGTTAAAGAAAAAAAATAGCGCCATCTGGAAGGTTATAGAAATCGACTGTTTTTTTACAGCTAGTAGAATCCTAATAAAAAAGCCTGTATTTTTCTATTTCCTTTTAGTTTGAAAAAAGTAAGCTATCGTCAATGGAAACAAGTTGAACGAATTGCATTGATTTTCGATTTTCTTACCAACCGAAGCAGTTAGGGCGGGAAAGCATTGGACAATCACTCAACTAGCCCTAAGTAAAAAAATATTATTGAAAGCTATTTGTAAATTGCCTGAACGTATTAGTGTAACTTAAAGATATATTTTTTGTATGACACTTTAAGAGTCACCGACAAGAAAAATTAAGATCCAAAATTTAGTTCAAAAATTTAGCTTAAAAGGGGTATTGGGTACGAGCCTCGTAACTTATTTTAACTTTTTAACCCTTTCGATACGAAGGATTTTTGCTTCCTCGTAATGTTTGATAAGAATAACATTATGGAATTTTCAGTAGTTCGGGCATTTTGGGGCGCTTCAGTAAGGAAAGGGTTAATTTACTATCTCCGCATCCGTATATCGTATAATTCATCTTTATTTTCTAAGAATTTACAGAATTGGTTAGTAAAATCTGTAATCATACGTTTTCCACTAGTTTTTATTGATACATTTGTTTTACTGATACATCTATTAATTATATATGCTTATATATGTAATAGAGTTTTAAATGAAAACGTAAGTTTGAAGAAATTTCCCACAAATCCCGTCACCAATTGCATAAGTTATGCTATAAACAAAATTTTAGATGGATATTTACAAATTCTAATGTCAGACCTTTCTAATGATGCCACAAACGGATAGTCATGAAACCGTTTATAAGTAAAGCTATTTGATTTTCGTAAGCTCGATAAAAAATATTGAACTTGTAATCTTTTTTCTGAGATTTGACATAAATTTTTGCAAATCACATTACGAACAATTGAATTTTTGAAGACGAAAGATCCGAATGAAATTCCTACAAATACGATTACCGTAACAACAAGAAATCCATAATCGCTCACGTTTTACCTTTGAAGTTTTAAGCGTTGCCAAAATGCATGAGATAATGTTGATATTTTTCAATTCCAATAAAAATCATTCCGAATCAGGGTTGATGGAAAATTAACGAGCGTTCCACTAAACCATTACGGTAGCGAAACAGAAGAAATTATTCTAAGAGCATATTCTCCATTGCAGAAAAGTAACATAGAAAACGATCATTATGTAAATTAGTGAAGGATAAATCCCTATAATGCTTAAATTGTTAGATAGTTATGAACATTTTATTAATAAGGTAATTAGCTATGATACAAATTAACACCATATGGAACATAACTTTATTTTATAAAAGTAACAAAGAAAAATTCATAAACTTTTGTAGCATTTATTTAGATTAAGCGGGCGATTAACTTTTCAACTCCGAAATCATCGTTAAATGTTCCCAAATCAGATCTTATTTACGTTGTTTTTATTGGAAAATACTATAATAAAGTAAAAGGATATTATTTGTACGTTTTTGTAGTAGATAGTTAAAGAACAAATAAAATTGATACTTCGAAATGCAGCATGTTATGTCATTAATTCAGTAAAATCAGTGGTTAGCCATTTTACCTTTCTTCTATTGGCGAAACTTAATAGAGCGCGAATAATTTTAAGTTCTCCTACTAGCCGATAGAAACATCTTGTGTTGTTGTCGTAAAAAATGCATTTTTAAAAATTGAAACCCTAGGAATTCCAAAGAATCATTTAAATATTTTGTTTAGTTTCTTTTTTCCTCATAAATAGTGACATAAAAACGATACGTCAACACTCAAACATTAAATTCTCTCACATAACTCAAATTCCAAAACAACAAAACGTTGTTCGCATAAAAAACAAAAAAAAAAATTGCAAAACTAAGTAATTACAACTAATGACAATAACATGTCATCAGCGAGAGAAATTTCTTCACAAGAAGCCATAGCATTGCAAAATCCAGCAAAAAAATATAAGCTTCATTACAAAGACAAGAGGACAGCATTAGTGTGGCTTCTTCCGTATCGATTTAACCGTCCACCACGAACACAAATCGATATCCTTACACAACTCATCATCTTCATCGTAAAGCTAGAGCAGAGACCAAACATATAAGGGGGATATTTGAATGCATCTAAGGACTGGAATAATTTAAATAAAGGGGAATTTGTGTTTGGAAGCCGTGGATTCGCCACTGTAAAGCACAAATTGGGGATTCAGTTTTAATCAGAAACAAGCTGGAGAGGGAAGTTTTCTTTGTGAATTAAATTTGTGTTCGAGAGGTTTAAAATGTATTTCACAAAGAGTCTTGCTTTCAAGTGGTAGGAAGAATTTTAAAGATAAATCATGTATTTTAGTAAAACAAGGGCTAGTTGACTCAATTTTATAATATAGGAAATCGGTCGATTTTTCTACTAAAGCGTATATTTTGATGCGTTGTTCAACGGAATAGATAACACTTCAATGCCTTGGAGAGTTGAACTTTGTAGTTAAATTTTTGATAGTTTGATCATGCATTTAACTATAACACTTTTTTGTTTATTTCTTTGCTTTTCCTTTATATGTATTGTCATTTTTGTTTGTTCGTGAAATTATTTAACTTTCATTAAAAATCGAATTTGAAAGTTTGCAATGTAATTCTAGGAGCGATTGTTTTTTAAGTTATTAAAATAATCATAAACTGAATAATAAATATTCCTAACAAAGCGCAGCTTAAATACTAATAACAGCATATTGTTTATCAGGATGATTTTGGAGTATAGGATAATAAAAAAAAATGAACTTAATATTTCAGAAATATATTTTGTCTTAACTAGTTTTGCAAATGCATAAAAAGTTAAATAAAAGCATTCAAATAAAATTAGATTCTAAGATAACGAACTAAATGTTGTCACAATAAAATGAAAAGAAACTAAATGAAAATAAACACTACATTTGCAGTGGCTCTCTAACTAGAAGTTTTGTAGGAAAACAATGTATGCTTTGACTGGAAAAGATTATTCTGATTTACTTAAAGATGGAAGTTGATTAAATTATAAGATTTCAGATTTAAACATTGTTTATATCTTGCTATGCATATAAAGCAAACACTTACTAAGACAAATAAAATATTCAATTAACTCTATTGTGATAATCTAAGTAGAAATGACTAAGTTCAAGCAATATCATTTAAACTATGAATAAATAAAAAGTTTATATCCGTACAATCTTCATTTTATCAATGAAATTATAGATTCAGTTCAAATCAAAATATTAAAAGTTAAAAAAAGACATGAAATTACATTCATAGTTTCATAAACAAAATAAAATAAATGTAACTAAATATAATTTTTTGCTGAGAAATATTTGTTCAAGGAAATTAAAACTAAGAGATAATAATAAGAAATACAAATTGATACAATACGTAAAGAGCAAATATAAAAGTTTCGCAATAACCACTAGTAAAAAAAAACTATACTGAATATTATTAAATGTAAATGTGTATGTTTTTAACGAAATACCGATTGCACTTGAAGAGTACACGGGAAAAACCGATTGATTTTTCAGAGAAGTTTCCTTAGCCGGCCACTTTGGCGATGATAGTGAGTGATCGCCTAAACTTGTGTAAGGAAACCAGTTCCTACCATAGATATCAAAGTTAAAGTAATATAGGGGCATATCACGTGACCTCCAATGCTAACGACGGGACGCGCAAGGAGCTCCCAATGAAGTCAGTGTTGTAGGTCACGTGATAAGCCACTGTAGTACTTTAACTACGATCTCTGTGGTTCCTAGCTACCAAGTTCAGGCGATTGGCGATCCCGACGCTTGGACCAAGCGAAGAAGAAAGAGAGAAACCGGTTTTATGTCGCCAAGAAGGCAATTGCGGGTTCCGCCTGATAAATCAATCGCTTCTTCCCGTGTACCGGGCATCTGTAAAACGTGTTTCATAACAAAGAAACTCCTTGAAAGGTGAAGCAAACATACAGTGGTGGCCAAAAGTGTGGACATTTTTTGAAAGTTTCATTTCTTGTAACATTGTGTGCTTGTAGAATATATAATAATTTTCACTTTTGGCAATTTTTATTACTAAATTCTACATTAAATTACCTTCAATGTAATGTATAAACGTTTGTATTTAAGTGAATATTAATATATGTTACAAGCACACAAAGTTACGTGAAGCTTTAAAAAAATTTCCACACTTTTGGCCACCACTGTATAGGCGATCTGTAAATCCTATTTTCTATCTAGATGAGGCTTTTAAAAGAGTAAACAGCTTAAAGGACTTAAAAAAAATTAAGTTTTTAGTATGCATTGTATGTTTATAGTAGCTTGTTGCATCCGCAGACAAATGGAAACATATAATGAAGCACTATATGAAATATATATTTCTAGTAAGCCGCTACTATGCGATTGATTGAAACGCGCTTGAAAGACTGGGTCATTTTAATTAGTTAGTATTCAGTGAATATACAATTCTGACACTTAGTCAATAACAATGAAGCTACAAAGCAGTTATTTTTAAGTATCAAAAAGTTTTGTAATAAAAAAATAAACCAGATTATAAAATTGTTGCAAGTTGGCACAAAAAGGTGCAATAATGTTTCACAATAAAATTTTGGATTTTCATAAAATACCTTTTAATCCTTTGAAAATAAATAAAATAAAATGCAAAATTATAAAATGAGAATTAAATCCTCTTTTAAAGATGTAAACACCCTTTGCATACTCTTGAGAAAACCGACCTCCCACTTAGATTACTCACTGAAAGTTACAGCCTCTTCTGAAACCCCATTGTGGTGTAATTAAGGGAGGTAACTCACAACATCCCACAAGGTATAACAGTGGGATTAACAGAAAAATGTTAAAGAACTAGGAAAATGTTCTCTTTAACTTGTTATTACCAGAAAAACTATGTTGTTCAGCAAAAAAAGCAAAGCTTTGTGTTTTGCCCTTGTTTATTTGAATATGTACGAATATTTTCTGTAATTTTTTCGGCAAAGCTAAATAGCTAAATAGTCTAGAAAATTACATGGAAATATAATGCTAAATGAAATTAAACTTGTGTTTTGAATTCCTAATCTATTTAAAGTGTCTATGTTTTTACGAATTTTTAGGAATTTCATCTGACTAGGGTAGCATGGCTTCTCTACTCTTTTATATAGAATCATATAAAACAGCCAAATATTATATACGCTTAAAATACATAAAAATAAATACATAAAAAATAGCAAAAACAATTTTCTGTTGGTTTTAAAATGTAACGCAAAACTTTATACTTATTAAACTTTTATACGTGACCGCTTTCCACAAACTAACGGAAAGGAAGATTAAATGGATAAATAGGCTGGAAATAGCTTAAACGGAAACTTCAGACCTTCACCAAGCGATACTTTTAATGAAAGTATAGGCCATTCATCAAAAGGTTTAGGAATATAATATAATTAAGATATTAATAAATTGAGGCAAAATAACCAGTAATATTATTCAAGAATGTATGCGAAGAAATAAATCAAAACTTAATGCAATTAAAAAAATTTATTTTATGAAACAAAAATATAATTGGCCATCTGAAGGATAAGCAGATTGGTTGAAGTGTAAAACTTGCTTTCACTGCATGAGATTTAGATTAAATTTTTTGACTGAAAATTGAATTTCCTAATTTTTTTTATTAAATGTATTTCTCTAAAGGATAGTTAAAGATGGCCCATTCATTCTTAAAGTTATAAAAATTAATTAAAACTTTAAATTAATATATTTTAAAAAATTATTTGCGTTGCTCGAAAACCTGACAGCCGGGGTACGGACTTATACTTCTGTATCATTCAGAGGGTTGTGATATGGAAATAAAAATAGAGCAGAAAAATAGACCAGCTACTAACAAAACAATGCGGAAATACGTAAAGTTTAACAGTAATTTTGAAAAATAAAAATTGATATATATTCCATCAACATAAAAAATTAACTACGAATACGCTCAATTTTCAAAATACGAAAATCAACAGAAATCTACAAATATATGCAGCAGAAAAGAAAAAACTGGCTTATGAAGCTATTTGTAAAGCGGAATTAACTTTAAAAGATGGGAGAGACTTTACTTAAAAAAAACTTAATAAGATTCAGCATTCTAGCAAAAAATACAAACCGAAGCTTATTTAAAACACATTAAGCAGTCTCCGAAAAACATATCAAATTTCTCCGTGTTGTGTTTCTATCATTTAGTTTCGTGCGAAAAAAAGAACTATAATCTAGAAAAAAAATCTATCACAGAATATTTCCAGACAATAAAGCACGATAAAAAAAATGAGTTTCGCGAATAAATTTAAAAGTTTAGGAGGAAAAAATGGCAACACTTAATCCACATATCTTTTTCGCTTAGTAATGGAATACAAGCAGACACAGTCCGTTTGCTTCCATAACGTTTCCAACACCTTTTTTGACTTTTATGCACGCCATTTTTTAGAAGAAAAAAAATCTTTTTATTCAAAAGAAGCAAATAATGTGTTGGCAGCGACAAGCGTTAGGCGGAAACAAAAGGCGATAAATTGAAAGCGTTTTAATAAACAGCTATCTTGGTAAAAAGGGAAAAAAGTTGAGAAAAATGTATAAACGGGGAAAATATTTGGGGAAAATAAATGAAATAGAGAACAGAACACGGTTTATTCGTCTTGTTTTTGACCATTTTGTTTCGGGGAATGGAATAGCCTCGTTCATAAATGATAAAAAAAATACAATTTTAAAATGAAAGGGTACAGATGGATCACCTCAAACAAGTTATTTCATTGAAATAGTTTATGGAATTTATTTTTTACTGACCTTTTTTTTTGAACAGATGTTATAATTTAAAAAACATAAAAGATATAAATATGAGGGATTAACCAGAAAGAATGGAGAGATATAAGTTTTATTAGCTTTAAAACAAACTGCAAACAACAAGAAACAAATAATAAAGCATGTAGATTGCAGTTTCAGTATTTAGTTCAAAGCTATGATACAAATTGAAATATGACACGGAAATTCATATAAACTCCGAAGACCCCTGCAAATTCCAACGGATTGATTCTTTATTTAAACATATTTTAAAGCAAATAAACTTCAAAAACAATGCTCTCCGAAGAATAAAAAATACAATTGTAATTTTCCAGGAAATAGAAACCAAAACACAAATTCTTATTATTCTACAAACAAACCAAACGCATCACAAAGGGTCATAAGAATCATCCCAACCGAACTAATAACAAACGATTCCGCTTGAAAAGCCCTACATCTCATTACACGGGCACTAAATACGCAGACGAGATACGAGATGGAACGCGTCACTTAACACCCCCACCTGTCACCAGGGATTACATCTGTCGGCCCGCTCTACCGTCTGCTAAGTAGCTGAAAATATCAGATGACAAAAAATCACGGGGTACCCCACTTTACGAAGGTTTTGGTTTACTTGAGTTTCGACTTTCGCTGATGAGATATCTTGGAGGGCTCAGGCTTGGATTGCTAATTAGTTTCTAGGAGTATCAGTGATTTGGTTCATTTTTTGGGGTTTTTTAAATATAAGTTTTAACGGAAACTTTTCGAAAATATTGCCACGTAAAAAGAGTTTAAATGAAAGCGGTCATTTATGAAACAAAAATAATCTTGCTATATGCAGCGTTCAACATTTTCATGTTTTGCTTGCTCTTGTTATCAAATGGGCAATCAACACACTAATAAATGATGGAATCCTAATTATTCAAGACGTGAAAAAACTGCTCTTAATATTTAGATTCTTTTTTTAAACGCCAATGACATTAATAACTTTTACATAAAATAAATTAAGATGTGTCATAGGAAACACATGCGAATTACTCTTTAAAAAGAAGCAAGGTACTTATAAAGAGTAATTCGCATGTGTTTATAAGAACCATTGAAGAAAAGGTCTTCGTATAAAACCAAATATCCATACAGGAAACAGACTAAACGACAAGGATCCTCAAATTGTTCCAAAATTCGATCCTGCACCTCATTTGGCGCTGGTCCAAAGAATCGTTTGAAGAAAAGGGGGAAATTGGGAGACGAAAAATGCCCGCGAAGGAACAACCACTTCTCCTCAGACGATAATCATCCCACCTTTAATTTTTTTGTTGTTAGAAGTTGAAGTTCTCTTTTTTTATTATTTCTTTATGATTGGATAACGAGGTAGCATAATGAACAGCGTGACGTCAGATGTCACGTGATGTAAATGGATTACGGTAATGTTAGATACATCGCTATAGCGGTAGGACAAAAATGTGTAGCTGAATATGTAGTCAAAAATTGGTTTAATACTTATTAAAATAACCTGCAATAATATAATATTATTTCATATTAGTTTTTTTTTTAAAAATAATGAGTTTTCGTAAAAAAAAAAGAGAATAAAACGCAATGTCGAAAAACAGAAAGAGGAGTAAGAAACCTTAAAATTTCTTCTGTTTCGAGCATTTTGCGTGGAAAAGCTTAGAATATGTATATTTCCATTATTTTTCAACAGAGAAAATAATTTTTACTGTTATTATGCATTAATTGTTAAACTTTCCTTATGTTTAGTATAAATAAAAGTTCTTAACTAACGGAAAAAATAATTTGATAATTTATTTTTCTCTCAAACTACAAAGGAAGTGGGTTTGGAAATACGAAAAAGAATTGTATATATAACGTTATAATTACTTTAAATGTAATGAATCATACTGCACTGATTATGAATCCGGCGTACGTATAGAATCTGTATATTAGTCAAAAGTCATGAAGGCAGAAGGTTGAATGTGGACCCATTCAATAGTAGACTTAGTTATTCAATTTGTTTCCTTTTACTGCTTGACATATAATAGCTAGGGAAAACGCAGCTCTTAATTCCCTAATGGACATTATATATAAAAATTTATGGATTTAATTACAAGTACACAAATAGTTAAGAAAACACTAAATATTAAATAAATCAATTCAGTAAAAAAAAATCAAATAATTTAACTCCAATACATATTATATATTAAAATGAATTTCTTTATAAATTTTAATTTTGTATTGTTTAACGATTACAATTAATGATCCCTTCAAATACAGAGACTTACAAGTCAATTAACCCAGTTCTTCTCTATAATGGTAATGGGCACTCACAAATCACTATTCATAGGTCATTAGGTAGTCCTGCACATCAAGAATTCGAACTGATTTAAGAACTCCAAGTAAAAGATTAGGGAGCATTAAACCCCCATATAATAATATATTTTTTAATTCACTGATTTTCATGAATACGATTTTGATGTGATTAAGTATTAACACTTTTTTAAGTATTAACAATTTTCTAAGTAAAAGATTAGGGGCATTAAACCTCCATATAATAATTTTTTTTAATTCACTGATTTTTTTAAAATACAATTTTGATGTGATTAAGTTTAAAAATTTTCAAAGTAAAAGTTTAAGGGGTATTAAACCCCCGTATAATAATAGTTTTTTTTTAATACACTGATTCTCATGAATACAATTTTGATGTGATTAAGTATTAAATTTTTTTTTATAGAAAATATCTTTAAATAACTGATAGATGCTTAACATATTTATCGTTTAAAAACTATTAAATATGAAAAAATTCAAAGATATGTGAAGTTTATAGCGTAATTACTATTTAAAATGATTAAGCTTAATATTTTCTTTTCGTTATCATCTAAAATAACAATATAGTAAATACTTATTTATTCCCTTTAACACATACATCAGATACACACCAAAAATAACAATAATTTGTAGATTATAACATTAAAAAAACATATCTCTTAGAAAAATATGGAGGGAAAATGCGATCCATTACATTACACACAAAACATTCACTCCACAGTTTATTATTAGTACCTCTAACAACAAAAGGAAATTGATATTCACAAACAAGAACAAAAATTTCGCATATCACTGTCACTCATATAATTTGTCACTACAAAATTTGCGTGACATGAATGATTAAACAGGTTCGGGGACTACAATTTGGCGTTGGTGTCACGTCTGAAAACTTAGAAAACTCAATATTAAAAAAGAAAATGAGTTGTTCAGAAATGATTGAAGCTAGTTTGGCCAACATAAACGCAATTATAGTCCTGCTGATCTATTTATAGAAATATGTAGCTGGAATTTTGTATATCCGGATTTTTCATGAGTTTTGATTACTAAGCGGCAGAAACAAAAAACCAATTTTATACATTCAATTTTTTACCCTCTGAATATTGTTGGCAACATGAAAATAAACATAATTTAAATCCATAATTTGTAATTTAAAACATAAGGAAATGGTTTTGGCGATTACCTAAAATTTAATGCTGTTCTTTTATTTACATGGAGTTTGGAGTACAATATTAATCTTGGAGTGGCCATTCAATTCCAATTTATGAAATGAGTTAATGAACTCAAATGTTTTTTCATTTTTTTTATTTTCGGTATTTACAATAATGGTTTATAATATAAAAATGTGCTATATTTAAACTAAAATATAACATAGAATTTCTTTTCGTGAAGATGACTTTTTATGGCACCATTCTTTACTTCTCACAAACCATTTAAAAAGAAACTAGCATAATAATTTCATTAACTAGACTTTTAGCATATATCTATATTTTATATAATTTTATCATTGAAAACAATGTTATAAGTAGTGATATTATCCAATTCACAAAATTTTTTAATCAATAAGGACCAAACATTTAGTTTTTTGTGTAAATTAAGTTATTTAACTTAAATGTATGACTGTCTTAAATTATCACTCCATTTAATAAGCAATGTCCTTGTCTGTGGATAGTTTTTTTTTATTATGATACTTTAAATTTTCACATTGTTTCCCTACAATGGCTCCAGTAATTAATTAAAATAATCTTTAAAACAGCGTCTCGAATAAGAATGATTTGATTCAATTCCGAAGAAGAAACTTGAAATTGGACAACTTTTTAAAACTAACAATCGACCATTCAAAAAGTAATAACATACAACCAATGCTTTTATAAAGTTTTCCAATAACAAACAATATTTCCGTGAAAGAAATAAAATATCAGCACAAAATGACGAATTCTATCGAACATGTACTCCAAAATAAAGGCAACCATGAACATGAAATTCTGGCCAAAATTTCTTTTCTTTTTGGTTTAGTTATCGCCTTCCGCAAAAGACATCCTATTGTTAAGGGTTTTATCCTTTTGACCGAGGGAAAAAAAAGAATCTTCACAGTCGAAAGAATTAATTCGAACATTTTCCGTGAATAATTCGATAATGGCGGATCGTTCTTTTGTGGCACTTCATTTAAACTATTCCTTTTTTATTATAATTACTATTTTTGCGAAAGATAGTCTGGGAGTGTCACGTTTTCGTTTTTGAAAGCTTTGGAATAAATAATTGTAACGAATTTTTTTTTTAAAGGTGAGGTGTTAGTTTATTCGTAACAACTTGAAGTGTAAATTAAACAACCGACAAATTACGGCTTGTTTTTGTTGTTCGCATTAACGCTGCATTATGTGCTTAGAAAGACGTGAAGCATCCGCGGGTTTAGGATACATATATCCTTAAAAAAGATACTACACCATCGTTCTAACATAATGCAGAAATGATTCAATGCTGCATAAAAATTGGAGTACTAATCTAAATTTTATGCCCTGAAGCGGTGTGTATAAAATAGGTTTACTTTTTTAGTATAGAGATTTACGATAACGGTTAATAATATTAAAATGTGTAATATTTAAATAAAAATATAAAATATAATTTCTTTACGTGAAGATGACTGTTTATGGCACCAATCTGTACTTCTTACACGCCAGTTTCTGAAGAAAAATCTAGCATAATAATTTTATTAACTACATTCTTTTAGACTTTAAGAATATATCGATATTTTATATTATTTTATTATTGAAAACAATGTGGAACTCCCTACTTCCTCAATTCAATTCTCCCCAAAAAATAAAAATTCTCGATTGCAAGTTACCAGAAGAGAAAAAAGTTATTTGTTCAACCACCAAAGCTTACACAGCATAAAAAAATCATTACGACAATGAACTTGAAAACATATAACTTGAAATTATCATCTTCACAATGAATAATCGACATTTTTAATATTCACCAGCTAGTCATTTACCTTATTATAAAAGTTACTTATTATAAAAAGTTACTTATGAGTGTAATTAAATAGTTGACTATACTGATGCGTAGTCGTGCGTCTTCCATGCAAGTACTATGCATTGAATTAATGGATAAATAATGTTGTATGTTAAACTATTTAAATTATCTCGAACTAAAAGCAAAAAATTTGGTTACAAAGAAACAATTATTCAATTACTTATTAACTAATGTATGTCATTATTAAAATAGACAAGGATAGTTATTTAATTATAATTACTTAAATCAAAATTATTATAACAAGTAAGAATTAAGAAACTGCAGAATATCTGCAATATGAAACTCCCTACTTCCTCAATTCCATTCCTCCCAACAACAAAAAAATACCCGATTGCAAATTACCAGTAGAGAAAAAAGTAATTTGTTCAACCACCCAAACTTACACAATATAAAAAATCAATGCGACTATGAATGATTTAAAACAACACCAACTGCGATATTACAAAACTACACAACAGTTCCACTATGCGTGCCCAAATAGTTTTCCGTTACATGCCCATGGCTGGTCATTACTAATGTATAAACCGAGTAGTGTCATTGGCTCAAAAGTGGAAAACTTTGTAAGTTATGCATGACATCACAGGTGCATGACGTCATTAGAAGTAGGTCTTAAAGCAGATTATGATATTGTGTCATATTACTTCGTATGCAAAAAGGAGGAGACGGTATCATTAAATTTTAATGTGTAGAGCTGGCATAGGTCCAATAGAATAGGAAATTTACAGCCTATTTTTGATTTTCATTTAATTAGATTTTCTTTATAGAAAAATATATCAGAAAATTGAATATTGAGCTAAAACATTCTGTTGAAGACTTATTGAATAGTATTAGATTTTGAAACATTAAAATAGCCAGAAAAGTGATACTGGAAAAAAAATACGAATGATAAAAAGCTTTCAAAGTATACGATAAAATTAAATTTTAGAATTCAGAAAAATCAAAGAGCTCACATAATTTGTTTTCAACATAAATATATAAAATATATAATCATGACAGAATAAGCACCATACTTGAATCCTTGAAAACTAGTTTACAACATTGCCTATAAATCGAAAAGTTTAAAGAAATTAAAATTTCTTAAACTTTTTTTCTTAAAAAATCACCATAATTACCAAAAGTCGAACTATTTACGTGGACAAAAACATTTAATATATTTGAACGGCAAAACTCATTTAAAAATTAACTTTTTCCTCAAACACTAGATAATTACAAGCATCAAAAGCCTTTCCTTTCCTAACTTTGTCCAAGGTATCAACCCGAGATGTAATTTTCCATTCCAAATACCCCGGGTTCCATCTCGCTGATTGGCAAATAATTCCATGCCTGAAACTCTCGCCCTAATGAAGACCAGATTGCCAGGTGGCACCCTTTATCCACCTCAGAAGACCATCAACAATCCCCCAACCATATTAAAGATCAAACCCACTACTGTCGCTCAGCTAGTATAATAGTGGTTACGACCCTCGCTTTCCAAGAAAGTGGGCCCGGGTTCGAATCCCGGGTAAGGCATGGATATTTGTGTTGTCCTGAGTACATGCGGAGAACGTGCTCGTAAAATCCGTGAATCCGAAAGTCCCGTGGTCAGTCATTGCGCAGTTTACCATGGGTGCAGGTCGTCTGGAGAAAATTGCCCCTCCCCTTCATCGTCATGCCTAAATTGAGGAGGTGGCGAAATCTCATGTAGTAGAAGTCAGACATCCGCCCTCTCATGGGTACTCAAAGCCTTGTGCCAATGGATGCTACTGCATCCCTCTTGCACGACAACAACCCACTACTGGTCTGTTTCACGTTGCATAGGATCATTCCTGGGTTCCAAGGCTGGGGAGTTGGTAAGGATCTTGCCTTGCATTAGAAAGGTGATAGGTTCGGGTCCGTTTATTGCCAAATAACTGTTGATACTGACAGCCTGTTGAGTCAGAAAGTCAGACAAAAAAAATACCTCCTGCAAAAGGCGTGTATGTTAAAGGTTTCAGTCAAGAACAGAACCTCGAAAAGTATCCTTCATGGCATAACGTTATAACCCACCGCGGAATGCCAGCGCAGGTAAATTTGCAATTGAATCGCTAAATGTCAAAGTGTTGGCTCACATTTAACCATATATTTAGAAAGTAGCAGATATGCCCATCAATTGCGCGATCCCGTACAACGCAATACAAACCACGCGATTGTGTGATGAATCCACACTTTGCCGTTTTTGCAATGCATCACGGGATACTGGTTCACAAAAAATGCTTTTGCCGAAGAGTTACATGCAATAAAAACTGCATTTTTAATATGCTTCTTTTAACGAATATAGACCTCATGTCTGTCAGAAATTATCAATACATATCCAACTTTAAACTTATGCTAACAAAACTGGTAAAAAGTTTTAATTAGCTAATATTAAATATATATTTTTTATTATTCGAATTCTCTCATGGTGCCATCTGTTATGCCGTGTGCAAGGGCTTGCGAACTGCCTTATGGGATACTGGTTCACAAGTGGCTTCACCTTTCCCAGTAAGGGGCAGATCTGCTACTTTCTAAATCTAAGCATTTAACGATTCGATTACTGTTGAAGGTTTATGAAGCATGTAGGGATACAACGGTTCGCGCTTTCCTTACAATGTCTACTACAACCCTGTAAAAGTTGTTTTACTACTATGATATACGGCCAGCAGGAAAACGCAAATGAGAAATAGGGTTATAATGAATGAGATATTAACAGTTTTTCAAACTTGGTATTGTTGAATTAATATCTAACTAAAGGTACAACGGCTTCATAGGTGACAGAATTTTGAACATAATTCCGTAATTTTGAACAGCGGTCAAGTGACGAAGCTGACACCTGGAAGAACATAAACTTTTAGAATCATCGTGATCTTCACACAATGTTATAATATTTTAAGTACATATACACACCGGTGTTAAAGTGTGGAATACCTAATAATGTTATGTACAATTTTTTATATTTTTAAACACACTCCAAGGGATTAAATTCACAGTTTAAACAACTTTTCAACTGCAGTTTTAATACCAGCGAAAAAGGAGTCGAATGATTAATATGCTTAAATAATGAATTTAAACAAAAAAACAAATTTAACTACCAAATTTGCCACGTAATTATTCACTAATTAAAATTTTTAAACATAATTCCCCACCTATATTTAATGCAACTTTCAATCTGAACCAAACCCAAAAGATAACAAAGGTGGGATTTTAAACAGCACACCTTGGATATCAGACTCCAGGCGAAATAGCCCCTCCCGGCATTAGGGGACAGGTCAATATGTATTCGCAGCGCAGAAGATTCCCTGGATTAAACATCTCTGTAGCAGAATACAGTTGCTTGCACCATTACCTATGGATGAATACTTAGGTGATATGTGGTAAGTGTGCAGGATTGGAGAAAGGCTTAGAATGTAATTTCGGAATAATGTGTGATAACAAGCGTGTTTTGGAATCAAGTTTGTGGGTAATTTGCATAATTAGAGCAAGGATATTGTTGAAGGGTTCGGGTCATTATGAGATTGAAAGGTCAGAAGATATGAAATTTATAAACTCTTGAGGCCTGGTATTCTCATTTGATGATATTTTTTAAAACCTCCCCACAAACAATTAAAACGTGAATTAGTTCCGAAATTGACATGGTTTGATAAAAGAAGATCCAAATATCAGTTTTCAGCCTTTGATTGCAGGTATCAGTCATTTATTTCGATAAAAAATGAAGTTGAACGAGGGTCAATACGATATTAGAGTTCATTAAAAAAAAATTCAAACTTTTAAAAAAAATTCTTTTAGTAGTTAGTTTTTAAAGCATTTTGCACAAAAAAAACTAATGTAAAAATAATCTGATAACTACAAAGAAGTGATACGGCCTTTTTTGTTGCATTTATAGCACAAAAATGTGTATTTTTAGAGTTTAAGGCTTGACCCTAAGTAGCTGTTAAACATATTTTAAAAAAATTTCGTTGAAAAACATACTTTTTAGCATATATTTGTATGAAAAGTACGTTTAGATTAAGAAAACACGTGTAATATTTTGTTCGGGTCACAAGAGGATAAACTATAGTTTAAAACATACTGAATGACTTAAAATTGTATTTAGAAAAAAATTATGCGTCTTTAAATAAGGTTTCTTGGAGTAGATAAGATTTTATATTCAAATCTTGTTTCAAATATATAGTTTAAGACATATTTTGTAAACACAGTAAATAAAAGCTTTATATAAAATTTGTTTGTAAATGAAGCAGCTTTATACAAAATTTCATATACACGTTAGAGGTACAGTTTCTGCTTTATTGTTTCTTTTCTTCAAATTACTGAGTGCATAACAAAATTCGGGGAAGGGAATTGCTATCTCCAGTTTAGAACAAATTTTACAGCCGCAAAATTTAACTTTTGGAGAGAGAGTTTTAGAACTTTTTTACAAACGAGAGAAATTGTAGTTGCAAAATGTAATTATCATATAAAGCTATATACAGGTTTAATCAAAATGAATAGGACAATAAGAAAACTATTTTTAGATGAATGTATGTTTATTGTAACCAAACTACATTATTAACTACTTGTACGAACCTACTTATTGTCCGATTCATTCTGTCTAACCCTGTATAACATTTTAGTTTCGGACATCGCATTACCAAAAATAGGGTGAAATTTCACCACGTAGCTGGTGCAGTATTTGGGAACCATTATTACGGTGAAACCAACATCAAAATTTTTAACAAGTTTGGTCAAGTTGACAATTTTGTCACTCTCTTGCACAATTGGCGCAGAATTTCTATCCTTCCAAACGAAAATAACACCTTTAACAGAAAAAACAAACAAAGATGAGCTTGTTCTAAAACATCGATAAAAATAATAACAACTAACAAAACACACCTCGTTATCATTCAAAAATTCTATATCGAAACCCAAAGTAATAAAATTTCTTTCAAGGGAAAATAAATCAAACAAACCAGCGATGGACTCTCATTGATTCCATTCCTAACTAAATTATCGACCCTCAAAAATCGATGAAAAAGAAGAAATTTCCATCTTTATCAATAAAATAATCCCCAATATATCGATAATATTTCTCAATATTACAAAGAGACCTAACCTCGCTACATTGTATTATTTTCTTTATGTTGGTCTTTTATATCAAATAATCTAGAAAGCAGTGGTCCGTTATTAGTTGGGGCTAGTAAGGACTTTTTTATGGGCTTTACGTGGTTCTGTATAGAGAAGTCATTGGAAAAACTGAATACCGCATGCTTTCCTAAGGCTGATGAATTCTTTTGTGAAGTTCACAGATAGAAAGTACCTTAATGATCTTTAACGTGGTCTTATAGTAATACACAATAGGTCAAAGAATTCCAAAGATAGAAGCAAATTAAGCAGTTCTGGGAAGTTAGTTTTATGTGGTTCCTATGGCATAGGACCAAAAAATCTGAATACCTCATACTCTTCATATGTTGATAAAAATCTTTTGTAAAGTTCTTGATTGAAAGGGCTTTGATAATATCAAAGTTGGTCTTATAGCAACACACAATGTATTAAATAATACTATTAAAACAGAACAAAATTTCATAGTTATGAGAAGTTAGTTTTAGTTACCATATATTGGGGCAACTATTTTCTCTGCCACATTTCTTCGGATGTTGAATATTTTTATAAACGGATTTTTTATGCCATAAATGTAGCTGATTTACAGGTCCCAAAAATTTCACTTTTTTTTTAATGAGTTCGATTTTTTTTAAATTTTGAATAAATAATTTTACAAAAAGTATACGAAGCAATTTTAAAAAAGGGAGATTATAGAGACCTGTAAGCTATCTACATTTATTATTAAAAAAACAGCTTGTAAACATATTCAATACAGTCGGTGAAATGTAGCAGAGAAAATAGTTTTTCAATCAAAACTATTTCAACATTGAGGCACTTGAGGTTGGAGCCCCCTATCCAGCGCAACTTAAGACACAAGCAAAATGCTGCTTAAAGTCGTAGGACCATCGATTAATAAGGGCCTTAATACTATAATGTATATATTGTGAGGAGTTGTTAGCAAAGCTTGAGGTTATGTTACACATTAAGGATATGTAGTTAAATTCAAAAGTTTTTGGAGTTTGATTCAGATCAACGTTTTAGTATGTGCTATTGTAGCTTTGGATTGAATGACAATACTTTTAAAATGAGCTTTCCATTACATCTCTCAGTTTCTTATATAAAAAATAGCACACATTTAAAGTATTTAGAGATGGTTCAGAATTCCTCCGAAAATACAATATGTATGTGTGTGTGTGTGCATAGAATATTTCATGAGCTTTATTCAGAAAAAAAAATACTAAAACTTTTCCTACTTTGATAATCAAAAATGGAACATGTATTTGAGTTTGTCAATCAATTCAGAAAAATCTTAAAACTATCGACATAAACATTCAACGAAAAAATTCAATTGCCCATGCCTTAATATGATGCAAAATCTTGCATTTTTAGGGAAACAAATGACAGAAGGAACTTCTCCTTTTACTCAAAAATCAGCGACAAAATAAAACTAACGCACTCAGCATTTTCAAGACGGATAATAGCAAGAAGGCTTTTTTCTTTCATTCTTATAAAAACGTGGTTGCTATGGTGAAGCGAAAAATTCGGTGATTTTGATATGAATCAGTGTAATGATATAAGAGAAGATTTGTTTAAGATTTTATTGTGCGTTCGAAAGTTTGGATGGTTTAGAATTTCTTTGGGGATGTAAGTAGATCATAGAGACATAAAGAGTAATTTAATTGTGAAGGAATATAATATTTACATTTTCATGGAATTCGTGAAACGCTGTTTTTGATAAGGATTTTTATAGAAGCATAATTAAAAATTGAATACTAAGTGCATAATATGGATTTTGTTGGAATGATTGGGAATTCGAAGAACAGTTGAGAAGTTGGACTAATCGGCATTCAAATAAACTATTTTTCCGCAGAACTCTAATACACAAAGCATTCTAAATTTTTCTTAATATGTAAGCACAAGTTTAGTCGAACTTCTCTATAGGGTAGACTGACCAATGAGTGAACAGGCCACAGTGAATGAACATTTGGTAAATATAATTTTAAAAAAAGGATGGAAAATCATTCCACTAGATGGATTGGCAACACTGACTTCCTCCCATGTAGTAGGAAGCTATCTGACATATGGTTGGTTGTCCTGGTCAGTATATCCTGGTGTTCATTCACTGCCGAACGCAGCGCCTTAAACGTTCATTCACTGGTTAGTCTACCCTAGTCCAACTTTGTTTCTTCATTTGAAATGAAGTAAAACTAGTAAACAGATGACTATTAATAGGAACACAAAACGTAGAACCAAATATAATGTTGAGAAGGATTCAAACTTGGAGCAGTGATAGCAAGAGCAGGCACTTTTTCATTGTTCATACGCAAAAAAATACGACATTTATGTTTACCAATGCACATACCACAAAAATTACCATCATTTTCCATGCATTCCGCTTTCATTTTTTTTCTAAAAAAAAGAATAAATAATCCACTTTTCTTCAGAAATCCATCCACTCATTCCTGATGAAGGTTAATCCACCAACCGGAAAGAAAAGGATCAGGGGAAAAAACCGAGAAAAAAAAAGAACGTCCCAAACAAACTATCCTGGATTGCGAAAAGAACAAAACGCAGGCATCCTCGAACAATCAATACAAAGCCCGTGAACAAGAAGAAAAGTCGCCAACTATCCACCGCCAAAAGACCACAAAGGCCAAAGATGCCAAGAAAGAACCTGGTTATTAAGATGGGATAAAGTTAGGATTGGTGGAAGAAATTACTCCAGAGCTTTCGCCATCCTTCACTGGGATGTTTCAGGGTTTTGGAGCGTTACACTCTGGTTTAGTTAGATGAAGTTTGGCAAGTTTTGGGGTAGGTAGACACTAAGTTAAATGGTGTTTTGAGGGGTGTCTCAGGAAAAAGATTTTTTAATAAAATTAATGAAAAATGTAAAAAATATTGATAATTAAAAATGTTGAGTGCACAAACAATTCAAACAATTTACTAAGATTACTTGTTTTGTTTTTTAGATTATTATGCAGCTTTGAAAAAAATAAATGGCTCTAAAAGGACAATGAAGAAGATAAAAAGAGCAACAAATTATTGACATATTTTTTTTCAAATAGTTAAAATATCTCAATTTTTTTTTAGAAATATTAATATTAAAATTATGCATACTGCTATTTTTCGCTTAAATATCAAAGGAAAGTAAGCATTTCCTCATAAGGGTTCATCGGAAAATTTATGTATAATAAGAAGTTTTACTAAGTAAATTTTTAAAACCTGTTAATTCAAATTAAACGAATACAATATTATATTTTTGCAACCTAAGAAATTCATAATTTTGCTCAGAATTTTTTTTAAAAATAAATTTCCTCCGACCGATTTGCCGTACTTTCCAATTTATCAAACACACATCATTGGTATCGAAATCTAATAAAATGCTTACACACAAACCCAGCGAAACGAACCAATGGGGCACAACAAAAACAAAAAGCCACAAAATGATAATCGAAATCATTTTTTAAACTTATCGCTCCATCAAAAAATGCCCCCCATGAGAAACCACCCGGGAACCGTCAAGGCACGTTGCCAACTTTCGCTTCCTTAAAAAATATTTTTATATTATTTTTTGAGTAATCGCCACCTTTTCCACTTCCTTTGCCCGACACTTGATACTAACTTATGGCAATACAAGATCAATCGGGGGTCCCGGGTGGCGGCGTCGATCAAAGACGTGTGTAAAGCACACGGGCAATCTAGTCGCAAAAATGTCCTGTTGGATAAGGGGCCCAAGATGAAAGATCATGTTCCACGCTTTGAGTGGCCACAGCTCCGGTGGTAGTGTTTTCATTCTTTGTTTCTTTGGAATTATATTTGTTTTGGACAATATATTTTGGATATAATTCAATCGAAGACGTGTGTAAAGCACACGGGCAATGATCTAGTCGCAAAAATGTCCGGTTGGATAAGGGGCCAGGATAAAATATCATGTTCCACACGCTTAGAGTGACCGCAGCTCCGGAGGCAGTGTCTTCATTCTTTGTTCCTCTGAAGTTACATTTGTTTTGGACAATATTTTTTTTTTACTTTCCTGAAATTTTTATTGTGTAAAAACTTTTGATTCAGTAGAACTAAAGCTTTTCCCTGTTCGTGAATCATGTTGAATTGCTGCCACATAATTTCGATAATTTCTTAGCATGTAAGACAAAATATCACATGGATCGAAGTTTTCCAACAACTTTGATTGGTTTTTTGGTAGGCTAACATTTTCAGGCTTGTGTGCTTGGTCAGAGACCCGCTTATAAAACTTCGTCAAGTAAGACCTGTGCAACTCTAATCTGGAAAACCTTACGCAATTCATTGCACCAAAACCACGTGACTTAGAAACTATGATAGCCCCCTTTACGATTTCCACACAATAGGCCGTCCATTCTCGTCTGAAAATCCATAGCGTCGACCCCCACCCCTCCCCCTTTCGACCTTTTTTTTTTAAGGAGGGAGGTGGCAACATTAATCTTGAAGGCCTCTTTTGGGAATAGGGTTTTCTAGTAGAGCGATCGATGTATCCGGAGATGGTACTGGATGGGGCCTTGTTGTCTGCTTGAATTTGGGTTAAAGGGGGCTGATAAGTATAAAGCTGTTGTGTAACGCGGGTAATGGATCAAATAAGAAAAAGATTTCCACAGGGGAGTCTTCACTTTCTTACGAGGAGGCCGTGATTCGCGCTTTACGTCAAAGGTGTTAAAATATTAAAACTTATGTGTTTTTAAAGTAAAAGATACGGCTTAACTATGCCACATTACATATAGTGTACTAAATCAGTCGATTTACTATCACTAAAATTATCACTACATAAAATTGCTTCGGTAACTTCTAATATATATAGTGTTCTCTCTCGCCAGATGCATTGGAATTGAAAAAAGGAAAAAAAAGGTTCTAATATTGCAATTTACTGTTATAATTTTCTGCAGATTGTTTGCCATTTATAAATAGTATTTATCATAACTAAATATCAATTGAATTACTACTTTTTGGCTTCACGGGCCGTTTGTAGGTGGTAGTTATTTTGTCGATGCCCGGACTTGGGACCTTCCGCAGAGCTTCACCGAATGGGCTTCCCAGCCCCAACAAAATATAACACAACTGAAGACCATTTCTCTGAACAATTTACGTATGACAAATTGAATTATACGAAAACTAATTTAAAAAACTTAAAAATTGACATCTTAATTTTTATTCGGAAATGAAGGTGTAATTGGTATTCACAAAGTCGTCGTGAACGAGTTACGATTATTATTCCTCCTATACAATTCAACATTTCTACTACTTATTGCATTTAACTATACAATTTCTAAATAAATAACCATCACATTACACAAAAACTACGCCTTCAAACACAAGCCAAACTCAAAATACCACCGCATGATTCACTGGGTGTGGCGCCCTATACTGACCAATGGAAGGATGGATGATTGAGGTACTCTGGTTTGATGTCGGTCACCTGTTACAACCCGTAATGGATTGACCGATGTCCACCTAAAGGGGAATTACCCCAATGATGTAATGGGGGGATCGACCAATCGTTAAAGAGTATTTAAAGGTTGCTTCGGCTGACTTTATGTAGTGTTGAATTATTTGTGTAGTTTGTGGTTTATGGTTTTTGAAATTTCAGTTGTTGGAGTGCTTGTTTCAGTTTAAGCAATGTTTTTTTATTATTAAAATGTAAACAGTCTAATAAGTAATGGGAAATTTTCACTTTTTGAGTGGCAACTAAAATGAGCAATGAAAATAAATTCTTCCTTAGAGTGCGATTGGTGAATCAAAGTCACGTGGAGGACACCCATCGTAGAAAATTAAGGACTGAAAGCTGGGAGGATATACGTCATCTGAAACTTAAGCAAGTCGCATAAGGACAATTTAAAAATGAAACATATTTATTAGAAATATTACAATTTGGAGTATAAGATTTTGGTGTTACATTCTCGGATATATAATTTTCAATGCTATAGAATTACACTTAATGTAGATATTTGTATCGCCATAATGCATTGATGAAGTTCTTTGAGCCGTTCAAGATTGGATAAGATTTGGAGTAGATCCTGATGTAATAAGCTGAATAATATAAGCAAGCAAAAAAGCTTTCAAAAATAAAAAAACAAATGTTTGAATTGATTATCAATCACCAAAGGTAATGCAAATCGTTCTTTAATTTTTTATAAATAGTTTTAATGATTTGAAAACCATAAGGAAATAAGGACAAGTTGTCATTATTTCCACAAAATTTAAATGTAGTTAATATTCATCATGGCTTTTGCTCCAATTTTATCTTAAAATGGAATTATTATCTCTCTAATTAACAGTTATTATTGTAATCATTTGCGAAACGATTTCATAGACCGCTTACGTCATTAACATTTTCTTTCTGAAACGTAATTTACGGGGGGGGGGTATAAAAGTAGGGACAATGTGATGGTATTACATAAAATTTACCTTATTACATAATTGATTAAAAAAGCATCTGCAGCATACTGTCATCATTTTATACATACTTAAAGAAAAAAATTTACTTAATTTACATTTTTTAGATATTTTGTTGCCGAAGCAATTTATAATTTAGACAGAAACATAAGCACAAAAATTTTGATACACATTAAAATCGTTAATCATCTTTTTAAGGCGATACTGTTGTTTAAAAAAATATTAAATACTCATTTTTTATATATTTGACATCTGTCACCATGTCAGTTCTAATACTAGTTTAAATACAGTTCATATAAATAGCTAAATCTAATCTAATTTTGTATTACAGACAATGATTAACATTTTATTTATTTTTACATTGACGGCTGTAAAAAGGAGTGGCATTATTAATATATTTTCTCTAGAAATGACGTCAATCTCTGGAATAGATCGAATGCAAAAAACGTGTCTAGAAGAGAAAAAAATCGATACTTTAGGGTTTCTCAGAGGATTGGGCAGAAAGTAAGATATATTATTATCTATTCAACTTGAGCATGAACAATGCGAATAAAGGAATTTTTTTTATAAAATGGAAGTATAGTATTTGGGCCCGGGTATGTCAAAAGCAGTATCTACGAAATATTTTAACCATTTTTTAAGCACCAATTTATGACAGCAGACAATAAATGCAATAAAGAATCAAGTTGTTTAAGAACAACAAAAAATGTCAAGTATTTTCGAAATTAATACCGTCAACCTAGGACTAAATTTCACAAGGTTCTTTATCTTTTTAATATTTTCCATGTAATTTTACAAATTATCATATTATACGCATAGTGCTTTTCTAGAAGTTTGAAATAGAATTAGCAGCAGGTCTCGGTTTAGTTATTTGCCATTCTGTATCAAAAACTTAACTTAAATATGATAAATTAACAATCAAGTCAATAGAGAGCGTTTTAATATAGTTTCGTATTTCCCCTTATATACATGAACATCAAACCGACTTATAGATAAAAAAATATATTAATAGAAATACATTTATTTTTAAAAAGACTTTTTGATTCAGTGAAGCGTATCAAAATGTAAATACTTATAATTTTTAATCATCCATATTAATTTAACATGATAAAACATATAATACATTACTTATAAAATACCCTAGTGATTAAATGAAACAATTTTAAGAAAACTATTTGTTGAGTAAAGAGACGAATTTAGTATCAAGACATAAAAAACATTTTAAGAAAGGAGAAAACTTTATCATTTCATTTTGCATCATATGCTATTAAGTCTTAAACTATATTTTCCATTCCAAATAATTGCTTGAAAAGAAGCTAAAGGAAGGAAATGTGAAATTAACTACTTCGTAAAAAGATTTTCTAGTCATTAATTAAAAATATTTTGGCTCGTAATATGGAATGATATAACCTTAATGGTTTTTATAACGCTTCGTTTCATAAAAAGTACATAAATAAAGTTGATTTTAATTAAAACTTCTTCACTGGATATGAAATCTTGACATTTAATTTTAAAAGAACTATGTTTGGTTACTAGTTTAGTTAATAAGTATTTATTAGTTAAGCAGTTAAAATGAAATAGTTACTTAGTTTTCTAGTGCTGAAACAAAATACATTTTTAAAGTAAAGAATGTTCTGAAGTTTTACTACGCGTTTTCAAAGGATGCAGATTCTAAAAATGAGGTTTTTGGACATTGGTTAGTCTGTCAGCCTGTTCGTCTGTATGAAACCATTCTACAGATTACATTAAACCAGCTATAGATTTGAAATAGTTGTAAGTCATAATAAAGTTTTTGAGAAAATCGTGCATGCCCAAACGTAAAACTTTAAGGTTTCAAAAGTTTTGCTGAAAAATAGAAATCAAGATTGTATAAAAATCTAAAATAATTCTATCGAATCAAAATACAGGATGCCCGTAAAAGAATATTCAAATTTCAAATTGTAATAGTATCAGCTGTAATCCTTCGACTGTTGTCATTGAAGGTCAGGGCCGGATTAAGCAGTGTAGGGGCCTGTAGACAGTTGATTTTGATGGGGCCCCCTTGGCTCTCCCCCCCCCCCCCCCTTTTTTTCCGACATAATGGTAAGCAATTTTTTCAGTGGGCAACAATAAAACTCGCACATGTAAAATCAATAGCATCCAAATATTTAATTTTACATTACTTTTAGTATACTATCATCATCGTAAAATAAAAATTAATTTACCAGAGAATCTAAATTCGAACAGAAATATGCAATTGACAGAAAATTTAAACAATTACTCACAGAACACTTAAGGTATCCGCCTACGTTAAAATACCTATTTTTATGGATTTCAAGATTTATTTTTTATTAATTAGCTTAATAGCCCAAATATTCTAGTTTACAAAACTGCCAAAAGTTTAATTTTATGTCATCTAGAAACGAAGTTATGATTATTTTAATAATTAACAAATGTAGTCGAATTTAACCGGAAGTTCTATTTCAGAACCGAAACTAAGTTTTTAAACGCTTATATTTAATTAGTAATTATTTTTTCTTAGTTTTTTTAAATTAATTTTTAATATATAAGGTGTTTTTTACAAAACTACATTATTAAAGTTTGTTATCAAGTTTGCTTTAGTAATCTAGTAATACAATGTATTAATTCTTTGACTGTTCAAAACACAATTTTTTGAACATTAGAGGTTTCAGAACGCATTTATGAGAAATGTAAATTTTGCTTTACAAACTTTCACTCAAAACATGATTTAACAAAATGTTTTATTTTTATAGATATCTTCACCAATTTTTTTAGCACATTCATCAAACTGTTTTACAAGCACCGAACTATAATCTTAGGGTTTCATATGTAATTTAATTTTTAATAACTGGTATTATAATATTTTACCTTATTCAGGCCTTTAGCCATTTATAACTAACACAAATACTCGATCCGAACAAAGAAAAAAAAACGATTCCTCACAAAGTCAAATACTAAACTGCCCAAGAGGCGAACACAAACTATAAATATTTTAGTAATTTACAAATGAAAAATTATTTTCTTCAAAAATTTTCATGATTAAATTTTCAAGAAAAATATGCCATTTAACTTTTTACGGGCACCTATGCAATGCATAATTTTGCTTACTGTCTCTATCCACCCAGACATTGATTTGATGACCATCTGGACATACGACAGAAAAGAATGGTTCACATTGTCATGGGTGCCTTTCAAATGAAAAATATTTTTTTTAATAGTAAATTAGAACAGAATTTGAAGAAAGGGTAAAGACTGATATTCGGAAATCTGTACGATGTTGATAGAAAATTTCTTTTTTAATTATTTCAAATGTAGAAAAATTCGGTAAAAAATGTTTTTTATTGGTTTTGATAATCTTAAAAACATCTGTTTTAACTGGCCGAAGTGGAAACTGCGGGGCCCCTAAAATGTAGGGGGCCTGTAGGCTATTGCCTACCTTGCCTAATTGGTAATCCGGACCTGTTGAAGGTGAAGAATAAAGAATAACTCCAACAGTTTCAGATAAGCGCATGCGCTTGTACCACTACATCGTTTTCACAGTTGCAGTGTTATCTACTCCATTTCTCCGGACTTGCTGCAGACAATATGGAAAGAATAGCATTTTCGTTTGGATGTGTGCCGAATCACTAAAGGCGCGCACATTAAGCACTTATAGGAAACACTAGCTAAGTATTCTTTCAATTTCATGTATGATTTGTTACATTTAGTATAAAATAAACTCCTATAATATACCATTAAAACTAGGACATTCTTTTACGGACACCCTGTTTATATATTATTAAGTGATATTTGAAAGTCGTATGATGTTTCTCACCCTTATTTTTTACTAGCGCTGAAAAATTAATGTTTTACATTAAAAAAATGAGTTTACATTACCGTTGGCAAAATTTCGAAAAAGAAAAAAAAATTGAAAATTTCCCGCATATTTCAGAATGCATGGCAAAGTTTCACTAAAAAGTAACATACACAACATTCCTTCACCACAAACGCTAAAAAAATACAACATTATTTTCTCAAAAACCCACTCACATTTCTCTGGACAACAACATTTCGTCAACTACAAAAACACGAGGTTTCGTCCCTTAATTTAGAGCCCATAAAATGTTAAAGTAAACTCCATTTGAAAATAAGACTGTTGAAAAAAATGTACAGAATAGCTGTCCTCTGTTAAAAATATTGTTTTGACAAAATAGATCCAAATTTCAGTTGCGACAATTTCAAAAAAATCCGAAAAGCCAAAATTGTTATATGTACAGGGTTTATGCCAAAATGAAATGTCCCAAATTCATGACAATTTATGACTTTTCATGGCTGCAATTAACAATTTTCATGACTCCAGGAATCAGGTAAAAAATAAGAAAATTTAAATTTGAGCCACTATGAAATTTGATGGGCAATGCATTTCTTCTAAAATATACTTTTATATGTAAAAAATTATTTCTACATGAACATGCGTTCCATTTGGTGTATTACCAACCAGTTGTGGTCGTCGGCAATTCCATTAAGGCTTAATATTTAGTCGCCAGGTTATTAAAAAAAAACTCTTGTTGCCTCTTTGAATTTAAAATCCCCAACTTTTGTTCTTACAATGCATATCCTTATTTAACATGGTGCATACATACAATCAGGAAAAAAAATTCAAGCATTTAAAAAAAAATCAAGGACTCGAAACTTACTAACAACTTAAGATCTAAATATACTATACATGCTAAGAATTCGTTACATGTTCCACATCTAAATATAAAACTAAAAAACTAAACTCCCCGGCGCAACAGCCCATTAGTGGACCAAGGCCTGCCGTGCCCATTTCAGCTTTCGTGACCGAGGGCTCTGGGGTGCTAGGCATATGTCCCGGTTAGGTGGTCAGCCTCACGTGGGACCCCCAGTGTTTAGTTCCCAAGCATGCTTGGTACCCATTTTATCGACCTACTCAAGGGATGAAAGGCTGGGTTAACCTCGCCCAGACCGGGATTTGATCCCCGGACCTGTGGCGTGGCAATGCGAAGCACTACCACTAGGCCACTGGGCGGGCCTCACATCTAAATATACAAATATTAAACAATTCTGCAGACCCGAATTCCAGAAGAAAAGACAGCAGTATTTTCTTTCAAAACCCACTCACATTTAATGCAGAAGCAAGTTTAGTTTCTTTAAAAACACGAGGTTTCATCCTTTATTTAGAACCCATAAAATGCTTTTAGTAAACCCTCCATCGGAAAATTTGCTTTGGATTTAGCCCAAAATAATCCATTCAAGTAGTCTTGCAATAACCACAAGCCTGAGTAAAACGCCTTCAAAATACACCAGAATACTTAAACAGAGATTCTACCACAGAATTAAAAAGGAGGAATACTCGGTTACTCTGAGAGTTTTATTGTCTGTCAGAGGAAACAGTCATTTAAATTTAAATCGTTAAATTATCTTTGAAAAGCAAACAATTCCCATATTTGAATCATAGTAGAAATAATACCTACAGTGTACTTTTGTTGTGCAATTTATTTGCCAAAATATCCAACCAAAAATATTAAGTTAAATTTAATGCTGCTAGTGCCACTGCAAGACTGCATGCACTAAATTTAAGATTACGTCACTTTCATCAACAAATCTGACTAGTATGCTTTAAACCACTTACGGGTCGCTTTGAATGTACATTGTTTGTTTAATTAAATTTATGTTTTGCTAGTTGTTTGTTTGGCATTTGCTAAACTAAATACACAATATCAGTTCAATATAAATTTTACATTATTTGATTGGAAAAAAAACTGAAACTTCCACTCATTAAAGACTAATAGCAAGAAAACTGTCCATAGCAAGAAAGTTTTCCGCATTAGTTTATGCAAATCAACCAAATTATGGGTCACATTAACTATAAGTTTATAAAATTCATTTTTATAAACTTAAGTAAATAAAAAAATAGGAAAAATAGTAAAGTAAGAAAAATATTAAAGAAATTTTAAAATAGGTAGATCTTCATTGTTTTGAAATGGATAGATATTCGATCCTACTAATGGGATTGACATTTAGCCTCTGGGATGTCCCAAAGAAAGATCTTCCTTGTCTCCAGACACAATTTTGACAAAAAGGTTCGCCTGGATGAGAAATAGCGCAATATCCAGCCAACTACGGCTGTTCGCAGCTGCTCGCACATCCATTTGGTGGGATTCAATCCCAAGCATCGATTCACATGATCGATTCGTGAATCGAAAGTCCTTGGAATCGATATAAGCAGGGCTTGAAACAAGAGTCTCCAAATTTTTTAAATGAAGGCTGGATTACAAAATTTCGATTTCCACGCGAACTAAAAAAAATCATTGAAAACATATGTATTTAAAAATGTATTTTTTTAAATGAATCTAGATGACATATCATGTTTGTAATTTTTCATAAATAAATATTTTATCCACTTAGGCAGATTAAAAACCACTTTTACTGTATAAAATCGTTCAGTTTATTGTAGTTTGGAGACTTCTGTCTCAAAAGATGGGTTGGTATGCAGCGAATTGATGTTCTTACACCTGATAGAATGTTTTATTTCGACGTAAGCTCTTTATTCGTACGTTGGAAATAGTAACTCAATGTAAAGAAATAGTGACATTTCACTAACTTTTCTTGAAATCCAAGATATAAATTTTAAATTTTGTGGGAGGATTTTACTGAATATCTTGTTTTTAAACCACTAAAAGAAAGCAACTTAAAGGGGAACGTAGGAAAGACCTCTTTAATCTTTAATAGTTCAAACTGAGTGAAATGTGTGGCAAGATGTTAACGAAATTAAAAGGTACAAAAAGGTTTACCCATTATTTGCAAAAAGCATTTACACGGATAAATTAGTCCTCTGCTAAAGCTTATCGAAACAAACGAAATATAAAATAAATAAAGACTAAGTTCCTGAACAATTTGTGTTAGATTAATTAAGTTACATGAAAACACATTTTCAAAACTTATAGTTTCAATGATTTTATTCGAAAATGAAGGTATTGATCTGATTCATGATTCACAAAGTAGTCTTTAATGGGGTGAGTATCTGTACTAATTATGTATTTTTCATCTTTTATTTTTGTCTATGTATGTACCTTGTTAAAATAAAATAATAAACAACATAGATCTAAGAAATACGAGCACTAATATCACTTTTATGCAACAGTTATGCACACACGCAAAAGGCTATAACCATATAAAAAAGGAAACAAATATCCGAACCTTCAAACAACTAAACAAGCCCAAGCCAAAATTAATTAACAACGTTAAACAATATCATTTAATTTTCATCTGTACCTCAATTAACTAACTCTGCGCACAAAGATTGAAAGAAATGCGCCAAATGTGAACACTTATCAACCATCAAGTAACACAAAGAAAGAAAACAAACAATTTTTACCATGGAAAAAAATGTAGGCAATTTCTCGAATCTCCTATATTAACACTAATTGAATCATAAGGTATCGAAGCATGGTGGACAAAAAAATAGTTTCACAAGCCAAGCAAATATCTAAAGCTAAGGTAGATATAAAGAAGTCACTTCAAAGTTCAGAAAACTTCCACAGGGCAGTAATTTCTCTTTATAAATAGGCGTCGGCAACCACAAGGCATTTCTTTAAAGAGTGCAGTTGAGAAAGTGGAGCGTCTCTTCATAACAGATGGCCGCAACGGGTGCTTCAGAACTTTTTATTGAAAACAAACACGAATTTTTTTTTTTTGCTTACCTGTGCAGTTGGAAATCGATAACATGAACGAGAAGAGAACGCCAAAATATTTCACGTAAACCAAATTTAGTGTTAAAAGAGACCGGAATTTCGGAAAACGAAACTAGCTCCTCGATGCTCACCTTGGGAAAAATTGGATAGTTTTTCATGACTAGAATCCACAACTTTTTTTACCTATTTTTCCAGAACTTGTCGGTAAGCTAAAAGGTACTGATAACCCTCACGAATGCATGTAGCGAAATCCTTGCGTGATACATTCATAAATATAATTTAACCCACACTGCAAAAAAATTTCTGTGAATTTTACAGTAAAAAGTACTGGCACCCAGGGCGCCAGCACTATTTACTGTAAAATTTACAGTACTATTGATTTTTAACTACTGTATTTTTAGCAGTACTAAGTACTGTTTATGGCTAAGTATTTATTGTGAAATATACAGTGGTAATACGGTTTGACTATAGTAAATTTTACACTACTTAGTAGTGTCGATTAAATATTTTCACTGTAAAATTCATGGTACAATTAATTTGTAACTGCTGTATTTTTTACTGTACAAAGTACTGTGTTTGGTTCAGTAGTCGCTGCAAAATATGCAGTAGTAGATTGATTAAACTACTGTCGATTTTACACTACATAGTAATGTTAGCGAGATAGTTTGACTGTAAAATTTACAGTATTATTAATTTGCAAGTACTGTATTTTTTACACTATGGTTTTTAGTATTTATTGTATTATTTACAATTAGTCCTGATGACACGTTTGCCTTTATTACCAGGGAAACAAGTATTTTCATGCTATTTCCCATTTTGAACCCAGAAATAAAACAAGAGTAATTAACATTAATGTCCTCACAGTAATAATGTTAATACATTTTTATAATCTATATAAAATGCTGGGGTTGCAAAGGTTAAAAATAAGCTACTGAAAAATTATTTAATGATTACCATAAGTAGGACAAATAGAAAATTCTTATAATTTATTTTAATTAATTCCACAAAACATTATAAGACTTACTTCTGTATTAGAATTTTTATTACTTTTAATTGTCGAGCTTGTAAAATAGGTAGGTCTGTTTCATTTTATAAAGATACAATGGTCTTCACAAAATGTAAATAAAATATTTTTTTTCAAGCATGATATAAATCTTTTTATTAAACACTCACAAAAGAAAAAAGCATACACACAATATAAATTGTTTTTAAATTACTCACAAAAACATAGGAGGGTTGGGGAGCAAGGAACCACTCCCTAAATATAAGCAATCTGCCACCTTTTCCTCTTTAATAAAGTTAAATTTTTTTTATATGTATAAATTTATACTATCCAAACCAATTGCATAACGCCCGTCATATGTACGAACAAACTAGAAGGAAAATATGTCCAAGAAACTCATTTCAGTTAATTCGAAATGGTTACAAATCTTAGTTTTTTTTTAATTCGACCACCCCTCCTTGAAAATTTACCCTTCAAATATTTACACAAATTCATAAAAAAATTAACTGAATGACAGGATATTAAAAAAAAATACTCATCAATGACAAAAATCTAATGCTGGTGTTTTATCCAACTTTTTCAGAAAGAATAATTATAAAAATTAAAATGTGCAAGTTTGCAACATTTAACTAGTTTAAACAGAGCAGTACATAAAATATAATATGAAGAAATATCAAATATATTTTTAAAAAATACAATATCAATATAAATATTTATAATCAACAACACTTTATCTAACATTAAAATTGCACAAGATTCTGCGTGACACCATATACGTCTTGAAAACTCCTACACGTTTCGGCTAATCCACTTAATCATTGGAGAAAGATTAAGACTAGCATTTGATAAGTCAAGTTTCAAGTGAAAAATTCCTACAAGTGAATTCCTCAGGCGTCAACCCCGTCACTTGACCAGGTTTCTAAATTACGAGGCGTTATTGGTTGTGTTAAAGCTCCTAATGGAGGCTAGAAATAGGCAGCCGGAAACGATTACACTACACTATCTTGAACTTGTGTACTGAATCTGTTAAAAACAAAAGATTTATATTATTATAACTATCTTTTATAGTAATGATAACAAATTTATAATTTTTAACAGCAATTTATTTTTTCCTGAACCTGTAGAGAATTTTTATAATTTTTTATGTTAATTTATAAAAAGTACAAATATCTTAACAGATGTGTGTTCCTAAATCTATCGAATTAAAAATATCAATATAACTTGATGGGACTGAAATGCTTGCTAACAAATCGTTCAAATAAAAAATGAAGATATGAAACAGGTGAAATAAAAATTCTAAGTATCGTTTGCACAGGGCTGAAATCAAAGAGGTTGAAATCAAAGGGTATTCTTATGGTTCATGATGCATACAAATTAATTAATTTTTCTAATCATAAAAAAAATATTAGTCGAAGATTAGTAGTTTTAAAATTTTAGCAGATAATTTAGGAGTTAGGCCGACACAACAAAACTAGCTTTTTTGGGGAGGTCCACATTTACAAATTGCTTGTATCATTTAAAAGATAATGCATGGGTGCCATCAAAATTTACAAGATTGAACTTTAAAAATTTTACAATTTTAGAAATAAAATATAACATTACCCCTCCAATAAGCAACTAAAATTTCAACGTTATTAAATAATTATTTGCTTAAAGTAAATAAAAATATATATTTAGTACTTACAAATGGAATACAATCTTGATTATGAACTTAATTAAAAAAAATGGTGTATTTAGTTATTTATATTCATTCTTATGGAAAAATATTTTATACAACACCTTGATTGTGAACTACATGGTTGTTACGTGGCAATAGGTATATTTCACAGTTGATTATTAACAAGAATATCTAACTCGTTTATAAATAAATAACAAATTATTTTTAATTCCTTTCAATTTATTTAGTACTTTTTTTTCTTGGAAAAAGCTTGTTATTTTAGTAGACTAGAAATTACTAACAAAATATAATCTGAATATATATAAAGCCAAAGCGTCTATAAGACGACCTCCCATATTCTTTTCAAACATAAACCTGTCTAAAATCAGAAACCACAGTATAGGCTAAAGTAGAAAAAGTTTTAAACGTAATCAAAATCCAAGCTGTTCTTGTAATCACGACTCACTGACACTTGATCAGAAGAAAATATTCTGGTTGTTTCAACTTGCCTGAATTACACTCTTCCGATCACTTTTTGTTTCGAAACAGGGCAATTTTAGCGTTGCATAGTTTATAATAAACATAGATATAGTTAACATAATATAGTTTAGAACAACTATCTTTATAATCACTAAAACAAAAACAACAAAGAAACAATACGACAATACTGTGTCAGTGTCACGCCAAGGGGAAAAATATCTCGTACAGGTGAACAAAGAAGTACTTAGAATCGAACAAAACAAACACAATCAAAATGTATCTTAACATATATGAATACAGGATTCTTTCAATATATAAATTAATATATACTATGTTATCTAATGTATAAGATAGAATATAATACAGAAAGAAACTTACTTAAACGCTTTCGAAGTTCCAATCCAAAAATGCATCTTTCAAAAATGGCGGAAGGCGGCTTTCAATGAGGATGTAATGCGGTCCAATCTTGTATCACATCACGTGAAAATAGTTCTTAATGATTATTGTTATATTATCTAATAAAATACATTAAAGGTTCCGAAATATTATTTTTCTAATTATACATTGCCAATTAAGTACCATATCTAAAAAAATATTTAAACAAATATATAAACGAAAGCAAAAATTCTGTTCGTTTGTAGGTGCTACAATATGTTAGGTAACCAGAAATTTCTCATGTCGGAAATTTCTCACATCGAAATTTCTCACAAAAAGACTCATTCGAATGATTTTGTCACAGGGACCATCCACAAATGACGGCAAGCTTGACAAATGAGGAAGGAGGGTTCAATTGTTTGTGGATATGGATTGGAGTGTATGTCGGAAGGATGGGGAGGGGGGGGGGAGGTGAAGGGAGCGTTCTGAGCGATGTTCGATAGAAGAATAAGAATTAGAATGGTATCGAACTATAATGAACTAAGATAAAGAAGGATATAAGTTGGCTCGTATAAGTGTAATAATTTTTTTTCACAATTAATTACATTGTCGACTCAGGTTAAGCTAATGATTAAATTACGCCTTAAGTACATGATGGTATATAAAAATAATATAAAAATAGTGTAATACTTTTTAAGGAAGAAAATGAAAGACGAAAAAAAAGTTTTGTTTGATTACCGTTGCACTAGAGCTACAAGTGGGCTATTGCGATGAGTGTTTTAATTCTTAACAACGGTCAAGAATTTAAACGAATCTAACTGACTACGTGCAAGCAGATATGGTGCATGTTAAAACAGATTGTGGTCTGTTGTCTTGTTTTTATATTTAGTTAAATACTAGCAGTATGGTCCCGCCTTAATGGGAACCCGTTAACTTCATATTGCTTAATTTTAGAGGCATGCTTACTTGTGAAAATACACTCAAAATCAAAACAAAATTAAATTCGTGTTGGCGCATGCACACTTAAAAAAGCAAACACTAATAGAGGATGAAGCAGCCTTAGGGCGAGTGCATATCTCAATCAAACTCAATCAATCAAACTAATAGAGGATGGCGTCAAGTCCCCGTTTCGGCCCGGTCCATGTATTTTCAAGCCCTGTTATGGTCCCGCAATTCCACGTGGATGACGTTTTTTTAAACTAATTATATTAATTAAAAATCACAATCAAATATGAAAAAACTAAGTCTCAGGTGCACACGTAGGTATTAAAAGGAACCTATATTAAAAATTTCGAATTTTTTAGAGCAGTCTAAGTAGGTTTTTTGCGATCCACAGACAGACAGACACACAGACAGACTCTTTCTTTTATTATTATAGATAACGTTTCTCTATCAGTTGCACAATGAAATGTCAAAGAGGATTAACTTGATCAAATCCTACACTACTAAACATACGAGATTACACCTCAAGACAAAGAAAACATTGCTTGATGTTCCCACTATAAATAATTAAGTTCTTAAAATGTATTAGATTTGGTGGGACAGACGTGCTCGTTAAATCTGTGGAGTCCAAAGTCCCGACGGCGTCAGCGTACGATGTCGCTCGAAGCTCCGTTGGGTGCCCGCTCAGGTGTCGACCTCGTCACTTGACCAGGGTTCTAAATTACGAGGCGTTATTGGCTGAGTTAAAGCTCCTATAGGAGGCTAGAAATAGGCAGCCGGAATCGATTACATTACATTACCCATTAGATTTGGTTGAATTAATATCGCAAACGAGTACTATGATAGGAAATGCAAATTTTTTATTTATGTTTCAGTGAAATGTTTTTGGATCCAGTTCCAGATGAATTTTATTTTCTACCCAAGCATAAGGCAAATGCTAATTAGTGATCTTTTATGTAAATGTAAAATGTTGCATTAATATTTCAAAATAAACGTTAATGAATGTTTGTTTCTTTGCAACTGACTATTTTTCTTTAAAAAAATGAAGTATAAATTTCTGATGAAACATAAAAAATACTTGAAAGTGGTATTAAATTTATAAATTTTAAATCAATAATTTAAATGGATTCCCACTCATCTGAAAAGTCAGGGAAATTTGGGATTTCAGGGAAATTTGGAAATGGTTGGACTAATTACGTAATTAAAATAAATATATATACTGCAATTTATAAAATAACCATGCAAAAACTTCCGAAAAGTTTCACAAACCGAAAATTTTGGACACTTTGCTTGATCGCAACGATGAGCGAATACGATGAAAGCGAATTATGGCCACCCCACATTTGGCTATCACCTGCCAATGTGTCGCCTAGCTAATTAGTGAGTGTCGATCTGCCAACATCTGGAACCACCTTTTCCCCTGGTCACTTCTTAGAAAATGCCCTGGAGAAAGGGCATTTTCTAAGAATCCCCCCCCTTAACTTGCTCCAGTGGCTTGCTGGTAGGGGGGGGGGGGGGACCATCCCACTTCCCTGAGGGAGTTGGAGAATCGGGATTCTTTTGGCGACAGTCGTAATTACGGAACAATTCTAAACCCGGTTTTTGCGAGAAGCGAGGGTTCTTGTCAATTGGCCAAAGAACGTTTTTTCTTAATAAAAACATAAGTAACATTTAATGTAACATAAAAATGTGCTGACTTGGCTTATTATAAAGACTGGTGTTACTAATTAGTAATTATAAACATTGATTATCATTCACTGTAATCAAAAAAGTTAACTATGTTTTGACTCAAAACTTTATTTATTGCATTTAAAGATACAAAAGAATGCGTTTTTAATTGATTCATATAGAAAGCTTTAATATAAAATTTATCATGGCTTATACGAAACTTCCCTATAAGCTTCTCAAATGTAAAGCAGTAATATATAAGAATTTAACTGGATTTAATCATTATTTTGAAAGCCACAAATATTTTAAAATTGACTTTTTTTTAAGTTATCTTTTCATGCATCTAAGTATTATAATAAGAATAAATTAACAAAAGCAGGTCAGTATAGTTTTTAATTTGTCCCAAGAATAATCTTTAGATACCGACTCAATATATAAATCCAGTAAGCCATATAATTACAACTTTACCATATTAAATTTGTTTTTAATTCTTTTGATGCATAAAATTTACAAAATATTTAAAAATTGTTTAACTAAAACATTATTGCTTATTAAAATCTTACTTCTAAACGTATTATTTTTTTTTCAGTGAATTTTTTCGTTTTAGTGAATTTTTAATAAATTTAATTTAGGCAAGATAAATTTACAAAAAAAATATTCTTCCTAAATTTAAGTTTGTCTTGTCTAAATATTTATTAAATGATTAGAACATTTCGTTTTATATTTCAGTTAAATATCCGCATTCCATTCACGGAATTTTACCATTGAAAACTTACATTTTGATGGGTCTGTTGTATAGTTTTTGCCCAACTTTGATGCACTCTATCTCTGGAACTAGTTCAAAATACAGTACAAAATTTTTGTCACATGTTTATGTCATAAAGAGGTACTTCCTTTATTAATTTCAAATTCTTGCACTCAGTACTTTTTAAGATATACGACCTTAAAAGTGGGAAAATGCATTTGTTTACCATTGTTGAAGCACTGGAACCAGCAAGAAATACAATACAAAATTTTTATTACATGTTTATGTTACAAAGTTGTACAACCTGCATCAATTTCAAATTTTATCACTCAGTCCTTTTTGAGATATTTTACTTTAAAAATTGCGAAAATACGATTTTCAGCAATTTTGAAAAATTGTAAAAAAGTAAAAATTAAGTCCTCAATCTTTAAACTTCGACAACAAGTTGTTCTATAACTGGTTTATACAGGAAAAAAAATATCTAAGGCGAGTCTCTTCTCCTTTTACCCCATTTTCAGCGCTAAAACTCCCGTTCCAAGCGAATTTTCATTTTTCAGTTGTGATCTTTTTATCCAACGTTTCCGCACTAATTTGATAATATTATGCGCTGGCAAACTATTTATAGAATCACTCTGATCATTTTCTTTTTTTTTGTTTTTTTTTTAATTTCGTCTTGAAATCCATAAAATCAACATATGCATTAAAGCAAAAGCAGTTTTCAGCTGAAAATCGGCTTTGAAGCAAGTTAAAATGACCGCCAAAAAAAAAATTATGAGCTCAAAATTTTTTTTACTTTGGCTTTGAACTCACCTAGTATTATGAGATATATGGTAAAAAAAATTAGGAAAATCAAAAATGTTGAGCAACAGGTCTGGGTGATTTGTAATGGTTTGACAAAAGGGACACTGATCTGATATCTTAATGATTTTAGTTCACAATCTATATTAATGTTTGTCAAGAATATTTAAATTTAAACGATGCAAAAAAAAATTGACGTACATAATGTTTTGCTTAAGCGTGATTTTTTAACATGTTTTACTACAATTTTCCCCAAATACGGAATTTTCTTTTAATGATTTACTTTCTTAAAACTATTTTTATATTCATAACTAATAATAAAATCGCTGAACGTCATGGTTGGAATAGAATTTTCTGAAAATTGCTGACAAAGGTGATCGGCCTAAGGCATAATTAACTCTTAAGCTTAACCTTAGTAGACAGTTCAATTATTTGTGAAATTTTATAACACTTATACGCTTGTACGCCAAGATGCCGCTCTTTTGAGTTTTTTTGCCAACTCAGGTGTCGGCCACTTCACTTGACTGTTGTTAAGAATT
This sequence comes from Hylyphantes graminicola, assembly GCA_023701765.1. Lineage (NCBI taxonomy): Eukaryota > Metazoa > Arthropoda > Arachnida > Araneae > Linyphiidae > Hylyphantes > Hylyphantes graminicola. Next base: position 62,464,757 of record CM043116.1, on the reverse strand, counting down.
AAAACCCCCATCGCCAATGCCCACTTGTAGCTTTAGTGCAACGCTAATCAAACAAAAATAATTTTTTGCCGCATAGTTTTTATTTTCTTTCTTAAAAAAAGTATTACACTATTTTCATTTGTCATCTTAACATAAAAAAAACGCTGCGTGCGACGTCGCCCTTAACGGTTGCGTTGGGTGCCTATTCAGGTGTCGGCTCGTCACCTGACTGTGGTTCTAAAATACGACGCCCGTCGCCAATGGCCAACTTGTAGCTCTAGTGCAACGCTATTCCAACAAATGCTGAAAAAAAAGTTTTTTTTTTATGATTTACTCTCTTAAAACTATTTTTATATATTATCATAACTAATTATAAAATCGCACAAAGTTATGTATAGAATTTTCAGAAAATTGCGGTCAAAGGTGATCGCCACCTTAAGGCACAATTTACATTTTAACTTAGCCTTAGTGGACAATTCAATTATTTGTGAAATTTTATAACACCAAGATGCCTCTCTTTTAAGTTTTAATGCCAACTCAGGTGTCGGCCACGTCACTTGACAGTTGTCAAGAATTAAAAACCCCGCCGCCAATAGCCCACATGTAGCTCTAGTGCAACTCTAATCAAACAAAAAAAATGTTTTTGCCACGTGGCTTTCATTTTCTTCCTTGAAAAAGTATTAAACTATTTTCATAGGCGATCACGTGCTAAAGGCGTAATTTAATCTTTAAGATAACCTGAGTAGACAATGTAATTAATTGTGAAATTTTATAAGACTTATACGCGTTAACTTATATCCTTCTTCATATATCTTCTTCTTTATATCCATTATAGTTCGATTTTAATAGTTCTAATTCTACTTTCGAACATAGCTTGGAAAGTCCCCCTCCCCTCCTTTCTACGCCACACTTTTACATACCCCCCCCCCCTCCTCTTCCGACACACACTCCAATCCATATCCACAAACAATTACAGCTATATGAACCCTCCTCACTCCCTTGTCTAGCGTGGCGTCATTTGTGGATGGTCCCTGTGATAGAATCATTCGAATGAGTCTTTTTGTGAGAAATTTCCGACATGAGAAATTTCTGAAGTGAGAAATATCCGGGATCCAATATGTTACAGTTCATAGTACTGTATTTGTGCGTCATGACTGTAAAGCAATGTATTTACAGTACAAATAATCCAAAATAACTGTAAAATATTATGTTTTTTCTTACAGTGCAAAGTTAATCATTGCTTTCCTTGTCAGCTTATACAAAATGTTCGAATAAATTTACTTCAAGATAATTTAAAAAGCACAGACGTAGGGCTTACCGATACTTTAGAATAATGCACCTTAACTTCATTTTAGAAAGTCAATTACATACTACCCAATTTTATTTACTGAAGATGTATTATAAGTTGGAGTTAACGAATACATTTAATTTAAAGAACGATTATCGCTAAAGGTATCTCAGAAATGTGCTAATTGGGCTGTTCTGAAACATTGAAGAACCGACACCTTAAACAAGGCCGATAATTCTCATGTTAATTAACAAAGAAAATTACCACCTATTTTAAGTCTTTAAAAAAGCGGTCCTTAGCAAACAACCTCGGCTGGCTCAGGCAATCTTCAAAGCGGTGTCATTCGCTTCACTTAAAAATGTATTGGTGGCACTTAAATCACGCAACTAATTATGTCTGTGATTATATTTTGATATGTTATTTGCGGAACTGTTAAAGACGTTAATCAGATTTGAAAGGATTTACAATAAATTTTCTTATCTTACGACAATTCACGTCACTATTAGCGAAAAAAAAACCCACTTAATTTAAGTCTAAAAAAAATTGTTCTATACAAACTAGCGCTATTCAAACAACCTTTAAAGTGTTCGATTTGTTTTCAATTAAAATTGTATTGATAGCATTTAAATCCCGCAGCCAATTATGTATGTGAAGCTGTTTAAAATGTAGATTGGGGAACTGTTAAAAGACGTTGATCCAATTTGAAGAGATTTATAGAGCACTTAAAGAACGATGTAGTTGGAATAGTAAGAGTTGAAAAATTTTCTTTCAGTATTAATAGTTTAGTTATGGTTAGTTTTTAAGTGTGGTGTGTAGTTACTTATATTAACTATAACAATTTACAGTAAGTTAAAATAAATTGCAGTTTGATATTCTTGGTACAAAAATTATAATGCGCAATTGAAAGGTAAATATAAAAATGGTTAGTACTCTTTCCTTAGAATCTTTGCTGCAAAAAGAATATTTTGGATTACAAAACAGAGTATACACAGTTAAAATTCTACAGGATGCACGGTTAAAGGTTACCATTGGAAAGATTACATTTGGCGACGATTGTAGTTTTGGCTTCTTTTTCGCAAAAAAACTGAAAAAATTACAATTCTTTACACTCACGAAATGGACAAGTACCAAAAGGTTAAAGTATAAAAAATAGTTTTTAAGATGAATTATTATTTCTATTTCATTTTCTTAAGAAGAAAATGACTTTTTTTAAAATATAATAATCGTTTCTAAATGAAACATTATAAATTAACATAGAACTAAACTCATAATCATAAGATTTCAGATTTATTGGAATCACCCAAAATAAATGTAAAATCTCAATCAAAAATGAGAAAGTCCATCAAACATAATATGCTACACGTAAAATAAACGGCCGCATACAAATTATGATTTCCATTTATATCGTTAAAGATAAGAAGAAGCTTTTTTAGGAAGTCAAAAAATAACTTTTTTTACCCATAATGGTTTAGTGGTTAGATGGACGTTTAGCACGCGATAAAGAAATGTGGGCTATCCTTCTGTGGTCAAATCGTGAATCGTACTCATAAAATAGTTATAAACGATCGAAAGAAAACATTGTAAACAAGAACAACAAGTAACAGAAAAGTTAATTTGGAAAACTACTTTAGAAATATTACCTTCTTATTTTATCTAGAGCAGTATACTTAGGAAATGAAAATGTAATTGTACAATAAGAAACGTATTTTCAAACTTTACGAAATTTAACTCGTTTATTACGTTGATGTTTCAAGAAGGGGAATTCTAAGAGTACACATTTCGTCAAATTGCAAAATGATATTTTCCATATTTTTAGGACACCAATTTCACCGTAAAAAACAAAAAATATTTATTTGAACTGTATTATTTAATACAGTTAGAATCACCAATTAGTAATTGGTGATTTTAATACATAATACTTTCGTCAAAAAAAATTTAAAATTATTTTCAACGAAATGTCCTCCTACTTTCCTCTTAACGTTTCTAATGGATATTGGGTTTCCTTATTAAAGAGGGATGTTTAGCCTTTAGCTTTAGCCTCCCATAGAGCTAAGTCGCACCATGTTTTGATTCAACGATGAATCAAAATTTGGTGGTGGAGGTAGAACCAACAAATGGTGAAATGTAGTAGCAAATATTGATTGCAGCCAAATAAAAACCAATATTTAGTGAAACGTAAAAATAATTTTTTAACATTGCATCGGCGTACAAGAGTAAGAAATTAAATTTTTCTCTCAATAAATAGCGGTAGAATATTTTTCCTCCATCTTTAACGTATTTAGTTTAGGTAAAAAACAATATTCTGAAACACTAACTCGTAATACAAAAGTTAATATTTCTAGAAAGCATTTTTATTACGGTAAAATGTGCTAAATGTCTTTTTCTATGTTTACCAACGTAGTGTAGATTTTCCTTTTTTTCGCAACTACTGAATTATATTTATGTATTTAGTTTTCAAACTATAGCGTTATGTTAATGTAATGAATAATTTAGATTTAACTATCTTTATACATGAAACGTTGCGAATTAGTAGAAATAAATATTATTCATAGTTTGGGTAATTGTTTTTTCAGACAATAAAGTGTTTTTGTTAAATATGTAACAGATAATAATAGCCGAAATTTATATTAATTTCATAATATCACGCATCTTAACCATCAACGTTACAAATAAATACTTCACAAATTAAACAAGAGGGTAAATAATACAATGAAATTTATGCTACATAAAAGATCAGCAGCATTATTTCTAAAATCTCTTTCATCTTTTTTTTAAACTTTACTCAACCATGAATGAATTCCATTTTATTCCATTATTTTACCATCTTTCTAAACAATCTTTTCCATGTCACCATATTTTTCCCGCTTCGTTAATTCTAATTCTCATAACGATGTTCGAATTCATACTTAATCTGCCCCCATTTCTCATGGAAAGATTGTTAGTGTTCTAATGACGGCTTGTGTTGCCACTAGGGGTTGATAAAAAATATATTCTTTGAAATAAAAAAAAAAGTTTTGCCGGGTTCTTTTATTCTATTTCTCTAGTGGGTCTTTTAGATATTTATAATTAGTTTTCGAATATTGATTGCAGCGAAATATTTTAGATGTTTTTTTATTGATTGCTGTAAGCAGATGTTTCAGAAGTTTAATTATATTTGTTTAGTCGAAACTGAATGTATAGGAACATTTGTCCCCACACTGATTGTTTATTTAACTTTTAAACTATTTTTTTTAAACTCTTTTAAGAGATTTAGATATACAGGGTGGTTATAAAATAACGCTCCCTATTCGGAGTGTCTGTATAGCTTTAATTAAATGAATAATCCAAATGCAAAAAAACTTTGAGACACTTACTAATCAAGAGGGGGGGGGGGAGAATGGAATCATAAAAAACATACTCGTCTTTTGACCAGGGTTCTAAATTACGAGGCGTAATTGGATGTGTTGGCCGTAATTAGCCATAATTGGCTGCGCCTCTTAACACTTTACCTCCGGGCGTCGACTGACCCGTAGACTAAAAATCTTCTAGACCAGCAACTTAATCTAATGCCTAGCTCTTCTAACGTGTCGAAAGCAACTAAAGCACTATTAAAGGTTGATTTGTTGATTGGCATAATTGTACTTTCAATTGTAAGGCTACTGTTTCTTCGTAATGTTCTCTGTTAAAAAAAAGTTACCCACTAGTGATTATTTCAACCGTTAGTCATCCTTTTACATCGGACCTTTTTGACTATGTGAACAAATAACATTTTGAGTTAATTGCATGACACAAAATTTGCATAAGGGTCCGTCTTAATATTAAAAATGTTACGAACTTTAAAATTTCAATAGCAACACCCAATTTTAAGTACTTAGAAATGTGAAAAACCCTCGAAAACCCCTAAATCTAAGTTTTTGTTACATTTGGATGAATATTTGACGAGTTATTCAATCGAATCACTTGTGGATCTTTGGGGGACCATGTCTAAAATGACAAGCGTAGTCAGTCTGTAGGTTTATTAATGGAGAAAAAGAAGCAAAAGGTCAAATATCTTGAGGATGGGCCTACGAGGGATATAAAAGTCAATGAGTAGCTGTATATATTCAAAAATAAAGTCGAAAATAAGTTGTAGTAAAAGATAGATCCCTATCGTCACTTGATAAGGGTTCCAAATTACGAGATGTCATTGGCTCTGTTAAATCTCCTAAAGGTGACTGCAAATAGGCAGCCAGAAACCATTACATTAGTTCCCTTAGACACAAAGGGGGCGCGCTAGTTTCTATGTCAATTTCAATGTAGAAATTCTCCAATGAGAGTTTGAAACTTAGAGTGTTCTTATTCTATGGGTCAGTCGACGCCCGGAGGTAAAGTGTTAAGTAAGTAACAAATATAAAGTAGGAGATCATCAGTTTACTCCAGAAAGTTAGAATCTCTACTACCCATAACTATTATTTTTTAACAATTTTAAAATCACGTTTGTTGCTGAGAAGTTACAATGAGAGGAATTTTATGATTGAAACGGGCATAAAATAAACATTCAGTATTTTGGGATACAACAATTTTTCGCTGAATCACTACTCGTAAATGCCAGACTGTAAGGTTTAAGAGCAAGAAAGTAAACAACCCCTCTTGCATTCTAATAGCCTAATGCCCCGTAATAATTATGCTGCTGCTTAATGATTGAATAGCTCAGTGAAAGAACGTGCAAAGTAACAAAAAGGTGAAAATGAGCTTCAAAGATTTCGTTTGAACTTAGATTTGTTAAAAAAGGCACAACAAAAGGTAAAAAAAATATATCTCGATTCAAAAAATATACCGCCAACAGATAGAGACAGTTCTCACGGATTGTCATTGGTGCAGGGCTGAACAGGCTTCTCCTTAGCATGTCATTTAATTCTTGAATTTCTCGATTTCCGAGATTCTAAGCGATTAGAATTTGTTCCTGGACTTCTTGGAGATATTTGCTTCCATGAAGGTGGTGTAAGTTACACCACCTGGGATTAGTAACAACACTTTAATTTTAAGAAAAAGAGGGAATCTTGCTATCTTTAAAGCAAAAAATAACATATTCACTGACCACAAAAATCCCGAACTTCGTCAATTAAAAATACAACCTTATTATTTGAATTTGTTGTGTCAAAAGTTACATCGAATTGTGAGGCTTAGAAGATAGGAAACCGAAACTACTTACTCCAGAACCTTGCTGTCTCTGCTGCCCCTCACCAGCGGACCCCACAGTATTGAGGGTATTGGTGGACAAGGACTTTTTCCTCAGGGGCGACAAAGTCTTTAATAATTGTCTAACCATATGCCAAACAATTAAAAACGTAACCCTAATCTGTTATATTTATTAAAGCTATATTGAACGAGCGCGTAACATGAAATTGTAACACTAATAGAAAGTAATAACTCAATCCAACTTACTCCAGAACCTTGCTGTCTCTGCTGCCCCTCACCAGCGGACCCCACAGTATTGAGGGTATTGGTGGACAAGGACTTTTTCCTCAGGGGCGACAAAGTCTTTAATAATTATCTAACCGTATGCCTAACAATTAAAAACGTAACCCTAATCTGTTATAATTATTAAAGCTATATTGAACGAGCGCGTAACATGAAATTGTAACACTTAGATAGTAAGAACTCAATCCAACTTACTCCAGAACCTTGCTGTCTCTGCTGCCCCTCACCAGCGGACCCCACAGTATTGAGGGTATTGGTGGAGCCGGACTTTTTCCTCAGGGGCAACAAAGTAATCTTAATAATTTTCTAACCGTATGCCTAACAATCAAAACATAACCCTAATCTGTTAATACTATTAAAACCATCCTGGATGAGCGTTACATGAAATTTTAACACTTAGAGAGTAAGAACTCAATCCAACTTACTCCAGAACCTTGCTGTCTCTGCTGCCCCTCACCAGCGGACCCCACAGTATTGAGGGTATTGGTGGACCCGGACTTTTTCCTCAGGGGCGACATCAGCACCTGATACAGGAGCGACTTTCTTCTCCTGGATCGTCTGTTCGGGAGGGTGGCAGACTGACCCCCACCCCCTGAGTCCGAGGATGAGCCGGACTGGGGGTGGACCGGGGGTTTCTGGTTGGAAGTTACTGGCTGGTGTTGGATGTGTTGAGGGGGTTGCTGGTGGGGATCTCGGAATTGGACCACTGCTTGGAACATGTTTTTGCCGGCTTGACGCATGGGAATGGACACGGTTTGTGTGGTTTTATTGGGTTATCCGGAAGTTTTGTCCGATGTTAAATGACTTGATAAATCCAAGAGCACTAAAAACTATTGAGGAAACTGTTTTATATCCATTTAAAAGCTTGAATGGCTTGATAAATCCAAATGCAATTAATAAAAAATATTTTTTCCTAACGGAAATTGTTTGATGGTAATTTTCAAGGTTAATTCGTTGATATATCTGGATTTTTTTTCATATTCAGAACAATCGTTTGATAAGAAGTTTTTACCGGAAATAACGGAACAACGGAACTAGACCACTGCTTGGAAAGTGTTGTACTTTTGTCTTGGTGAATAAAAATTTTGCACAATTTTTTTAGGTGAAATGAAAGCGATGATTGGGAGATCGTAGGATTTATACTTTGATACCAAAAACAGTGTTGGCCGGCTTCTTTTAGAGTAAATTACATAAAAGATCGTAATTAATTGTTAAATAGAAAAATAAATTCTTTTTTTCTTGATGATAATTACTAGGACTTGGTCGATCTGTTATTTTTATTTAAATAAAATACGTAAACACTCGATTTAAATTTATTGAAACCGCTCTTATGTCGCCAAAGAAAATAAGATTTCCTGTTTATTGCATGGACTTAAAGTCCTACGATGAAGATTATGCCTACGAATACGATGATCGATATATCGATACCGTAGTTACGTAACGCGGAAGCTAATGAGTTAAGACACAAATGTATATTGATCCATTTTTACACTATTATCTGTTTTATTTAAAGATTGTTTTTTTAATTATTTTTATAAACATGCTAATATATAACATGCAGAGAAGCAGCTCAAAACCAATTAACTCTCAAAGTTATTCATAGATCTGTGTTTGAATATGCATTTTTTTTGCGGAAACGATACAACAAAACATTTTTCTAGAGTGCTTGGTTTGCATAAAAATAACATTAAAAACTGTTAAAATTTAATTTAGTTATTGGTAATTTTATTTCTAGTGTTACTGATTCGATTGCAAATAACGCGTTTCCATGAGCTAAACTAGACCAGAAAAACTATTTTTTTTAAAACTAATACTTTTAAAACAGCATTTAAAAAATTAAATTTCAGATTAGGTGTAATCGCTAAAGTTTGAAATAATTTTGAACAACAACGTCAACGTGAGCGGAAATATCTTTTCGATGATGCAAAACTCTTAAATTCTACCAAGAAGTTACTAAACAAAAGATCCTATATTCCTAATCCTAGATCCAATGCGGTAATATCTTCTTTATTCTCTAATCCAAAGCTAATCCATAGAAAAAGGAAATCCACAGCATAATTTCTTCACATTAAGTAAAACACGTGTAATTTAACACAAGCAATTCGGACCCCTAGGGACTCGTACTATCCCGGGGGTCCCCAGAAAACGATGTTACGTGAGCACTTCACATCCAGAGAACATGTTACGAGGGTAACTGTTGCACAACCGACGATTATTATTTAATATATTTCAAAAGACGCTCCTATTTGCACTCCACAGTTGTAATGCTTAGCAATTATATAGAGCTGTTCAGTTGCACGTAAACAAAGCTATAAGAATTTGGTTTATTAGTATAAGCATTTTCATTAGTATTTTAAAATTGATTCACATAACCCAAAGAATGGCAGTATCCAAATATTCAGCAATGGTTGATAGTATATATAACTTTTTTCTATTTTATTTGTTAGCTAATAAGTGTGATGCATTTCGAGTGACACTTTCTAACACACATTACTGTCGAATAAAATCGTTTGATCTATATTCTAAGATGCAGCTGTAAATAAATTTTATATCCATGGCGCAGACAGCAAAACATCAATGCTATTATGATCTAATTAATTGAATATTAACCATTAAAACTTGCAATTTTACAGCACTCACAACCGGCACAAACACAATATCATCAATAACTCCATAAAACTTTCAATATTCTTCAATTTTTTTTCGCGCGCACACAAAGCACAATCTTCTGCCACTGCCAAATTCAGAACACAACAAATCCAATTCTCAAAATCGTTTCAAATCCATCAGACGATATATGGGAAAATCGTTTGCAGAGAGCATCCCTTCCAATAGCGTTGCGTGTCCTCGGACACACGACGACTTTTTAATTTGTCGTCATCTCAGTTCCCTTTGAAGTCGAAGTAGTGGAGATTCTCTCTCTACGCTGGTTGCCATGGTTTCGCAGAGAATAGGGGGCGGCACCCATGCGCATTGCGCAGTGGTCGCTGTGGGTTTCGAAATATTGCGCACGGTGTGTGTGAAAATGGGGGGGGGGTCATTGTGTACAGTTTGTAAAATAAGTCGTAATGTTCATTAATGAGTGAAATAGAGGAAGGAGAGATGTAAAGACATATGTTTATTAAAATATTATAACTACACGTGAGTGGAAATGGCTATCATGTACATTTTGTAAAACTTTTGTAATGTTCATTAAAAAGTGAAATAAATAAAGGATAGATGGCGTAGAAATGTAAGGATTTTGTTTATTAAAAATATTATAAGTTATTAGAAAATATTTATTTGGAATATAATTACTACCGAATTGTTTTATACTAGTTACGATCAAAAAATAGTATTTAAACTGTTTTTTTTTTAATTTTAACAAACAGTTTCTTCACGTAAACTTTTAAATTTAATAATTCTTCAAAAACAACATAAGAATATTTTAAAGCGTTTAAAATCTATTCTAACGGAAGGATAACCAATCTGACCTAAAGTATAGAATATTAAAACACGCAATCTTTAAATAAAAATTCAAAAAAATTACAAGCTATCCTCAATGTTATGGCTATTATACCATAAATAAAGCTGATTTCTACACTTTAATGTAGTTTGTTGTAACTTTAATGATGTTTGTCACTTTAATGTAGTGTTGTGTCGTGTAGTTTTTCTAAAAATTAAACGGAACGCTGGGTAATAAATACACTAAATAAAAGTGTTTCTTTTGTGTTGATTTGCAACAATAATATGAATGTTGTAAGTATGAATCGAAAATGTTCTGCATTATCTTATCGAAATAGGTGATAACTAATTTATATATTTAATTTTGACTTATTTACGTAGGTTAACTCTCTCTCTCTCTCTCTCTCTGTAACACTAAATTTCAGTACTACTCCGTTACAAACGCTGCCTTAATATATTACTTTCGGGATATAAACATTTTAAAAGGAAAAATAATGAAATAAATAAAAATAAGAAAACAAACATACTACTAACAAAATATATTACTTTAGAAATAAATTACAACAACATTTCAACTTCATATTGCAATTTTTCAAGTAAGATTAACAACATTTTTCACCACACGTAGGAAAAATATTTCCGTTTTCAATTATTTCCAAAAGAACAGGGGTTCACTGGTCATTTGACACAGAACGACACTTGTTCTGAACCTCAAATGCAATAAGACGTAGTTTTCTATTCATCATTTTAAAGCGGAGATTTTTTGTCACAACTTTAGATATTTATCTTTATTAAATGGAGTGTGTTGTAAAAGGCACTTACGTGAAAAGCACGTGTCATGTCGTTTTGTAACGTTAAACAGAGTAGTTCTTTTGAACAGGGCCGTCGCGTGGTCACGTACTTAACGGGTGAAACGATCTATTTTTGCATTGAATTGTGTGTAACTTGTAGTGCGGCACCCAGGACTGTTGATTATATTTGGATAGGGAATATATAAATCTGAAAATGATTTAAACGCTTGAAATAAATTTAATATGTTTGGCACGAATAGTTTATGAACGTAATACTAATTTTTAAAAATACGGTAAATAAATCATAATCTATTAATTAAACAGATAAAACTATAGAACCAACTTCAGAGAGGGAAATTAAAACAAACGTTATTTAAGGGTATTTAAATGCATGAAATTAATATAAATACATAAAAATGCTTCATAATTTATTTACATACGATGAAAATAAAATTATGCAAATCTATATACATAATTGCAAAAAATATAAAGAAACATTACTGATTTTTTTCACAATTAATAAATGGCGCAAGATAAATTAGCGCTAAAAACTAGCTCATTTTGCGATACAAAAAGGCAATAATAAGAATAAACTTTCCACACAACATCAAACTAAAGTACTTGAAATATTAGTTGAATTAGGCGTAAAAAGCACTCAATTTACTCAATTTCCTATTTGTAAGAGCTAAACAAATGAAAGGATAGGCCTTTATTGAAGTTCTTTTATTTTTTTTTAAAAAAACTACTTAATTATAAATACACAAACTCAAATAATAACAATATCCCAACTGTTTTTATAGATATTAACAGAAAAAAATATTACAAACCCTATACGAAACAAGTGTTATAACTTTATTCCCAACCGAAAAATTATTTAATTAACTGAAGCCATATACAAAAGCTGTTAACTGCATACTATTAGCGCAGGTGAAATTCATAAGAATAAGCTCAGATAACGTGCCTGCAATACACTTATTAATATGGGATAAATTTGCTCCATAAGCGAAGATTAAAGATGGAGTAAAAAGATAATTTGGATAATATTTTGCACAAGGCCTTTCGAAATCACTTGTTAAAGAGAAAATTGAGTTAGCAACTGCTAAAGCTTAGGTAATATTTCGTGAGTTTGCTATGAGAGTTTTAGTTTGGGAAATGTTGGTGGATATTTTGTTTTAATGACTTTAGGGGAAGGCAGAAAGATTAGATGCTGCTGTAAAATGAAATACATTGTATAAATTCCTTCTGTGTGAACGTACTGTTTAGCTTTACATGTATAATTGTTTTTAATCCATGTTTTTTAAGTCAAACTAACAGCCAACTGTTATGCATCATGCAAAGTTGATTTTGATTAAATAAATTACTGCAGCTATTAAAAAGATTTGTTTTTTCACAAAAAAAACAAATTATTTTGAAAATGCTTAAATAAACCAATATAGTCTATACAAACATAAATAAAATTCTAAATTAAGTCCGTTAATAAGTTCGATTAATTTTAAATTTTGATTTAAATACTAGCTAAAAATGGAGGTACAATTGGTATGAAAAGAGACTGGTATTGGTATGAAAAGATACTTTCAACATTCTCTCTAACTTTATTAACTATTTAAATTTTCAATGTTGTGTCCGATTAGGGGAGAGTGTTGTGCCTTGGGACACTGAAAATTTCTAAGAATCTATTGGCAATATTCATACATTGTTTATTTATAATAGTAGCTTTAACCAACAGACATCATCAAAATAAAATTTAACACTAGCATCATTGAATAGATGAATTGGTGACAAAAAATAATATTTCATTTCCCCAAAGTAAATATTTTCCTCGTTCTAATATAATTTTTTACTTTTGTACTTTTACAAAAAGTCAACTGCATTTTATTTTCTTCATAAAAGAGAAGCTTTTAAAATATTTTGGTTATGAGAAAATAATGATAATGCATTTTGATTGGCCACTATCTTGCTTTTATTTAAACCATGTAGTGTGTTGTACCTTGGGACAGTCAAGTATATTGTATCATCATATAATGTTAAATAATTTGGACTTGCAATTTTGCTGTATAATTTAAATTATTCTAGAATTATGAAGTTTTTTGTGTGTATTTCCTTGAAAAAACAATAAAGTTTGTTTCCTGACATAAATCAGTTCAAGTTTATGACTATTGACTGAATTATAAAGTATGTCCCAAGGTACAACATCATGTTGTACATTGGGACAGTTTATCCTCTCTACTTTAAATGAGTGGCAATTTTTTAATTTCAAGCTGCCAGAATTTAAAAAAATATATTTTAGAGGAATATATTGGTGTGTTGAAATGCTGCTTTTAAATTTTCATTTTGACTATAATTATCGAAGACAAAAATTAAAATGTAAAAAATTGTCCCAAGGTACAACACTCTCCCCTACCTACTTTTATAAGTCTCGTGTAATACTTTGTGGGACACGAGGTGTTTTTAAAAGTGTTTTCAATTTTAAAACATGGTATTGATATTGGATAAATGTGTACGTCCTTCGCTGTAATACCAACATACATTTACCAAATATCCACAGTTCTCCTCTACCCACAATCCTTCCCTACTCAATTTAAGAGTAAAAATGATGGACTAATATTAATAGTAAAGCCCGATATTAATTACAAAATTTTAATTTAAACAATATCAGAATAATGAGATGTGGATACAAAATAAATTCCATTTTTATGTGTGTCCGTCACCCTAAGATCAACATACATTTTCATCCACCCACAATCTTGCCCTACTCAATTTTCCCCACCAAATACTCCCCCCCCCCCCTATAATAATGCAGGGGGAAACATCAAAAACCATACTTTAATGCAAGGCAAAGCAGCCGAGGGGTATTCCATGCATTTAAATGACACGCTGTAGCAAGATGAATAGACAACATAGCACGGGGCCTAACGAGATAGGATATTAGGGTGTTAAGTAAAGTACAGAACTTTATAAGGAGAATACGAGATGCGAACAATAGAAAAAGTAAACTATTAAGAGGGTTGAACTGTAAGAGGGGTAGCTTCGAATTGTGATGATGAAAAGATAAAAATGACGAACTAATTTCTATAGTACAATCCACTATTAATTATAAGATTTTAATTTAAATAACAGCAGAAAAATAAGATATTTGTTAAATTTTGATCCAAAATCAATACTATTTTTATGTCCTTAACCCTAAGATTTCAATATCTTTACCAAATATCCACAGTTCGCCATCCACCCACAATATTCCTACTTAATTTTCACAAACCAAATTCTCCACCCCCATAATAATACAGGGGGAAACATCAAAAACCATACTTTAATGCAAGGCAAAGCAGCCGAAGGGTATTCCATGCATTTAAATGGCACGCTGTAGCAAGATGAATCGACAACATAGCAACTAACGAGGAAGGATATTAGGGCGCTAAGTAAAGTACAGAACTTTATAAGGAGAATGCGAGATGCGAACAATGGATTAAAATGGAGGAGGGGCTGAAGTGTAATAAGAGAGCATCGTTGCGTGGTTTGTGGAATGAAGTAAATATGGCGGACTAATTTCAATAGTACAATCCATTGTACTCTTCGTATTTCTATATGAATAAGGCTAGTTTTATTGGACTACTACGGCAGATATCAGGCATACGGGATAATGTAGCGTTTACTCAGTCTTTTATCCTTGAATATTAAAATGAAATAAGGCCCCAGCTGGATTGGGAATTAAATAAATTGAATTGAATTTTCGCTTCAATTTGAGCAACTGACTTAAACAAGTGCTGTTTAGCAATAGCAATAAAAATAAAAAGAGGGATTTCAGGAAATTCCTCATGAAACAAATTTTATCGTATTTAAAAAAAACTCGATTTTTTTTATTTCTTTAAAACCTTCTATAATCTTGTAAAACATAAAAGTCAATTTTCATTTTTTTTATATTCCTTGGAAATTCACCAATGTAATAATCGTCGTCGACTTCCCCTTTTACTGCAAGAAATGAGTGAATGAATAATTTTATTGATATCAAATTTTAAAAAATGGTTTTAAAAGTAAGTGCAAGAGAGAGCTTTGTGGTTTAGTACTTATCGTTGATGATGTTACCTTAATAAAAAAGTAGAAACTTACAAAGCTTAAATACGTTTAGTTCTTCAAATCGTTCTTACAAAACTTCGGTAGAGTACTAAGTCGATCTTTACATGAAACGATCAATTTCAGAAAAAAAAACTGCAAAATGAAAGGAATTATGCAAATTTTACTGTAGAAAGCAGCTTGTTATATGCGCACAATTTGATAGGAGTAAAAACAGTATAAAAACACTAAATATCTCATTTGATATAAAAGTACGTTACATTTTATAAGCACTGGAAATCAATTTATTATCTTACCTAAGTGTTTGCTGACCACAGAGTAAAGAATTGCTGTTTGCACGGCTTATTTAACATAACAACTTTAAAAAAAATGAGCATGACTGATGATCACTACTAATTAAAATGACACATTTAAGTGTCCATTTAAATTGTAATTCAATCAATTTTATTTTTATTTATCACTTTTGAAACGACAGATTGTAGGATTTCGGTTAGGGTTTGGTTAAATTGAATGCACACTAAAGCTACACGAGTTATTGACAAAATGAATCATAATTTCAATCTTCAGTCATGTGATAAAATAAATAACAAAAATTAAGTTTTCAATTATTATCTCAAATTATATATAACTTTTGAATTTGTAATTTTTTAAGTAATTATTCGAAAACATTTTTTGTGTCAATTTTTTTTTTTTTAAAGGCCTGTTCTTTTGCAGGCTCGACCAATTCCACAGAACCAATATACTTTTGGATTTTCAGATTAAATTGAATCTGAGCTCTCTTTGGATGTTGGAATTCGATTTTGTGGAAACGTACTCAAGCCAAATGGGTACTGTAGGAATCATTTACATGACACATAACCATATGCATGCCGATATTTTCCCTTTATGAAAAGCTTTAGTCGGGGCTCGGGAACCCGAGATCTTAGGCTCAAGAGACGGGCGCGTACTTCCTCACAGCCACTCAGTCCTGTACAGGGTTAGTCAAAATGAATAGGACAATAGAAAAGACTGCCAAATACCTACTATCTATCTACCTGTTAGCCTGTATGATACTGCTAACAGGTAGGCAGGCAGGTAGATAGTAGGTATTAGGCAGTTTTCTTATTGCCCTATTCATTTTGACTAACCCTGTATATTGGGAAAACATAGCAAATGCATTACCCAAATGTCATCAAATACAAACCTTATAACAAAAAATGTCACATAAAATAAATCCTACGTTTTTATAAAAACACTAACTCTTCTTTAAAAAAAGGCGCCAAAAATATGATAGTAATATAACATACAAATCCCAGTCGTTGACATCGGAATGTCTGATACCGGATACGGCAAAAGCACGTCCTGTCCCTCTTTTATGGTGCGGAAATGGATTTTTATGGAGATAATCATCTTCGGAAGATGGAGAGCAAGCGAGGGATTCTAAGAGGCAGGGGAAAGGATTTATGTACGCGAGGAGATGAGTGTCGCTGACGTTCAATCAAGAATGGAGTCTTGTTTCAACGGATGGTGAGAGACAGTTTGGGATTTTGAAGTCATATTTCTAGACTCAATGAAAAAAAATGGCCGATGTAGTTATTAAATAGTATAATTGCTTTTTTGCAACAGAGTTTTTAATGTTTATTTTCAAGTGTGTTTTGTTTTGGTTTTTGTGCTATTGGTAAAGTTGATAATAATAAATTTGGTAGTTTTATAGCGCAAAGTTAGGCTAGGTTGGATTATCATCGTGCACTCTTAAAACAAACGAGCGATTTTATTTCAGTCTGAGTTAATTTTCACTTCTCCAGTGTCGAAAATGCACTTCTCCTACAGGAGTGGATCCTTTGTATGTTGAATGTGAGACAATATCACTCCAGACGAGTGATTTTAACTCAGTCTGAATAAATATTCACTCCTTTCCAGGGTCGAAAATTCACTTCTCCAACTGGAGTGGATTTCACTCCTTTGTTTTAAGAGTGTATTATACCTAAACGGAGGGCTATTGTTATAGCCTAAGAAATCAGGAAATATAATTATAAATAACATAAATAACTTTTTTGAAATTTAATAACCAGCGTGGCGAGATTGGAAGGATCGGATATCTATGCTTTAATAAGTAGGCTTCAATATTCAAATAAATGTTATTACAATATGCTTGTTGATATACACATTAAAACCACCATTATCCTTATCGTTGACATTAAAAACATCATCTGTTATTTCAAAGATTGACAAAGTATGATGAATTTGCTAAAGAGAAAGTCAGCTAAAAAAAGAAGAAAAAAAAGAGCTAACTGCCAAGTCATCAATGCAGATATTTATTCAAATAAAACACGTTTAAAAGCTTAAAAACCCTTGTCAAAAGTTTGTTCATTATGTCCAATTACAAAAACGAAATTTAAATGACATGTAAGAGTCCTTAATAACCATATTAATTAAGAATAACGTGCAAATATAAAATTAAAAAATACATCGCATATTAACTGCGTAAAGAGCTGTAAAAAAGACAACAAAACAAGCAGAAAAAGTGGTTTAACCAACAACAAACAAGAGGCACTTTACATATTAATTTCACATGCAATTAACTCATGCTGTTCCCTGAAGAGAAAATGTTAGCTATAGCAGGATATAGACGCGACAAGGGTAATTTAATTAAGATAAACATATTTCATTAAGCGTGTTAATGCTAATTGTATTTTTATTCGAGAATAAACTTTTAAAGTAATATATTATTCATTATATTGTTAAAGGGAATTTAAATAGGTAGGAAAAATATGGGGAATAAACTGTAAAGTAATAAAAAATATCTACTAGCATCAATGATTATATCCTTGTAATTCGTAATTTTTAATCTTACCATTAACAAAATGAAAATATTAAAACGTTTTATTGAATAAAATATAACGATACTACACTTAAAAAACATTTATTTTGAAACAAAAACGAATAGAACTTTACAGTCAAATAAAAATCACGTAGAACTTATTGGTTTACGTATAACAGCACGGTTAGGGTTAGTTTGAATTATCGTCGTACTAGAGCTGCACAAAAGCCAGTGGCGAAGGGCGCCGTAATTTAGAACCACAGTCAAATGACAAAACTAACACCTGAGTAGCCATCCAACGCAACTTTAAGGACATCATAAAAAGCGGATAACAGGATGGGTTTTTCTGTGAAATAAAACAGAAAAAAAGTTTTGGGGACCATTATTAGTTTATAGATTAGAGCTACAACAAAAAAAAAAGGCTATTGGTAAAGGGCGTCGTAATTTAACCCTTTTAGTCACAATGACATTTGGCCATCAGTTAAGAAAAAAAAATTCTGATCGTCTATAGCCATTTATAATATCAAAATCAATCATTCGATTTTTCAAACTTTTTCAATTAAAAAATATTTGTTATTAATCCCAATAGATGTCAGCCCTATTGTTATTTTTCTTTTAAATTATGATCAGAAACATAATGAAGCCAAATGGCATCACTGGGACTGAAATGGTTAAATCTACAGTCAAGTGACAAACCGAAACCTGAGCAGACACCAAAAGCAACTTAAGGGCGACGTCAAAAGCGGATAACAGGACGGGATTTTCAGTGAAATAAAAGTGAGTGAAAAAAAGTTTTGGGAGCATTATCAGTTTATACATTCCAAAAGGGCAAACCTATTCCACATCCAAAGACATATTTTTCGAAGGAAAATACTACAAACCCCTCATATATTTTTACCTCCAAAAAGCTGCCTATTTACGCCTTGCGTGATAGACTCACGTAAACAAACAAATGGGGGTCTGAATGTTTCATGGAAATAACAAACGACGGGTCCGTTGCTTTGAACCAAGGACCTCAATGAAATAGAGTGAGAACCGTTAAAAGAAAAGTTTGGGAAAAGCCAACATGAAGCTCTGAGTTGGCGAGGAAGGATCCTATTTTTGGCGATCTGCAACTGCATTCGGCAAGAACATAGTAGTTTTAAACGAAAACTAAAAATACTACTGATTGATAATATCTTTAACGTATACATTCAATACAATTAAAGAACTTTAAAGCTTTTCGTTTGCACTTAGATATGCTAAAAACGGCACTTACAAAAATCTCATTTTTTTTTCAACAGTGGCACATAGCACGTTCTTCCTCTAAGCTCTTTAATTATGTAAACTACAGGTAGCGTAAGTCCAATGTGAACCACTCAATTGACTACTTTTGGCGACAATTCCGTAATTATGGTCCCAATCGGTCCAATGTCATAATACACTATAATAGAGCATAATTTTTAAAAGATATCAGAAATATAGATTGACTGTTTACTATCACTTAAAACCCTAAAAATGTCGGAGCTATAATATAATATAAATAATCTCTCTCTTTTAAACAATATATTAATTATTTTAGTGCCTAATCTGAAAAACACGCTAACCCTATAGCGCCAAAATCACGTGACTTAGGCAGTTAAGCTTTATTCGTGATCGCATCCATTTGGGTTTGCCATAACTCAGCCTAATCTTATCAAAAGTCTTTTCTTTGAACTAATGTTCCGGAAAAAGTCAAGGGTTTTGCGAGTTGAGAGGATGGCCCATTAGAAGGAAAACAACAACCTGGGCTGAAATAGAAGCCAAATGATGATGTCTTACGCTAGATAATGGTTCATTTTTTGTAGATATGTGGATGAACTTGTTTTGGAAGCAAGAATAAACATGCAAATGTTTCGGTTTCAAAAGTCCATGTTACTCTTTAAAGTTGTTTCTCAATTTTCCTTTATTAAAGCAATGGTTTAGGTAAAAAATAGGTTGTTTAATTTAATTACAAGCATATAATTTAAGTAGTTTTCAGAAATTGCTTACAACGATGACTTTAAACAAAGCGTCACTTATTTTAAATGGATATAGGAATGGCAGAAAGGTAAACATTATAAGCAAACTTTCGGACATAGTAATTTTGAAACATTACATTAAGTAATTAAACATTATATTTCCTGTTAGGTAGTTTAAAAATCAAGAAATCCTTTGCAAAGTTTCAACTCACAGGTGGGTTTTCAGAAGACAACGATGTTTACAATTCTCGATATTTACGGCTTTTCCTTACATGTTAGGAAGTAAGCATAAGATACAAACACCATTTCCTCTTTAAGATCAGAAAGACAATGTTTCTTTTTAAATAGACAGTTATAGGAGTTTTTCGAGGTTATATAAAAGCAGCTTGAAAATCACACGTGATGGTGAATGCCATTTACAAAGAAACACAATGAAACTAAAAATAATGTTGAAAAAAGTAGGGATAAACAACTGTGCAAAATTCTTACTACTGTATAAAATTCTAACAGCTTTCACAATAAACATACCGTTTACTGCAACCCTCTATCGATCTTTGTTTTCGATACAATTAATTTTGAAATCAGGGATCAGGAAATCATTAATAATTAATTTTGAATCAGAAATCAGGGATCAATTAGTCCTTTTCTGGTGATCCCTGTAATTGAGGTGTCAGTGCAATAAAAAATACTTAAAAAAATAAGTAAAGTTTGTTCAATCAGCATATTATAGCTGAACATTCTAACCAAAACCCAGTAATTAACTAACCAATCGGACACTAAATCTCAGCAACCAACTCCCATAAAGATTCCACATCACCGCATACCCAATCCTATCTCCAGGTTCTATCTTTCCGCCCGCCACCCGACCCAAGCAGACGATATATTTCTTGGGGGGATGTTGCATGTCCATCGAATCTCGCTCCCATGTGCATCAATCCGCAGATAATAATGGACACAGCTCTGTCCCAAGCGGCGGTCAAATGTCACGGAAAGGACGCATTGTTAAGGTGCAGAAATAGATAGGAGACTGGCCGAGATTTCTTTTGTAGGTGGTCAACATGTAGTTTTGTGTGCGAGTCTATGGGATTCGTAGAAAAAAAATATACTTTTCGGATATATCAGTCAATGCTTTGGTATAGTAGTTATACGCATAAAAGTATGCAGGAAAATTAATTGGCATAATTTTGGGGTTCGGGTGTATCTGTTGCGAGTTCAATACGATTCGTTAAAATGGACTTAACCTTGTCTTTGATGTGTTACAGTACATGTACAAAATATGTTGAGTATTTAATATACACTGGTGAAAGACCGAAATATGTTGATGCATGTCAGAAATTTAAAGGAATTTGGTAAAAAAAATGCATTTCATATTATCAGAAATTAAAGTGTGAACCATTTAGAACATGTAAAAGAAAGTAAAACAAAATTTGCATAAAATTAATGCTTATAGCATCAAATTAGTAAATTATTAAATAAATAACTATTTTAAACTATTATATTTAATTATAACTACTATTAAAAAGATTAAAACACGAAGAAAAACATAGTTTCAGCGAAAGCTCTTAATTTTATTCAACAGATTAACAACGGTTGGTTGGCAAGAAAATTTACCACTAGAAAATTAGCCAGATGTTTAAGTTTTTCTAAATAAATAAAATATAAGACAGATGAAGAGCATTATAATCAAGCACTGTGCGTTTTTTTTAATTATTAGGCGTGCGTAAAATTCCAATAATTAAAAAAATTGACAATATAAATTACATAAGAAAAAAAACGAATTAAAAAAAAGTTAAAGCTAATTTTTTTTCGGAAATGAAGGTGCTAATGATATTCACAAAGTTGTCGCTAATGAATGAATATATAGCATTTAATTACTAAAACCCATTTCTAATCAAAATAGTAATTTAAAAGTCACAATTTTATTATCATTTACAGTGAATCGACCATCAGTTTAAAAAGAAATTATATAATTCAGTTAGTTTTATTGAATTAATCCTATTAAAATAATCTTTGGCATGATTTCAAAATAAGATTATTTTTTATTATCTTTTCCGCATTTATTATTGTTAAGGGCAGACAGTTAAAAGCATATAAAACTTTAAAAAATAAGAGAGATTAATATTGAATAAATATGTATTAAATTAAATATTTATTTAAGATGTGGGGTTAAATCCACTTTATATGCAATGACAACAACTATTTGAAAATCCGATTAGTGTTTCAAAAAACATTTTATAGGTTAAGCAATTAAAAAATATTTATTCTTGAATTAACGAAGTTGAGAATGAGTTTAAATAAAAAAAACATATTTTCCATTAAATTTTATTTAACTTTTGATCGTATCGCAATTATTTATGAAAGATTATAACATTGAGATTATGTTCAGAGAAGTGTTATAATAACCATTAAAGAAAGGAATAAAAACAGTTTCTAGAAGAATTTTCTTACCTAAAGAAATATTGGCAAAATATCAAATGTCTCTATAGTCCAAATACACTAAATTAAAAAAGATGACTTACCTGAAAGAAAAAAAAAATCACCATTAGTTTTCGTAAATATCGTGTTAAATAAATAAACACATAAAAAACATTGCACATAAAACACACAGAATTAATATAAACATACACAAGCAACATAAAACAATTTTTTTTTTAAATAAAAACATTGAAAATTTTTAGTTTTATTTGTAGAGCACATCATTTATTTGGATTTTTAAAATTTAATCGTGTCAAGGCATTGTAAAGATAGATGTTTTGGCATGCAATCAAATTGTTACCCAATAATGAAAGTCGCAAATAAAAAGGCTATCAGTCTTATCGCAAATATCAACAAAAATATTGAATTAATACATTGGACATTGTTATTAAACTGGAGTTCAAAAACAACTACGAGAATATAAACAAATTAAGCTAACAATTTACAAAAAAAAATATAATTAACTCGAAATAGTTTCACAAAAATTTTAACATTGTTTTTGATCATTTCAATTAAAATTACAATCATATTTTAAAAGAAACCCATTTTCCATCAGACAAGGATATTTATATTTCAAAAGTTCTAAGCTATCTCAAAACGAAATAACTCCTTGCTTAACGCAATTTCTAAAAATAGAAACGAAACTTAATGAACTTTAACAATATTTTTAACACCATCCCCGTTAAGCATGTCTTTTCGCACTTGTTAACATACGGCAGAAATGTCTTGTTATGAGACACCCTAAAGCCTCAAGGGATCTTAAAGGCTTACTAGCATGAACTAAAAAATAACTTCTATATTTTGATAAACATAAAGATTTCGTAGATAGAATGTTCTTTTAGTTGAAGTTACTTTTTGTTGAAGATGTTATGCACCAATGTTTAGTTATTTTTATAATGTTCTTGTATAGTACCAAGAACGAATTAACCACTATGACTTTGTTTGATTATATTTTTAACATTTAATGGTGTTATTGTTAATTGTTTGATTCTATTTTTAACATGATAGTCTATAGTCAGACAATGTTCATGATACATGAAAAAAGTTTAGGATATTTTTGTTTGAACCGAAATATAAAAGATAGAAGAAAAAATATAAAAAAAGATAGAAAGTTCTTAAAAATTTATAGTTTAAAAAATTAACTATTATAAAGATAGTTTAAACAAAGCTAGACTTTTAAAAAAATAATAAAAAAATAGACATATCTTAATAGATATATTTTTAAGTGAAACCTTTTATTTGTAGTATTTTAATTTCAGCTTGCTAAAATAAATTGCTTATGTAAATTAATTAAAAAAAATAAATTTACTTTTAATTAATTTACTTTTTAATTAATTTAAAAATAAATTCCCTTAATTTTTCTTTAAATATATACACTAAAAACTTAGAGAAAATCTGTACAGTATAATATATAATAAAGAACATACAATAAGCAAACACAACTATTTACTGGAAACAGCTTTTAACAGGAAATTTCTGTGAATCCCTTTCCATTTCTGTTAGAGTCATTTATTAAAGATTTTTCGGGATAGAAAATAACAAACGGAAAAAACTATTTTTTGAAAAAAAAAGGCACAGAATTAAATTTATGGCCGAGATTCAAGTTACACAAACAGGAAGATGTGATGATGCGGCAAGCTATTTTAAAAGACAAGAATGAAAGGAAGCTATAAATATGTTTGTCAGAAAAGTGTTACGTGCTTTTGTTGAAAGCATAAATGATTCTGAAGTAGGTAGCCGTAAGATAAAAACGTATCAGGTTGTTAAGAAGGTAAAAATTCACGATTTTTCAATTTTAATAAAAAAATTCGTTTACGTAGGGAGCTTAAAATATCCGATTTAACATTTGCATAAAGTCAAGAGATTGTCTGTTTTATGATTTGGACGAATTTTAAAAAAAAAAAGCTGTCACATTTGCTACATTTGAATTTTTATAGTATATATAAGGGTCGAGAAAGATTGAAGCATACCCAATATACACATAACCCTGATATTTTAGAAGCAAATATATTTAAAAACTTATTCATTGATAGCTAATTTCAGTATTTAAAATAAAATTATAAATGTAAAAAAAATATGTATGTTTTAAATGAATTTTGTTTCATAAAACCAATGATAAACTTATTCGTTAAAATACACTCTTAAAACGAACGAGCGATTTTAACTCCGTCTGAGTTAATTTCACTCCTCCAGCCTGGAAAATGCACTTCTCCGAAAGGAGTGGATATTTTGTGTGTTAAACCTCCGACAGGTTCACTCCAAACGAGTGATTTTAATTCAGTCTGAGTTAATGTTCACTCCTTTCCAGTGTCGAAAATGCACTTCTCCAATGGGAGCGGATTTCACTCTTTTGTTTTAAGAGTGTAGACAATTTAATACACGATTTTAGATTTTATTTGAATCCGTTCTAGTATCAGTTACAAAATAATTCATTTACATGTGAAACACTTTAAGATACTGTGACCTCAAACTGAGTCGACAGCAAAAATTAGTTCTTAAATAACTACACTCTTAAAAAAAAAGAGTGAAATCCACTCCAGTTGGAGAAGCGCATTTTCGACACCTTAAAGGAATGCATATTTTCTCAGATTGAGTTAAAATCACTCGTTTGGAGTGATCCTGTCGGAGGTTTAACACACGAAGGATCCACTCCAAAAGGAGAAGTGCATTTTCCAGTCTGGATGAGTGGAATCCACTCAGACTGAGTTAAATTGGGAGTGTTTGTTTTAAGAGTGTATATCATATTTCAAAATTAATGTATTTTAAAAGGTTACTAAAAAAACTACTACTTAGCCACTGGGCCTTTTAAAAGGCTACTACAATGACAACAAAAATAATCTTTTATACTTCATCAGGTTTTCAGAAACACATACTTTGCCAGAATAAAATAATCCCAATGCGCATAAGCTGAAGAAATACTTTCTGAATACAAATTAAAATATTCGATTTATTGTCTCCAAGAAAAATTTAGCCCGAAGCTCTGAATATTCGTATTTGAATGTCACTGGCGCAAATCTTAAAGATCATTTTTGAGCAAACAATTACATTTGCTTTTTACCTTAGACTCTTAACTTCATTAAATTGAAATGTTTAACGTAAAGTTTAAAATAAAAGGCTTACACATTATTTCGATCTCCAGGAAAAATATGCATACTTCAATTCCATTTAAGATATCAACCATAGGAAAAATTGTCAAATTAGACTTTTGGGGAACTTTATTTCGTTTGAAACTTTTAACCATGAGGAAAAATCGCCCGCGAAAAAGATGAAACGAAAAGAGACAGTTATTGATCGATTTTCCAGTTTAAAATGCTGCGGGTTTAATAAAACTGTCGGAAACAGAAGTTCGGTACTTGATATTGGAATTAATAATTAAAGTGATATTCTTTTCGATGCGTTGTATCTTTTAGAGCATAGGATAGAAAAGTTTTATGGAACTTGGACGTATCCTTTAAAATTTTTCGAAATATTTAATTGACGAAGATACTAAAGTGTTAAAAATGAAGGCTAAAGTTTGAATAAATAATTTGAAGAATTTAGGAATCAGTATAACATGATTATAAGTTACACATAGAATCATAAAACTTGGTTAAAACACGCGCATTAATTATCAAGATAAAATCATTTATAACTTGCCGGTTGTCAAAATAAAATAAATATGCATTAGCAATCAAAATTAGACATTGTGACACCATGAATTTTTAAGCAATGTAAAACAAAACAAAAAGTTCATGAAACTACTGAAAGTATTGCATCTTTAAATTTTTTTCGATGGCCTCTCATATTATTCCTACCGAAATAACTATTTAAAAAAAAACTAATTCAAATGAAAAACAGCTTACAGTAATATATTTCACTGACAAATCAGGTAAAGTAAGAATTCGGAATTTATTCAACTGTGGTGAGGTCAGTAACTTTAAAAAAAATATATAAAGTTTATATACTTACATCAACTATCTTAGGTTATTTTAATAAGAGACATTTTTATCTTAAAAGTGTATGCTGCTTCTTTATAACTTTTTAACCCACTCGAAAATAAGCTTCCTGCTTATGTTTATCAAGTAAACAAAATATAAAACAAATGAAGATAATGGTACTGAATATTTCAGGCAGGAGAAATTAAGTTACTCGAAAAAGAATGAAAAAATTCAAAAGTTTTTATACGGAAATGAGGGCGTTTATCGTGTCCACAAAAGACGTCGTGAATTGGTTAAAACGCAAACGCGTAAATCCTTGTTTTTTTTATGGGCATGCTTACTTAATTAGCACAAAACTTAAGGGAAAGTACTTTTCTAAATTACTAATAAAACCTTGTTTAGATGAAAAATATTGATTTTAAATCAATGTCGAGAGCAAATATTTAACCTATTTTTACCTTATAAATAACTATGAATAATATTCTAAATTTAGAAAAGTTTAAAAGCTAATTCATGTCTGACAGTAGCAGAAAAATAACGTTTGAAAAAAAGGACATTATTTCAAAAGAAACGAGATAAAAAGCGTAGAAATCAAAAACTATTATTTTTTCAGATTAAGTCACTTATGCACGAAATATATAATAGTGTAAAAAAGATGATGTAAAAGGAAATGCAAAAATATTTTCGCAAAATATAGAACAAAACCCTATTAAACCCATTTAATTAATAAATTTCTAAAATACAGCACATTTTTTTTAAAAAAAATAAACACATAGGAGCAAAAACTGTGAATAATAACATTCTCAACAAAAAATTATTATGATCTCTATGTAATTAAACTTTATACGATCTTTTTGATTAAAAATCCAATTAATTTTTCTTACGTGATTTTATAATTATTTCCAAATACTTTTTATACAAGGGTATTAAGAGAAGATTGGGTTTGAGAAGCAATGAAAAATAGTCTATATTTTACAAGAGGCAGCAGTGTAACTACATTAAACAGTTTACAATACGTGTATGATCAGTCGATAGAAAAAAAAATCCCATTCATAACGCCTAATAACGTTATTTGGACAGACAAGAATAACAAACATTGGAATTTAAAATACATACATGGTAAAGAAGTCCGAATCTTCAATTAAATATTATTTACCTTTGAAATAGGATAGTGGTCAGAACTAGTTAAAACCGGTCAATTTTATTAAACGGTCACTCTTGCAATTATGCATTGCATTATAAGCAAATGTAGAAAGATTAATTTTTATCTTTTAGCTTTCACAAAAGAATAAATCGTTTGGAAATGAATGATTCAGCCAACTAGTTAATTGTTACAGAATCCTGAATTCTAATATATGTATGGCTGTAAATTAAGATATAAATGCCTATTTGCATAAGCAAGTGTTGGTTTTTCTTTTCTTTTAATCAAAAAAAATAATTAAATTTCACTTTTATGTGATTTAAACCACTTAGAGCATTTTTTGGACCACCAGTTAATCCATTAGTCAACCAATAAACAACACACAAGTTATCTGATAACTACTTTAACAATAAAAATGATATATTATCTGTGCAACAAAGTTGTACTGCAATTAAAATAAGACACAATTAAATGGGTGTTTCAGAGCAACAACCACCAAAAAAACCTTGAATATTTTAACCTCTGAACTATTCCGATGTTAAAAAAATGTTAACTTATATAAAGGAAATCCCTATAAATTGATAAAAATGGGCCTAAAGTCAAACTCAATCCTCTCAGGTAAGACGATCAATAAGGGAATGTTGTTGATTTCTGCAGACATTGCAGAATCCACTCAATCTTTTTTTGCAAGATCTGTGATACTTGGACAAGATTTCACCGCTACTTCGTGCTGGATGAGCAATTCCTCGGGGCTATATCAAAGGCTTCTGATATGGATGATGCCTCCTAAATGGGAACAAACATGGCCATAGCCTACCCAAGTGATGTGGGTTTGGCGAAAAGTTTAGGCGTCAAAAATATTTGTCGTTTATCAACATCTAAGTAAATTTACATGAGGGCTGTTGGAGATTCAGATTTCGGATGAACCGTAACAGATTTATTGTGAATCAGCCCAGTAACAAGAATTTTTTGGGGGGGTGGTATTTTATTCTTTTAAATGACATTATATGCAGTTTGAAGAAAAACTAGATTGAGGATAGATCTTTTGAAGATAACTGATAGAGTATAGAATGGAACGTAGCGACCATAATACTTAATCAACTGGTTTCGGTAAATTTCGGTACAGAAATCCATGCTTTATTCAACTGATTTAACTTAAAAAGTAAATGCATATAGTTTATAAGTGATAACTAATCACAAAAATAAATATTACTTGTGTTAAACAATGTTGTGAACGCCGAAGTAAAGGATAAGTCGCCAAGATTGGAACCTTTCTTGTCAACTCAGCGATTCATATAGGACTTCTCTAATCGCTCTTTTTTTTACAATTAGAAGAAATGTTTGCTCATCATGAGTAATGAAGTTCAATTTTCTATAGAAGAATCAATTATTTGAATTGGGCATTTGCCTATATTATCCCATCGCATCTTAAAATGTAATGATTAAATAAACTATTTTGGTAAAGCATTTTTTATAAATAGATGTTTTATTTTAATAAGAAATAGGAATTGCTTTGAATTATGCACACCGTCTTTGAAAGACAAACGCCACACACAAAAGCGCTGGAATTCCAGACCTAAAAGCTTCACAACACCTCGGTATGAATCCCGAAAGCAAAATATTTAATATTTTTATGTAAAATAATTTTCTGGAATATGGAATGAACAGCAATATTTATCTAATTTTAAATCTTCTACACACACCATTACCCGTCTCGGAAAACCGCAAAACTATACCACAAGAACAATTTATAACTTCCCTCCCAGTCGGAATCTAAGCTTTCCCCGCGCTAAAATATATTATGCATGGCTACAGAATTCGCGCAAAATGGAAAAAATGCATTTCAGTATATATATATATAAAAAAAATCTGGGAAAAGCAGGAGTTTCGTTTTCACACAAAAAATATTGGTTTTACATTTTTGGGATACGGGTTTTCTCAAAACCAGCAGATTAAACGAAAGTGGATCTGTTTGGGGTCAATTTTTTGCCGGCTATAAACATTTTTCTTTGCCTGTACTCCAAAATATTGCATTTTAAAAGGAAAAGTGATTCTTATTCCATTGGATTTACATTGTTAAAGTGTCACTTCGTCACATGTTTAGAGAACTGGGTTTGAAGGCCTAGTAGTAATAAATGCATAGATAAAACGGGAGAAACGAATCATTCTGCACATGATTATTTTATATGAATTGCATTATTATTTTCATTATTTTAAAAGAATTGCATTATTATTTTCAATATTTTATATGAATTGCATTATTATTTTCAATATTTTATATGAATTGTATTGTTATTTTCATTATTTTAAATGAATTGCATTACTGTTCTCATTATTTATGAGTATTTCTGTACCTTAGCAGAAAAAGACCATTTCTCTCATAACATCGTGCGCGGAAAAGTAACGACTAGGGAGAATGTAATTTTTCTAATTAAAAAAACAAATCTTGATTTGAAAACTGGCAATTAAAACAATCAATTGGTAAAATGTTTTTGGTTACAGTTTCAAATGCGATAGAAAACACAACTTCAGTTGTTTTTTTCCCGAAAAAGTAGCTTTTAGCAGATAAGCCAATTTTGGGTGATTGGTAAAAACATAAAAAAGTTAAGCTTTCTTCTGTTTGTGAAGATTTCCAAGTAAAGTTATCTCATGTTTAAAACAATATAAAGGTAGAACTTTCTTGTAAAAAAAAAAGAATTGTTATACATAATTTAAAAGTTATGCAGGGAATAAATTAATATATGGTATGGGATAAAAAAAAATATGCATAACACAACACTATCGTTCAATACAAAAAGAGAAACTTATAACGCTAATAACAGGATTATAAGATTAAATATAATGGATCTGGAGCAAATCAAGCTTCTTATTCAATAACGCTACTCCAGATACCAGAAACAAAAATGCAAAATTTTAATAAAGAGTAATCTTAAATATTAATTGGAGTTCAACTCTGTGCAAATTTAGAAGCCAATAAATTATTAAAATGTCACTGCGTACTTTCAATTCGTACCGCAATTAGTGGTATAATAAACTAATAATTCCTATTTATACGATAGAGAAATTCTTGGACAAAATATCACATGGTGCAAATTGATAAAATATACAGAATGTGACATTTCAACTCAAAATATTTCATCGAAACTTTTTGTGTTTAGGGCATAAAAGAATTATAAAGCCTAAGCAAAAAACTATAATTTACAATTTGCACAATAATCACAATGTGCAAATTGATAAAATATACAGAATGTGACATTTCAACTCAAAATACTTCGTCGAAACTTTCTGTGTTTAAGGCATAAAAAATTATAAAGCACAAGCACAAAACTATAATTTACAATGTACGTCAATAAAGATTGCTTAACGAGAATTTTTCATCAGTACAAATAAAGAAAGATCACACGTCTTGAAAAAAATTTTTCGGTGAAAGTAAAACAAAAGTGTCTTACAAACATAAAAAATATCTTTGCTGAGCAAGGCAAAAACGTCCAACATAAAAAAACCAAATGAGATTTCTTCTCGGTAACATGAAACAAATTGCGTCGGAAAAATGATGCATTCAGATTTAACCACCCAATTAAACCAACGTGGAAAAAAATATCAAACCCAAAAGATCATAAAAAAAGATGAGTAAAAGGAAAAATAAAATACAATAAGTACAAAATAATTACTTGGGCGAAATAACATATTTGGGGTGGTCTGCTTATTCCTGTATTTTTATCTTTTTTTGCGTTGGTTTTTGTCTTGTTAAGAGACAAAAGGATCGCAAAAGTCAATTAAAAAGCTTTCAAGGCATGGTAACTTAATTAATGAATTAATATTGTTTTTCCAACAAAAGTTTTATTTTATTTACGCGGTTATAAAGAGTTTTTCTTGTTGGTTTTTATTTTTTTCCTGTTATAAAAACAAGATTAATAAAAACAAATACTAATCAAAACAAAGTAAACGAATATAAAACTGCATGTGTATTTCTTATACTATAGTTTATAACTTAAATAAAGTAAGTTTAGTTTAGTAATATAATTTTTACATTGTAATTTTATCAACAAATTATTAATTATTATTTATTTATTAATAACAAAGAGTAAACCCAAATACTTTACCGAAAAAATTTCATATCAATAAAAAATGTAATAAATATTTTTGTTTTAACTCACTAACGAAAGTTGGCAAGAAAAATTGGCACTTGAAATTGAACTTACTGATTAAGTTTATCTAAGTAAACAAATATAAGACAAATGGAGACCATTGTTCTGAACATTTCTGTATGACAAATAAAATTACATTAAAAACTAACTTAAAAAATAAAGTTAAAAATTTTATATAGCAATGAAGGTGTTAATGGTGTTCACAAAGTCGTCGTAAATGAGTTAATAAAATATACCAAAATTATAATTACATAAGGATAAGCCTTTTTTAATACATATTATAAGATCATATATTTTTCTTGTTTCAATAATTTTATGTCTATACAAACGCTACTGTCTACATGACTAAACAAATTTTCATTTGGCCTAATTTAATTACTGTGACTTTATCTTTAACCGAAGAAAGTAATTATCTTACTAACATTTTCTTATTTAAACGACGAGAACATAAGGTCAAATCAAACAAAACCTTTCTTAAGAACCTCATTCTTTTAACAGTTCCCTCTCTCACACACACAAAAAAAGGTTTCAAATATATTCCGTTTCCACTTCTAAATTCAAAGACAAAAAAAGAACCAGAAAAAGAAAATTCAGTGACGAGTGAAAAACTATATCCCAATTTAGAATGCGAAAAAGAAGAAAAATGTCGAACGAAATTGAAACGAGTAAAAAAAAAAAAGAATATAAAGAATAAAAGAATAGATGGTGCAGTGCTCTGTAGAAAAGTGCTGGGCAAACAAAGGACGGACAGGAGAAAGCGGAAATTACAACCCTCCACGAACCCGGGAAAAAACGGGAAAAGATCGGGAAAAAAGGCTTTGTTTTGGGTTTGTTGAAAGAATAGATATCTATATGCTGATAGAAATGGTGGTTTATATTATAATATTGAGCATCATATATTTTTCTATTATAATATATATAAAAATTTGCAATTTAACGATATCCAACAGCGTTTGAAGCTCGTAGACCGAAAGGAGAGAAACAAAATAAAATATAAGGAAAAATATCTTTGAGAATATCTTTGCAAGAAATAATGGAGAAAGCAAGCAGTTGCGCGAAGAAATATATATTTATGGTGGTAGCAAGATAGCCGGTTGTCTATTATATAAGCAGGTTTGGAATATTAGAACTTCTCGCTTTTTAAGAGAAATATGCATCCCTAGAAATTTGTTTATTAACCATTCAACATTTTACAGGAATTTGATAAATCCCACTTTCTGGATGAAGCTAAAAACGACTAAACTTTTAGGCCAATTGTTATAAAGATGTTAAATGAATCCAATTGTATTTATTACAGGTCATGAATAAGCAAGACCATTACTTCTTCTATAAAGAAGTTTCTATCAATTCATGAAAAAAATATACTAGCTTTGAATATCGAGGAAGAAAAAAAAATATGCGGACAAGCATTATAGTAATTTTATTGAGGCATTAACAATTAAAATATTTCGAATGTACAAAATAAAAGTAGTTTAATCGGTTTTAAATTTTAACGATCGAAATTAGACACTATTTTTATTTGCTATTTCTTTTTATTTAATTCTAGTATTTAACTTAACAGTTCCATTTTAAAGGTAATATAATTTTCGAAAAATTCTTGTGTAGTACCTTACTAACTAACTCAATTCACTATCTCCCCTTTTCAGATGCTGTAAGGCCCAGAAATGACAACTGAAACTGCAAATTTCTGGTTCGAGATCGCCTGATCAATTTGATATCCCACCAAAAGGGACTCCCCAAGCGGCCCTTAAAACAGAGCGAAAAGTCCATTGAGACACGGCAATTCAATTCTCCCATGTTCAAATTAAGGACGGGGAAAGAGTATTTTACAAAGAACATTTGTTTTTTGTTTGCGATTTTGTCGGTAATTATCCAGTTTCATCATATCTGACATGGTAATTGTGACATTTTCCAATGAAAATAGTAGTGTCATGGTTGGGATTTTAATGTAAAGTAAAGAACACTCGGTCAGACTTATATAATATGAAAGCAAAACATCCATTAAAGGTGACATTCACTTAAATCAAGGTAAACTTAAATAGTCCGACCTAATGGATAGATAAATCATTCATCAATAGAGAACTCATTAACCCTTTCAGTCCTGATGACAATTTGGCATCATATTATAATTTTTGTTCTGATTGTCAATAGCCACACGATACTAAAATAAAAAGCACATAATTCGATTCTTCAAACTTTTTTCTATTAGAAAATATTTTTTATTAATCCCAATAGATGTCAGTCCTATATTTTTTTAAAAATTATGACCATAAACATGATGATGCCAAATAAACGAAAAAAAAAATTGGGACAAATGAAGTCCATAGCATTTGAACAATTCAAACCTGTCAATACTTCATTTGTAAAATGCTGTCCGATACGAAGGCCTTCTTTTTCTTTTATAATGCTAAAGTGTGAGAAAACACGACAATCTCTTTCGTATTTTTGCATTCCGACTGATTTCTACCTTAAAAGAAACATCTATCTATGCGTTTGACATACACTCAAAGGGTGCGAGTAGAAGTTTCTGTCAAACTATTTTGCCTTCAGAACAAATCCAAGTCTGTGTACTCCTTTTCATATCTGCGTATTTTAAAAAGGGGTTTGAAGCAAGTAAAGCGACCATCAAAAGCCGAGGTTTTCTGTACACACAACTTACACTCTTACAAACAAAAGAGTGAAATCCACTCCAATTGGAGAAGTGCATTTTCGACACTGGAAAGGACTGAATATTAACTCAGACTGAGTTAAAATCACTCGTTCGTTTTAAGAGTGTAGCCTTTTTTCAGAACAGGTAAAAGTGAACCGGCCATTCCTTTCCACGTTCCTTTGTTCGATGAAGCCGAAACATCAGAACAACGAAATTCAATTTCCCTCCACTTAAATCGTCCACCGATCAGCAATCCAGTGTAATTGGAAAAAGGGGCCCGCAGTAACCCTCTTGAAATGCCGGCCTCAACTTCAAAAGCTGTGATACCGATACCTACTTACAGCAGCTATAGAAACGATTCACGAAGCATGGAAGTATCTAATGTCCCTGATAGTTGATATTTTTAGTTCAGTTGAAGGGGGAGTATTGGGAAAATGGAACCTTAATTGGGGGAAGTGAATGGTAATGGGAGTCCGGTCTTTAATTGTTTTTGGATTTTAGTTTGAATGGTTCGGAATTGCTGATTTGTGACATAGCATCAAATCTGTAATACCAGGTTCGGATTTTCGAAAGAGTCTATTCCAAAAGGATCCTCAAATATGCCAAATAAAACTAAAAATTGAACAAATTCACCAAACTTTTATCCTCATCGATTCACGAAGCATGGAAGTATCTAATGTCCCTAATAGATGATATTTTTAGTTCAGTTAAAGGGAGTAAAGGGTTGCTTTTGGATTTTAGTTTGAAGGGTTCGGATCGCTGATTTGTGACACAGTGAAGGAACTATTTCAGAAAGGAACTATTTCAAAGGAAGGAAAAGGAACTATTTCAAAAAGAATGCTCAAATATGGCAAATAAAGATAAAAGTTTAACAGATGCAGAACATACTCCTTGCTTCCTCAAGGCTTACTTTGGCTTGTTTGACTCTTAATTTGACTGTGAAAAATGGTTCACATAACATATACAATCACTCTTCATTGAAAATCTAATCTGATTCTAAGTGTGACATATAGGGGCTGGGGAGCCCAGTCGGTTAAGCACTCGCTTAGCATGCAGAAGGTACACCCGTTGCCAATAGTCCTCGTGTAGCTCTAGTACAACGATAATTCAAACCTAACCTAACTAACCAAGTATGACATAATTCATTTCTGAAAAAAATCTTTTACGAAACAGTTGTATAATTTACTTCTTGGAATATATTATAACTAATGAGCAAATTTGTAACACAGTTTCCTTTAAAAAAAATCGCACGGAGATAAAGTTTTCAGTGTCAAAAATACTTCAATCAGCATAGTACAAACTGATTTCTACATTTCATCTCTACGGACCAGAATCCAATCGATCAGCAAACATCATTGACAGAAACGGAGTTGCTAAGGGTAAATTGTAGGGTCTCAGCAAACAACCCAAATGGGACATGAGAAAGCTCTCTTCTCGCTTCTGGTGGAGAATAAACATGCTCATGGAACAACGGAATGATGACACGTACTTGAATTGACTATTGGAATAATGTTGAAGGCAGTTGAATTGACGTTGCTTCATAATTGGGTTACATTGCAGTGATAAGGAATGTTGAATATATACCTAATAGTCTCTACACTGTAAAAAATTTGGCTTGAATTTACTAGCGATTACTTAGTAACTTAACAGGTTTTCACCATTTACTAGAAAATCATCTGTAACCTAAAGAAACTACTGTAGAAATACTAAGCAATACTAAGTAAATTGTTGTAACGCTTACAGCGCCACCTGGCTATCTTTTTGAGAGATGCGTAGTTTCCCTTATTGCATTGTTTTGTTTCTCGAAATTTGTTCGATCGGCAATCGGATTTAGCAAAAACTAACCGGTGATCGCGTCCGTAAATTGAAAGTGTACGAGACTAAGAGATAAAAGTCTGATTTGATATCGGTCAAAGGTGAAAATTCAATCAATGTGTTTTTTATCGAAAAATTATAACGAATCAATATCGCAACGATGAGAAACCGAAAAACGTGTTTTTTTTTATTTTAGTACGTACATACAAATTGCGTTAAATTATTTCTAAAACTTCATATCCGAAAGCTTTATATCGATCAAGATTTTAACCTCATTATTTACACGCAAAGGATCTGCATGTCCCGATGACCGCGTGGACAAGCGCGCTACTCCTCGTTGAAAGACGAGCTAATCTTGAGGTTGTGAGTTCGAATCCTGCGACCTGCTCCGGAAAAGTCGAAATAATTCTTGACTAAAACAAAATTAGTGGCGCCCTCTTGTTTAACATTTTTGAAACTGCTAGTTACTAACTTTTTCCTAGTAAAGATACTACATAAGTGGATGTATTGATTACTAGAATATATCTTGTAACGTTTACTGAAGTTTTTATAGTATGCTTGCAATTTAAATGATTGTATTGGATACTAAGCTTTAATTAGTAATATATACACATATTTCTTATGTAACATTACTAAAAAAACTTATGGAAGCTGAGTTTCCTAGAGAATTCTTAGTAACCTTACAGATTTTTTTTAGAGTGTATGTATGTAATGCCTAGGGTAAATATAGTCGCGACAGCAACTTGCCGAACTAGTGAAATGAATCGTTTATGAAATGAATCCTGCAGTTTATTCAACATAAGGGGTGACAACGGATGATGACACGTACTTGAATTGACTGTTGGAATAATGCTGAAGGCAGTTGAATTGACGTTGCTTCATAATTAGATATTATTGCAGTTATAATTAATGTTGAATATAATACCTAATAGTCTCTATATGTAGCCTAGTGTAAATATAGTCGCGGCAGCATTGGCGAAATAGCTACCGCGATAACCAAGAGCTCATAACTGCGGATCGCTAATGGTCCAGATAGTAAACCAAATTTCTTTGGTCTGTAAAAAATCTAGCCAACTTGCCGAACTAGTGAAAATAATCGTTTATACGAGTTTTTTTTTTTTTTTTTAGCGTAAGTCGGCAGTTTATTGCACATAAGGGGCGAGTCGGTTTTAATAAAATCACGTGATTAATTAAGAAAAATTGCTCCCGAAACCGCAAAAAAAGCTAAAGCTTAGGCACTTTTGTAGCATTTGTTATTTTTGATTTTGGTTGGGTTGATGTCAAACCAGAAGAGCGCCACTGTGAAACACACAGTAGGTAAACTCTTCTGAAAGAAATGGAAATCGCCAAAAATGTATAGTTTTCTTTCCTTAAATTTAAAAATAACTTATTTATTTAGAAATGTAGAATCAGGTTATTAGATACGTTCTCACAATCATTTTTCCAAATATAAAATATAATTTAATTAAATTAAATTACATTTTCCAAACATAAAATAAAATTTCATAATAAAAAATACGAAGTTGGAACTGGAACTGGCAAACGAAAGTACGAAAAGTGCTTCCCTAATTTTTTTGAGCAGCATAGTTTTCATAGCAAGCATATTTTAAGAAACAACTTAAAAACTATCGCGTCATCAAATAAAAAAAAATCAGTAAAAATTAATGAAATCATCCGTAATAAAAAAAAGTCCAGTATCTAAAGATACTTGATAACTAAGCACAACAAAGCAATCATACAGACTAAATTAAAACTTCCCATCCCAGAATTAATGGCAAAGTTGCAAAGAGATATTACTTCCGAAATAAATTATGCAAGTTTTGCAAGAAAACCAAAAGAAGCTAAGTAAAAATAAAACTAAGATATGCTTTTTTTATTTTATTAATTATTTCCTTTGCTTTTGCAATCAATCAGGTAAAAAGGGAGGTGAAATCTCATAAATTTTTACCTCGGGGCATAAATTAATTGAATCTCACTCCTTCTTAATCGCCTTTGGTGTCTTAAGTAAGTTTCTCAGTGGTCTTTTTTTTGTGTACTGATAAAAAGGATTATAACACTTTTGGTTAAGAATCGCTTTCACGAAGCAATATGAATTGGGAAAGATTTATTTTTTAGTTGCGTAATGAAATGTTTTTGTTTGTGTAAAAAGTAGTTAAAGAAAACTTGTGAGTTTCGAATTCAGTTTATTATATAATTTTTATTATTTTAATGACTATCATAAGGGCGTCAGAGGCGTCGCGTCGCTTATTGAGAAGCGAATGAAAGTAATATCTTTCAATATCCAATTTAAATGCTTTCAATTCCAATTTAAATTTTTATCCCACAGCTGAAGGTTTTTAACAAGAAGTATATTTTTAATAGTAAATTTGAAGGTTTTTTTTATGCTAAACAACCGATGGCGTGGTAATGACAATTCTTCTTTAAGACATTAAAATATGCAAAGCAGCAACAGTGCTTGTTTTTATTTTCTAAAATGGAATCACGACCGACAGCGGTTAATAGTTGCGGAAATATGCATATAATGCGTTTTATGTAAAAACATAAAACTTATTTGACTTTGTATTGAATTGCAATAATACAATATAACACAACAATATTGAAAACTTTGAAATCGTGCCTGACCGTCGTGCCACGGCATTTTTTATACTACAAAGAAACGGATGATACCTGCAATCAAAAGCAGAAAGCAAATTTCAGATACCATATATCGAACAATTTCAGTTTATTTTAAAATAAAATCAGTAGTACTTAACAGAAACGTAAAACAAAACTTCTATTTAAATGCTATGATTCCAAGTCTCAGAAGCATAGCCATTTGTGCTAAATATGAACAAAATAGAAGCTTATTTTGCAGAAAATTATTTTTTAGCGTGGTCGCAGGTGTAAACACCATTAAATTTAGAGACCGATAGCATCCTTTCTCAATATAGTATCGCTTGAAGAAAATCGGCAATCCCTCTGATCAAGTCTTGTCGGATGGAGACGTTTGGTTGTCATGACAACCGGCTACTATCGGGTTACTATGGCAACTGGAGAATCAATCCAGGGGCCATTGTACCTGAGAAAGTTTCTTTTGAGTAAGAGAGGGGTAGCTGGAGGGGAAGCTTCAGGCAGAGAAAAAAAGTGTTGGGGAAAATGTTGCGAAATAAGGATAACTTCATGTGTCTTTATAAAAACCCCGGTTTGTTTGATAAAAATACGTTTAAATATTATTGGGTAATCAAGGTTGTAAAAAGTAGAATGTCTGAAATTCTATTGCTTAAAAGATGTTTTTTTATGTTTAAATGTTAGCTTTATAGAAATTGTAAAAATTATAGCCACATATTCATAAAGATGCATGGATAAGTGGGTGTATTATAAATAAGTTCAGAACATATAGTTTATTATAATTATTTTTAAATCATTATAATTATTAAAATGTAAATGGTATTAAAATTATCATCAATTAAAAATAATTTACCCGGAAGGTGGGAAATGAATTCAAATCGATGTCTGAACTCAAGTTCACTCTAAAGAAGGCTATGTTCAATTAACACATTTTCATTTTAGAACGCTGTAAGTAGAAAAGTCAACATTGTTTTTTTAACAAAATCCACACGCTTTTTACTTAACCGTACTAGTTAACGCATAGTTATTTGAGTATCATTTCTTTTAGTAATAAACTACACTGCTTTTAACTTCAGGGCCATTTTTTTTTCAGGAATCAAATAAAATCATATTTCAAATCATATAAATCAAAATTTGCAACAATAACGAATTGGAAGTTCGTAAATGATTATTTTATTCATAAAAAAACATTTGTCTACGCAACAGCATTATTGATAAATTTTCATTTAAACCATTGAAACAAAACAAAAAAATAATATA
This sequence comes from Hylyphantes graminicola, assembly GCA_023701765.1. Lineage (NCBI taxonomy): Eukaryota > Metazoa > Arthropoda > Arachnida > Araneae > Linyphiidae > Hylyphantes > Hylyphantes graminicola. The sequence goes on along the minus strand of CM043116.1, from coordinate 62,424,956 downwards.
TCTAAATATTTTGTTAAAGTGGGGTCTATTATTATTCGCATAATGGCATAAAAATCCATTATATTGCATCAAGTTAATTAAAGATTATTTTAAGCGAAAAAATGTTGCTGGCGAAAATTTTGAATACACGAAGCTAGTGTTTAATATTTGCTTAAATTATTAAAAAAAAACCTTTTTAAATAATTAAACAAAATTAAACAATATTTTAAGTCCTTTTTTGTTTCATTCAACTTCTAATTACTTAGAAGAATAAATTTTAATCAAGTTTCGATATTCTTTTTCACTTATAGGGAGCAAAAGTAGCTCAACTAAATGATATACAATATCTCAAAATTTTCCACACTGGATGGCAGCACCATCAAAAACATGAAGTTGAAGTCTATAAGAGAATATTTTTAACTTGACCAGGGTTCTAAATTAAGAGGCGTTATTGGCTTTGTTAAAGCTCTTAAAGGAAGCTAGAAATAGGCAGCCGGAAACGAAAACATTAACCATTATCAAGAGAGTATTTCTTCAAGAGGAATATACTACTAGATCAGGGGAGAGCGAGATTTGTGTTTGTGGGATGGAAAACACTGACGTAACTGTAGGCGTGACAGTTTTAGTTCAGACGAATTAACTGCCGGAAGATTTGCGTGTGGGGTTTCAGATAACGTTTGACGTAGTGCGCCGTCACTGTAGGCGTGGTAGTTCCACTCGTCCCTTCCTTGGACACTTCTCTTTTAGTCATGTGGGGAATGGAGTACACACTACAGGAAACGAACAAAACGTGTGCTAAGCCATAGAGAGTTTTACATCTATGATCCACAATGCAAAGTCAAGTGAGCATCAGAGTAAGCGCATAAAACGTGATAATTTACACTACAGGAGTAATGGATAAGGGACTTAATATGATACAAAACATTGATATCTATATTTTTGACAAATTAATTTAAAAAAAACGAAACTCATAGACTTTCTGCGTAAAATTCAATAATTAAAGGACTTGTATATATAAGTACACTGCTCACAACAATTGTGAGAACGCATCGTTAAAACTCTTTTACCTACAATTATTCCATTTCGTATCATCTGCTTTCGATTTTTTTCTCACTAATAAGTTGAGTTAACACTTATTTATCATTTGATAGAAGAATCGTGTTTTTAAAGAATTAAATAATGTTTGTTTGAATTAAATGAAAATATAAAAAACAAGGTAAATTAAAATTCCCTCCCAAAAATTTTAAGAAACACATTGACTTTAAATTCTTCACGCTTGCACTGTTAGATGTTTAAAAATTGATTTTACAATTTTTTTTACAATAAAAGTTTTGGAAAAAATATTATTTTAGTTAAAAAAATAATATTTGCTTCCCTGTTTTTTACCATTTCATCCCAGATGCATAAAGAATCTATTTCACAATTCTTAGATTTAAAAAAGAATGGGAAGTTGAAACTGAAAGGGTAAACAGAAGAACTTAAAGTGCTCCCCTAATTGTTTTGAGCAGTGTATGAAATCTGAAATCAAAATATAAGACCAAGCAGTGTATGTAATAAGTCATGTGTTTTAAGTACCTCGAGGTCCATGGACCCCCTGGGCAGGGTGGTCATGCTGCCCGTCTCGAAGCCGACGGTGTGGTGCCTCTGGCTGCGGGGCCGCTTCAGGGTCTGGGAGCCCCGGGGCGTGTAGTCGCTCAGGTGCCCCGAGTCACCCTCCCATTCCCGCCCGCCTCCTTTCGACAGGCTGGAGGGAGCTGGAAAGAGAGGAAACATATATAAGTAACGCTAATATATAAATATGAATGAAGTAATGTTATGTATGACTATATCCTGATTTTAACCTCTCAAAAACTTTTGTTACCCTCAATTAAGTTTCATAACTTAATTACCTTTCGAATACTCTTAATATCACTTAGCACTATAACATCCCAAACAAACCCTGTCCTGACAAACAGTCCCTTTCCCACGGAACTTTAGTGCATCATCCACATACGCGTTGACCTTTCTGAAACCTTTCTTATAACAAATTCCTAACTTCTGATTGGTCAGACGAATCACATGTAATAACAATCTATAGATGTGACGCACTAGACTCCAACATGTAAGGTTATGTGCTCTTTGGGCGGCCCGAGCTATCTTCTGAATCCAGTAAATCATGAATCTGTTCATACAACAAGATTTGAATGCTTAAAAAAATAATTTAAGAGTTACCAATCCAAGTCATAGAGTTAAGAGACAGATGAAAGCTGTCCATGTATAGCAGTAACTCACAAAAGAAGCAGGCTAGAGCGGTGCATCTTGTGATACATCAGTGCCGGTATGTTATGCGCAGTAGCTCGAAAAACCTGACATCCCTGCTTCAAATCATTTGAACTTATAACCCCTCTACTCCTCTTTCGTAACTCTATACTCCAAGTAGCTTGCAAAAAATGTATAACTTCTGACCAATGGCTGGTGTGACGTCATAGGGTGGTTCCGGTTGACTTAAAACTACGTGCAATAATGCGCAGGTAAACATCAGACAAAATGTGACGCAATATTCTACGTCAGTAGATGCTCTTAGTCAACAACTTTCAAATTCTTTTTACATTGATATTAATAAAGGAATATTTTTGTAAAAAAAAATTCTTATTTGGTATTAGCGAGACTTTGAAATTTTCTATTTCTTCGTTTGATTATAACTTTTTTAATAAATACGACAAACCAGATAAAGCATACGATTTTTTTAAGAGAAACACAATTTTTGATAAATACGAAGCAATCTCATTGAGATAGACCGCACCGAACTCCTTCCAGTGAAATCAAACGTTATGGTTTTAATTGTAAAGTTTATTTTTATTAAAATAGATAATAAACATATCTAAAGATGCACATAGTTTTGGTTAAAAATAGCATAATGATTTAGGGAAATTTTTAAAGGGGTAATTCTTTTTAAATTTACTTTTCTCTTCATTTGTCGTAGAAAACAATGAAATAAATGCATTTGTTTTTAAACCTTTGAAATCATACGTTTCATTGCCGAGAGATGGCGGCACGAACTTTTACAGAATATTGCACCAGAAACAACTTTAATTGAGGATACCATGAAAAGGAAGGGGTAACGAATAATTGGGATCTGTCCCTTTCAAAATATTTTTAGCATGCAAAAGAATTTAAAACAAAGAAATAGTAGAATTAAATAAAACTAAACTAATTAAGAAAATATCTTTTTTAAGAAACACTATTTATATTAATATTTCTGCTTTTTAAAGCCACTATAAATTTTTATATCCCCAAGGAATTACTATTCTTATTATATTGGAAAGCGAGTTATTAAATTTTTGTTTTTTGATCGATTGTTTTAGACTCCAAGTACATACAAATTGACATTTTGTCATCTAAGAAAAATTATTTATTTTTTGAAACCAGGAAAAATCTATATAAGCCGACATTCAAATAATGTTAAAAAAAGAATCAAAATTTAGTTTATGGCATTGATTTGCCAATTATTCAGATCTCCAACTTTTTAAAATGGCCAGGAATAAAATTTATGGTCGGTAAGAATCGGAAACTACTCATGGGAAATAATGAATGCTCTCCTATTTCATTAGTTATTGGGATTATGTAATTCTTCTTTGAAGGAATAATTTCCTCCCTGGCGGCATTCCAAAAGACAAATTCGATTTAGTTTAAAACAAAGAAAAACCCTAACTATCGTTGCACAAGAACATGCATATAGAAGAATATCAAGCATGTAGGATTTAAGATCAGAATATTAAATTCTAAAGAGTTCTTTGTAGAAATTGTAATCATTTTCATTAAAAAAAAAGAATTACGAATTATAAATATTTTTAATGTGTCCAATGAAATCTTTAAAAATATATATAATTTCAAATTAAAATATTTTTAAAAAGGAAGGAAATCCACATCGATGCATTTGCATGTTGATTTTTACTACATTTGAGGAAATATAATAATAAGAATGTGCTTAATAATAATAAGAATGATTTGGGTTTCATTTTAATTTGGAATGTTTAAATTGAAAAAAAAAATGATCTTTTAGAAAGATGTAAGCATTCAGTAATTAAAGCTTTTTAACTAATTTCTGAAACTGAATTATAAAATTCGCCAACAAACATTTTACTTAGATTTTACCTGCATTCATTAAAATTTTTAATAAGCCAATTTTTCGAAACACGTCACTTTATTTTATCATCTTACAAATCAAAACTCATTAAGGAACTAATTGGCATTTATTGACCGAGAATTAAGTTCTTTCTGCACATAAATTTGTGAACATTGACAGAAGAAATTGAAAAAAAAAAATGCCAAATGAAAAGTACAGGGGAAGAACCGCTTTATTTCGTAGAGGGCTTTCCTTAATGGCCTCTTTGGGGATGATAGCGAAAAATCGCCTAAACTGGTGTAAAGAAACCGGTTACTAGCTTTGTTTATCTTTCGTGGCAACCCTGATTCACGCCAGAGATCAGTGGATACAAGTTACACGTTTGTACCACGAATGAAGAGCCGAAAGAAAAACCGGTTTAATGTCGCCAATATCCGCCTAGCAGACACAATTACGGAAAAACTCTTAAGAAATTAAGCGGTTCTTCAAATGGATTTGTTGATATTGTTAAATCTTAACTGATAATTTTAAATAGCTAGCGAATGTGTGGAGTCTCGGGAATTAAAAGAATAAAAAACTCGCACTAGAAATCTAAAATATATGCAAATAAAAACCAGTTATTGTAATTTGTGTTCGATTACGAATAAATGAATAATGAAATCCTAATAACAAACCATAAAATAAAACTGCATTAAATGTAAATGAAAAGATGGTGGTGACTATTTACATAGCTAACGAGCTTTGCTGTAGATACTGATGCAATTGAACTTTTTGTGTTAGCAAGGATAAGTGATGAGTAAAAGAATTCATATTAAAGCTGATCTTATCATTTATTTAAGTTAAAAGAAAAATATTTTTATCAGCTCTATACAAGAATAAGGTAAAAATGAATTTAATTTAACTCTTTCAGTCCCAATGAGCAATTTGGTATCACCATTTTAGAATTTTTTTCTGATCGTCTATAGCCATTTATGATATCAAAAAGCACATCATTCGATTCTTTAAACTTTCTTCTATTAGAAAACATTTTTTATTAATCCCAATAGATATCACCCATATTATTTTGAAAAAATAATTATGATCGGAAAAATGACGATGTTAAATGACATCACTGGGACTGAAAGGTTTAATTTAACAGTAAAATTTATTTAAAACAAAAATCTATTAATTTTAGAAAAAAATTAAGATGAAACATAAATATATCGAAGGATTTTTTTGAAAAAAAGTTTTTTATCAAGGAAATTTAAACATCACGTCAAGTCTAAGGTTTTAAATCCAATTAATTTTGCATTATAGTTTTTTTCTTCTCTTTACTATATATGAGAATAAAAAAAAAGTATTTGTTATGTTTAGGTAAATTTTCCCTCCAATCTTCAAATAAATTATTTAATTTAAAGTCATTGCCAATAAAAGAGTACAAAATAGAATTCATAATTGCTTTCGTAGGTACAAAAACATTTTACAGAACCCCTTCAATAGACAACAAGTATTAGTAAAAGTCGCAAGCTTTATTACTCAATGCAATCAAGCTTTGCTCAACCAAACAGCAATACATTACATAACCCTTTCAGTCCCAATGACAATTCGGCATCATCATTTTATAATTCTTTTCTGATCGTCTATAGAAATTTATGATATCAAAAATCACATCATTCGATTCTTCAAACTTTTTTTTAAATGAAAATATTTTTTTAATCCCAATAGATGTCAGTCCTATTATTTTTAGTTTCCACACTACGTTTATAACGTAAAAAGTGGAAGGTTTTATAATCGTTCTGTCTGTCTGTCTGTCTGTCTGTCTGTCAAGATGCATAAAAAATTCGAAATATGCAGAAAAATATGCAAATTTTTGCTTTTATTTTTAAAGCAACAATTTTACCAATTTATTTGTCGAAATGTAAACTTGTGACTGCAAAAATATATTTATTAAAAAAAATCCTCACTATTATTCTAAGTTCAAAAAAATTAGCAAACGATAAAGATTAATTATCAATTCTGCAAAAGAAGATTAAAGAAAGTTATTAGTTTTTGCTTATAAAAGTTTGAATTAGAACTAGCCAAAGGCCCTGTTTGGCGAATTTCTTTTTGAGGTGTTAGTGTGTTTCCTGTTGAGCGTAAAATGTTGTTTGGAAGCGGTGTAAGTGAGAGATTCTGTAACAAACCAACTTGTTTTAAAATTAGGATCAGAAACATGATGATGCCAAATGGTATCACTGGGACTGAAAGGGTAACGATACCACGGACTTAGATACACATGATCTCATATATCGTGCCACTTTAATCGTCATCGAATCATCATTCGTCAAACAGACGATCATTAATCGTCAGCATGTTGTCGGAGTAGGAGGACAGAACACGAGGGGAAGGAAAACGTTCTAAATGGAATTTTCACGGAGGATCGTAAAGAACTGTTAGGGGATCAGTGTCAAAGCAGAAAAGGAACGGCTATTCATGGTGGGAAAATTTAAAATTGAATCAAATAAATTTTATAAAATAAAATTTCTAGATTACTGATGTGTTTATAATGTATTATATTTAGTAAACAATAATTGCAAAAAAATAGTCAAATAAGTTTTAAGTTTGTGTAGCAGCTTATGAAAAACATGTTTTTTTTCCAAAGATAATACTTAGAATGATGGATCTTAATAGCAGAAGAAAATATTCAAAATATTGGTTTCGATCGCGGGACCTTTCGATCCGTAGATCGCTACGCTGACCACAGGGCACCTCACAGCCCACATATTATACAAAGTATATCTAAGATAGATGGTCCACCCCGTGCCAAGATGACTTCGCTTAATTTAATTTACGTTTGTCAAAAAATGCCAAAGAACAAATCGGACCCTGAATACTAGTAATACTTTGAAGAACGTGAGTTTTCAACTACACCCATCAAATAACGTATTTACTTAAGAGCAAGGAAACCTGTAAGCTATAAACACATACTCATATAATCATATGTATCTTATTCCAGGGCCCATTAATCGACTAAAATTTGTTTTAGACATCGACTTAATTTTGCGTAAAATACTTGCTGCATCTTTTAAATTACTATTTTGATTCTATAACTTCAATTGTTAGTTAACGTTCACTTCTTTCGAGAAGCTCTCGGTGAAGCATTAAGATTTCATTATTTATTTTCAAAGTACCATAACCATTTCAGTTTGAGGTTATACTTCATCACTTCCTAGAAACTTATAGTGCAGAATCGGAATTAGCGAACCAAATTTTAATGTAAAATTTGAATTGTTACACCGTAAAAAAAATTCAGGAACGTTACTGGGAAATAATGAGCAGCTGAGCTGCCCAATTTTTACCAGTAATGTTCCTGGAATATATCAGTAACCTTCACCAAAAATATAGAAACAATCCCATTTAGAGACATAACTGGAACCTTTCTGGAAACAGAGCGAGCACCCAACGGAACTTCGAGATTGGATTTTCTACTCTTTCCCAGTACAGATATCCGATTTCTAAGATGACTGGCAGTAGGTGGGATGCGTATCCCCGCACTCCTGAGAAGGCTGAATCCTGAGGCGGATGCTTTAACCACTCGGCCATTCTTTTCATGCCTCTCATGAACTTCCTTATGACAACAACGTTACAAAACAACTGATTTTGAGCGAGGCGCCGAAATTAATGGCGGCGGTTCATAGCAAACGTTGCCAGATTTGAAAAGGAAAACCTGGAAATCCCAGGAACTTATCACGAAGCGATGGATACTTGAAAAAGCCAGGGAAGTTCCTGGTATGTATACGGAAAGTTAAGGAAATTTTTTACAGTGTAGCTAAAGTATCCTTCTTTCTAGAAGCCCTTGGTGCACCATCACGGTGACCTACACGGCGAGAAGATGCGCCAGTGCGAAGTGCACATGAAGAGCCCCAAGGTCAACCTCTGCAGAAGATGAATGAACCGCTTTCCATCCAGATCAGAGCGTATCGATGTCATCTTTACCACACTAGTGCCGAAAACCAAATTTTCGCACACTGTCTGTGACGCAAGCACGTAAAGTGTCATTTTCGCAACGATTTATGAATGAATATGATATAAAAAAGTGAACTTTTTTGCACGTTGCTATAAAAAAAAATAATTTTGATTGAAGGAGTTTTGGAAACAACAGCGCACTTTACCAAAATGTTACCATTAGTAATAGTATTCCATACAAAAATTTGTTAGTTGTCCCAGGTTTTAGTTATACTCGTTCGAAAATACTAAATTTCCCATAGACCGCAATGCTAAATGAGAAAAAGTTAGGCTTAACTTTTCGGTTTTAAAAAATCATAACTTCCTTAATTCTTAAAATTTTGAAAAAATAAAAAATACGTGTCTATTAAATTTGTCTCTAGTACTTGGTATAAAATCACGATTGAATTCTGTGACATGAAGATTTTGGGCTGGTCGATTTGACGTGCAATGACTCAATTATGTTCGGTCTCTTCAGCCTGGTCTACTGGACCACCTACACTCTTAAAACAAAAGAGTGAAATCCACTCCAGTTGGAGAAGTGCATTTTCGACACTGGAAAGGAGTGAATATTAGCTGAGTTAAAATCACTCGTTTGGAGTGATCCTGTCAGAGGTTTATCACACAAAGGATCCACTCCAAAAGGAGAAGTGCATTTTCCAGACTGGAGGAGTGAAAATTAATCAGACTGAGTTAAAATCGCTCGTTCGTTTTAAGAGCGTACCTTTTCCGAGAAGACAAGGAGGAGTAGACTGACCTACGATGGACATCAAAATGGCCCAACATAGGTCTTGAGAACTCACGTGAAAAGTGATGGAAACAATTTTTTTTTTGCTAATTAATAAAATATTTAAACATATATATTTCTAGCATATAAACAATATTAAGAATATAGGGGAGAGTGCTGTACCTTGGGACAATTTTTACATTTTAATTTTTTTCTTCGATAATTATAGTCAAAATAAAAATTTAAAAGCAGCTTTCAACACACCAATATATTCCTCTATAATATAATTTTTTAAATTCTGGCAGCTTGAAATTAAAAAATTGCCACTCATTTAAAGTATAGAGGATAAACTGTCCCAAGGTACAATATGATGTTGTACCTTGGGACATACTTTATAATTCAGTCAATAGTCATACGCTTGAACTAATTTGTGTTAGGAAACAAACTTTATTGTTTTTTCAAGGAAATACACAAATAAAACTTCATAATTCCAGAATAATTTAAATTAAACAGCAAAATTGCAGGTCCAAATTATTTAACATTATATGATGATACAATATGCTTTACAGTCCCAAGGTACAACACACCACATGTTTCAAATAAAAGCAAGATATTGGCCAATCTAAATGCATTATCATTATTTTCTTATAACCAAAATATTTTTAAATCTTCTCTTTTATGAAGAAAATAAAATGCAGTTGACTTTTTGTAAAACTACAAAGATAAAAAATTGTATTAGAATGAGAAAAATATTTACTTTGGGGTAATGAAATATTATTTTTTGTCACCAATTCACCAATTCAATGATGCTAGTGTTAAATTTTATTTTGATGATGTCTGTTGGTTAAGGCTACTATTAGAAATAAACAATGTATGAATATTGCCAATAGATTCTAAGAAATTGTCAGTGTCCCAAGGTACAAGCGTCCCAAGGTACAAGCGTCCCAAGGTACAACACTCTCCCCTATTTCTATTCTAGACTAACTTATTACAATTCTACAGGCGTTTTTCCCTCAATGTAATTGTCTTGCTGTAATTTTTTTTTTGCTAAAGAATTAATTTTTGGCACAACAATACAAAACTAAAGTACTATGGTAATTTCATTTCTTGGTTTAAATAAAAATAACATTTTCATCGAAATATCAATCCGGAAAAACGATATTATTGTCTATTACTTTCAAAGCAATAGTTTTCCACAAATAGTTGGGATTAAAATACAAGTGACAATGTAAGAATATTAGACAGTAATTCAGGACTTCAAAAAAAAAAAAGAAACCTTTCCTTAGTAATATTAAATATTATCACAAATCACTCTATTTAACCAACTAACGATCAGTTTAGGGATATCATTAACACCTTCATTTCCGAATAAAAACGGATTTTTTTTATTAATTTTTGGAGCAACTTCATTTTTAATACAAAAATTAATCAGTAATATGATCTTCATTGGTCATATTATTTCCGTTTAAATAAACTCAAGAAATATTATTTTGGCATCGTTAATTTTCTTGCCATACGTCGAAATTAAGTTAATGTCAAAATGACGTTCTTACACGAAGTAATTTTAAATCGACATCAGAAACATTTGTCTTGGGTTTGTTACACAATCGACAGATTCGAATTACAACAGAAACTCAAAAAATTCAAACTCAACAATCAACATTCGAAAGTTACATCACAAAAGAGAAATGCTCCACTTATTTTTAAATTTCCGTGTCTTTTTCGCATTTCCAATAACAACAGGCGAAAGTATCAAAATACTCAAATAAAGGCCAATGTACCACGTTTTAGTACTTCACATGTGCCCTTGTTTCACTAGCAAGACGCAGGATTAATGATACGTTATTAGCATACGACACTAAATGACTTCAAGTAAAGAAAACGTAACAATCAAAAGGGGTCTAAGTCTAAAGGAAATTGCCAAGGACATGGATCCCTATTATTTGAAGATTCAAATCAAAAGACGGAAGTTAAGAGTTTAAAGTTGGAGAAACAAATTTGAATAGGCTTTCAGAAGTTTCCAAAAGGGGGATGATTTAAGTGTTTGGAGAATTTAATTCTGTCTCGGAAAAGAGTAAGTTGTTTTGAAGACAAAAATAAGCGGAAAATCGTGATATTAGAATATATATTTCAAAGTAGCTACATAAACAATACCTTGCGACCTCTGGCGTCCCCATTCGGAGACATTTTTTAAAACCACTCCACTAACAGTAAACACGTTACCGAATTTGACCTGGTCCGATAGAAGAAGAACCAAAGTCAGTTTTCAGCTTTTGATTACAGGTATCAGTCATTTATTTCTATGACAAAATGAATTTGAACGAGGGTCAATACGATATTACAGTTCTTAACAAAATTATTTGTATAGAAAGTATGTTTAGAGTAAGAATATACGTCTAGGATTTTGTTCGGGTCTTAAAAGTATATAATCCAAATTCGTTATAATATATTTAAAAGATTCCATGCCAAAAATAAAACAAAACTAATTGAGCAGTAGGAAACTGAAAATCTTAATATCTACTAATAATATTCATATATTTTAATGAATAGTAACTCAACTTTTTTTTATATTATTTGTGGTGTTTTCGGGCATAAATAATATAGTTTTATTGCATAAAGCTCTAGATTAGCGGTCGCCAGTCGCCAACTGGAAACTATTACATCGAAAGTGGCTACCTAAAAATCAACCCCAGTCGCCAAATGTGGCGATCATAATTTTTCCTTTTTGTTCAACAAATAATTAATACTGAAGCTGCATTTCTAAAATAATAAAACGCTCCGATTCGATTCTGTCGGGAAGAAAGACTTGAGTTGTTGCTCATCGGTGAAATTTTCCATCCTCCTCCGTGTGACGTAAATGGAGCTGGGCGATGAAAATCTTAAATGCAAATTTGATTTTTAAATTTTGCTTTACGATTTCGGCAATCTACGGGTGATTGATTTACATCTGATTAAGATCTCAACAATTTATTTAAACAATTTTGATATGAGAAAATTTCATGAACAGTCGTGGGTCGTGGGCGACGTCAAGAATTCTCCGAAACTAATAGTAGTTGAACTGATTGTACATAAAATAATTTTCTCCTAACAATAAAGGCCAATCACATAATACTACATATTTTGTATGATACTTTTTTTACTGTCAATCTTATCATATCAAAAATGTCATTTAAAATTTTCTTTTGTGGAACTTCGAACTTTCTTTTTGTCGTATATACTGAAATTTAAAACTGGCTACTAAAAATCGAAATGTGGCTACCATTTTTTTGACTCTGGTAGCCACTGGCTACTATTAAAAATTTCCAGTCTAGAGCATCTTTGCAATAATATTGCAAAACTCAATATGCTTCATTACAGGGAATTCGTCTATTTCAGTTTTCTACAAAATATATTTAATTTAATATTTAAACTAACAATTCAATGAACAAAAAATTCGTCCTGTCACGCTTCTACATACCTTGACATCTCCGATATCCCATCACAAACAAAACTTGGAAAAACTGTCACTATACCAAAACCGAGCTTAAGTTTGCAGCAGAGAAATGTACTGGGCGGAAGAATCTTGGTAAACAATCCGTCTGGCGCCGCAAAATTGCGTACTCTGATTGGCTGCTCCTTTCAACCCTGATATTCGTGCGCCCTGTTACGTCAAAATCGAAGGAAAAAATAATTAAAATAACACTCTAACTGAAGCTAAACTAATAAAAATAATAAATTTATGTCTTGAAATAACAAATAAATTTGTTTATTGAATGTGAAATACCTTTTTGTATTCGATTCTCGCACTCAAAAATGAGAACTATTTACCCTTTTTCTCGTAGAACATTTGTATACTGCAAACTTAAGGTCGGTTTAGGATTTTTTCGCCAATTGAATCAGCAGTTTGACAAAGGAAACAATATCTGAGGGAAAACACTGCACAAGTTTCCTTCTTCAAAAGGCTGATTCAATTTATACCGCCAAATGCTCTAAAAATGATGAAGGAAAAAAACATACCAAAATACTATTTTGAAAACTGTCACTCATTTTCACAGACGACAGTTTATATGAAGAGTCAGAACAAAAACGACTCAAGTCCGTGAGTGACTAATGCCATTTTTTCTCTTACAGTTCAAAAAACCAAACCATATAAGAATGAAAAGAAATTAGTTATAAAGAAACAAAATGACTCAAGTCAAAACTGAATTGGCATTTTTATGCCCTGAAATACCACATAAAAGCAATACCCAGTACACTTCATCTTAAAATAAAAATAGGACCCGAAAATACGATGGTCCAATAATAGCATAGTCGAAGTCAGCGTTATTCTTTTTTCAGAACGATGAAAAATTCATCTCTTTTTGAGTTCGTAAAAGAAAGGTTGATTCAAATATTTGGCTTATTTGAGTTTGTATTTTTTGTACAGGGAATGGAAAATGCATAAGAACTAAACATAATGAATAATCTCTGTAATTCTGGAAAAGAATATCAAAATGTATTTTTTATAATTGCGTGAAAAAAAGCGGTCTTTTACAATATAATTTCAATATCAGACGCGTGCACAAAGCTAGACTTTTTGAAACAGTGAAAAAAAGTACTTTTTTTCACCCAAAAGCAGTGAAAAAAAGACTTTGTCGCACTCTTTTTATAAGATGCCAACATTTCAAGTAAAATTTCGATTTGATAATACTCATAAAATCCAAAGATTTATCGATCTGCTGTATTTAAAAATATTATGCGCGTGAATTATTTTTGAATCAATGAATTTTTTTTCTCGCGATGGGAATATTTCTTAAGTCACGCCCTTCGAACTGCGAGTTCATTGGTTGCTTTCTTTGACAAAATGTTGAAACACGCTTATTGGTTTTTTATAGCGTCACGCGCTCCGAACTGCGAGTTCATTGGTTGTTTTCTTTGACATCACTCCTGGAAGCTCCAAACTCATTTTAGTCTATTAGCACGTGGATTATTTTTGAACCAATGAGATTTGATTTTTTTTCACGCAATTATAAAAAATAGTGTATGAAACACGTGCGAAAAGTAAACTTTTTAAAACACGTGTCTTTATTTCACTCGCTCGTACCTCGCTCGTGAAATAAAATCCACTAGTTTTAAAAAGCATTACTTTTCACACTAGTTGCATAAATATCTATTGATTCAATTTTTTTAGCTTGAAATGTTTTATTGAATACTTTGTCTATACTATTATATTTTATGTCAAATACAGAGTATTTTTAGTAGGAAGGGTTTTTTTTCAATGAAACTCATTTAATTTGTTCTAGCAATTCAGAATCATATCTAAATGTTGCGTCAGCATGACCTTATAATCGTCCAACTAGTCATAAAATATTTGCCAATAGGAAAATGCTACGATCATTTGAAAGGCTGTATAAGTCCCATTAAAAATATCTCTTCCATCAAATGACAATAATTTTTAAAAGAATGCAGGACCAAAAGATGGCGTCAAACTTAATTGATTATAACTGTTTGACGTCATTTGTAAAAAAAAAAATCACGGCATCAATTCAAACATGTAAGAATTTAGAGTATGACATTTCTTTTGGTTCAATAAACGTATTTGAAAGCATTTTTAAACAAGCTCGGTTAGCTGCCGCTTCAATAATTGGAGAAGCTAAAATAGAACATCAAATTTCATTAAAAGTTTATCAAATTTAGATTTATAAACGTTTAATGAATGATTAATGAATAGTAATTCGAATTCATGGAAGCGATAAGAGAACGAATTACAGGATCGAATGAATAGTTTCATAATTCATGAATCGAATGTCAAAGAGATAGCACACTAACTTAGATTATTAAAGTGTCGAAAACTGGAAGATGGTAATTTAATTTGGTTTTGAAAATTTGATAGATATGAATATTTTCATTCGAATTAAAGTAGTTAAAACGTTTTAGCTAGTTTATCTGATAACAGGAGGAAATGCTCAACTCTGGCAGAAAGCAAATTGAAACGAAATTTAAAAGTACATGAATAAACCTTTTAAGCCTCATTACATTGTTGTTGTTATTCAACTATGATATCGAATATATACTTTAAGTTCAAATCTTTCATATTTTAAAATAAAAACTTTTCCTTTTAGATAAACAACAAACACATACGATATCCGTAAACTAATTATTTATAATAATACCTAAAATTAAAAAACAAAAACAAATAAAACCACAGAAACTACACTCCTTGCCAACCTAAGTTGGGTAAATAGAAATATGCTTTGGAGAAGATCCTTCCGCGGATGTAAAGAGTTCCATAAATTATTTGCGAATCCATCCAGAAAACATGCTTAAAACATTAATTTCATTTAAGGTCTAACAGATTTGAATATTATTTGAGAAAATTTCGCAATTTTATCAGAATAAAAAGTGTATTTTTGTTAATTTATATTCAAATCATTTTGTATGTAAATATCACCTTACATGAGTTTCCAACCAACTCCAGTAGCGGATTTCTAAATAGGCTAGCTAGGCTAAAGCCTACGGCGGCAAATTTTCATAGGCGGCAAATTTTCAACTGCCGAATTTTGCATGTTGAGGCAAATTCTTTCAAAACGCAACTGAAGTTTAAGTACTCTAATACATTGGATTATTTGTTAATATTTCACCTCAAGCCCTATTTTATGTAGCATTAAAGTAAGAGATCAGAAAAATTACATCTAACTGATGAAAAACATACAGCATTTTTTAAACTTAATTTAGTAATTTAGGGGCACTATATTTCATTGAAAAACGGGTTATAATGAGATAAATCAAACATTAGTCATTAGTGATCAACTTTTGAATCGGTTTTTACCCCTCCCCCCCCCCCCCTCCCTACAGTATAGGCAGCAAATTTTAGTTCAGCCTATAGGCGGCACATTTGGAAATCCGCTACTGCAACTAACCAATCGCGCTTTCCCCCTGCCTTTTTACTATTTGTTTTTACCCAAGTTAGGTTGGCACGGAGTGCAAACTTTAACTAACGCCCATCATAACACACATTAACTAAAAAAAAACTAAATCAACGACAAACAAATACGAAACAATAGCACGGCGAATCGCATATCGTCCGCGATCACAATGAGATCTAATTTTACTCATTTCCAGGTGGCAATAGAGGGACCAACACGTACAAACAATAGATGAGATGGATGCTTATCAAGGTGATAAACTGTTGGCAAAGTTCCCTACGACTGAATCATTCCGAGATCATCTGTGTGTGTTACTTTTTGTTTAGTTACAAGAGTCGTAAGGTAATTTGTGGACGTGATATTTAGATTTAGTGTTAAACGTTTCCAGATATTAGTTATTTTGGCTGCATCTTGCTATGGCCTGGATGATTAGGGGGTCTTTCGTGTGTTTTTTAATGGATATGTGGAAGATGTGTTTTGTAATAAAATTTGTTTTGTGCATTTATCTAATTGGCTTGTTTCATGTGACTTAAGTCACTCCTGTATTCATTGGTTGAAGAAAAAGCTCCATCCACTAAATTGATTAACCAATCACGATCTTATTATCATTCCTGTGAAACTGTTGTCCCTCAAGACGTAAAACATGTCCATTAAATTACGTTTTGAAAAAAAAAAAGCTTTAAGAAACATAAATTAAAAAGTCTAGCAAATAATACATATGCTACGTATTTCCAGTTAATCTATATATTTTTTTATCTTATGTTAGATAAAATATTTTACATTAATTTACATTTAATTTGAATTTACATTTACATTAATTTACATTTAATTAAATATTTTACATTTAATTTAAAGAACACATAAAATAATATCTAAAACTTAAAATTTGATTTCTAACATAGCAGTCCAAACTGCAGTAACTTAACTAACCAACTTGTTTTTATACTGCTAAAATTTAGTGAACCAAGTGATAAACATCAAGACTTAATGTTAAATCCCTACAAAAATACTCTCCAGGAAACCATACATTTAAGGAACTTAAAACTTTATCTCCTTTTCACAGAAGCAATTTACAACAGTCCATTAACGGTTAGGGTTAAGTGAGATTTCTTTTTATAATGGACAACACTATACTATATATTCGGAAGAGTATATATTTTGAATTGAACACGCTAAGTTAGTACTGAAGTTACCAAATATCAGATTCTTAAGGGTCTTCATCACTGTAATCGAAAAAGTTGTCGATGCTATTAATTGATAAGATCTGTGATAATGGATGTGTTAAGGGATGATGATGTTGTTGATCAAAGGGTGGAATTTACATAAGTGGTTTGAATGATACTTTTAGATGGTAACGAGAAGTTGAAATTGGCAGTAAAGGTGAATAGATTAAATTGAGATAAAATGTGTTATGAATTTAAATGTGTCTTCAGTTACATGTTTCAACTTACAATTTTGATCAAAAAGAAAAGCGGGATAAGTCGGGATTTCGACAATATTGAGGTACATCATTCAGTTTTATATGCATGTTACTTGTTAATTTCGGATAAAATTACACAGGCTCCCATAACAGCTGTCTAAAAATTATGCACAAAATTAGGAAAGGAAAAAAAACTTATTGCCGCAAGTAAGTGCAAAGATGATGTCCACCATCTGCATTAAGAATCTTAATTGCATATTTTTCTGCAAACTAAGCATACACATTATGCGTGTTCTTTTAGAGCAAACAGGTTATTCTAAATAAATACAAAAAGGTCTGAAATTTTGCTTTTAAAATTTTTAATCGTTTTGTTAATTGCTTATTAAATATCGACAAATGATAGACAGCAGTAAGTGGACATGGACAATAAGAACGTTGGATATAAAATCATAAAAAACAATAACTTTAAAGTTCAATCGCAGAAAACTAAAAAAACGCTAAAATTTAACAACGAAACCATCAGCTCTAAATCAAATCACCAAAAACATACCACATAATCCTTTGACCCACTCTCACTATAACTCCTAACTAATCCAAACCAATGCCA
Organism: Hylyphantes graminicola; assembly: GCA_023701765.1. Taxonomy (NCBI): domain Eukaryota; kingdom Metazoa; phylum Arthropoda; class Arachnida; order Araneae; family Linyphiidae; genus Hylyphantes; species Hylyphantes graminicola. The sequence goes on along the minus strand of CM043116.1, from coordinate 62,407,271 downwards.
AGGTCTTCTTTTCCAACAGGTCTACAAACAAACACCATCTACTCTGAGAACACTCATCTTTTTGCTTGAGCAAAGTAAGCACAGTTTGCACCCAGAAGCAAAACGCACGATGCGGTTATAAGTTAAGAGGGGTGGCTAAATTTAGGCCCCTTCCGCCGGAGATATTCGTTTGGCGACCCTGAATCAGTAGCAAGTTATGGCTCTGGTTGAAGGGGTCCTGGCACGGATTAATAACTACGAATGAAGGGGTGGTTTTTAATTGAGGGTGTATTAAAAGAATGAGATAAATAGAGATATGAAAATATGAAGGGTGTAGTTGCAAGACTCACTTTCTCCATCTGAGATACACATCAGATATAGGGTTTAGTTTTCAATGACGACTTTCAATAATGGTAAATTCAATTGAACGAAGTCCATATACAATACAATATTCTTATGTTTTTATAGGCGAAGTGAATAACAAAATAAGAAAATAAAAATCGTATAGTAGTCAAGTATTCATATAATAAAAAAGAGAAAATTTCAACTGATTTTTCAAATAATTTGTTGTACAGTAAGATATAATTAAAAAGAAAACTGTATAATTAATGGTTCTTTAAGAATATAAAGACATTTTCCAGTTTAATGAAATTAATGCAATGTTCTCAAATAGTCAACATTTGGTGAAGAAAATAAATAAATGGGTACTTTTGTAAATTGGTAAATGTCCTAAATATTTCCAACATTTTTATGTTGTCTTAGATTAACACGATCGATTAAAACTTTTAAGTTAAATTATATTTATACATAACATATTGTCTTAAAATTTTACATGCACGGTATGCCAAAATTAAAGTCAGCCCCAATTTTTAAATAAAAGTATAATAATAAGACCAGCACTAGTTATACAACTCAATAAGATTATACCATTGGAATCAAGATTTTAATTGTAATCTTTTGCCTGTATCTCTTTCATTTTATTGGTTATTTTTTCACACATTAGATAAAGTATTTCTTCTAAATCCAAGATTCTTGTAATCTAAGATTTTTTTTCGTCGCAGTACAGGGGATTGGTAATAAAGCCACATCTGGAATATGCTGTTCAGTTTTTGTTGCCCTCCTCGGAAAAAATATTGATTTGCTCGAAAAATTTAGTAGAGTAATGGTTTATTGGTTATGCATTATAAGAGCAGATGAAGAACTTTGAATATGTATGGATGAACTTAATAGCAGTTAGAACTTTACTAGTCAAAGAATAGGATCCTATTATTAAGGTGTTTTTTTTAATCCTGCTTCAAAACGAAGTAAGGAAATATATTTATTTCAATAACAACATTAGCAATAAGTAGAACACTTTAAAAAATTGTATTGTGAAATCAAAGAAAATAATTGAATTATTAAATTTTCTCGAATTTAATTCATAGAGGGTAACTTAACAGTGTGGCATATTGACATCAATAAAGAGTGTTTTTAATAAGTTCACAATTTTACGCTTATACTTTCTTCTTCGTGCTGCTTATATTTGTACACATACTCTATTGTTGAAAAATAAACTTGTGCGAAACAAAATATTATTATAATTCGAATGGTGTACAGCTTAACGTACTCATAATTTGCATACATACAGTGGTGGAAATTGATTTATGAACTGGCAGTTTTTTAACAGTATTTCTTTATTAAATGCGTTTTTATCGATTTAAATTTCATGCACTGTACAGGATTTGTATTATAAATTATACCCTTAAATAAAATTTTATATAATTTCGTAAACAATTTCGTTTGTTGATATTTTAAATTTAGCACAGGGAAATTGATTTATGAACTTTTACATTCAATCTCAATTAATAATTACTAAAACTATTTTTTTCGTTATTGCTTCCTTGATTTTGTTTTTCATAGACAACACGAAACTTTCGGTCAAGTTTTGGTCAAACAATTTCCAGTTTTTAATGATTAAGTCCTTCTATTCCATAACTGATGCACACTCCATTGACACCATACTCCATTTGAGTAAACAATTCATACCAATTGATCTCAGACATTATCCTAGGGGTTTAAGCCATGGCTATTGGCAGAATGATCTAAATGAACAACACTTTGTACATTAAACCAGTCTTCCATTTCGTTTGAAATGTGGATACTTGCATTATCATGCATAAAAATATAATCAAAAGCATAGCTTTGCCATGCAAAAAGGAATCAAAGAATTTTCTAGAACAAATCTGCAATTAAGTGATGTTTGTCAGCCCTTCAGAAACAAACCCTTGTTTCTTCAATCATAAGATATCGTTGCCCAAACCATCAAACTTCCACCACTAACATCTCTGCTGAAGACAGATCTTGGATATTTTCGAAGATCCTTTCAATAAAAGTTCAAACCATCACGTCCATCCAAATTGAATTTTTTTCATCAGCAAATTTCACTTTTTTCCCATTTCTCTCAATCCACCTCACCCAATCCAATTTAATGTAGTTATGATGCTATTAAAATAGCCTGTTCTTATGGTGAAGAGTCAGCTTTGGACCAGCATTCATTTTGGAACATTTCAAGTTCGAAGACGATATCAATATTTGTCCTACTCTTCTGGGAGTTACAGGAAGTGTTAGTTCATAACAAATTCGTCCTGTAATGCACAAATTCTGCCACAAATGGTAACTTTTTGGGATGCAAGTTCAATAATCCTGCTTTTCTCCCTCGTCCCACGAGGGTTATACCTTCTTAATTGATGGTTTTTACCGTAGTCAGAATGATTCTTCAAATATTTATGAATTATATTTTGATCGTTTAATTAATATGCTCATTTCTCTTACAGATTAGTTACAATATTATGTAATGGTCATTTTTTACTTTTTTGGCTTCAGGCAGTCCCGCAAGCTTTCCTATTTAGTAAAATGGGAATAAAACAGATAAATTTCAACAAAGTTGGCCTTAAGCTTATTTCTAAACAATGATAGTAAGCTCCCCTGAAGTTCAAATGAAGAACTAGTTAAAATATTTTGTACCTGGGTTCAAAATAATTTTGAGTTCATAAATCCATTTCCACCATTTGACATGCTAAAAAACTAAAAAAAAAATTTGCTAAAAAACTTTTACTTAACATCATTTTTTGAAAAGAATTATGTGTGAAAATCCTTTATTATGCTCTGAATATACAACACACAAAATTCGAATTGTGAGCACTTAATACAAAGCGATATCTGGTGAAAAGAATGTTAGTTCATAAATCAATTTTTACCACTGTATTAAAAAAAATACAATATGCCAGTTGTAAAGTTACTATTTCTACTAAGATATTGCTACTGTATAATTACATTATGTGTATCTGCTTCTGAAACGTCCCTGCATTACCTGCACAATGTTTCCTTTGATGAAAAAAAATACCCTCAATGGGCAATATTTTATTTTAGGGAAATAAAAAAAGGTCATTTACAAAATAAAGTTTTATCAAAATCTCCAATGTTTAAAAGACCAATAACTTAACAAAAAACCCATTAAAGAAATGATACTTATATGTAAAAATACTTCATTCAAACCTAATATGTAAAACATATAAATAAAAAGTTTGATATCAATACAAAAAAGCTGTTTTTTTCTCAAAATTAATCTTATTAAAACCAAAACGCCCTTACTAAACTGCATAAAAACTTTTCGAAAAAGTAGCAAACATTTCACATGAATAAAAAAAATCGATTATTCTGGTGATGGATCGACCCTTCTCTCAAAAGTGACACTTTTTCTTTCCCGTAAAATCCTTTAAATATTTTAAACCCGCCCCCGATACACGATAAAACCTGAAACGAAACCCAAGGCTCGATTGTTTTCAATATGTCGTTTGAATGTATGCGGTAGCAAATAGATCTTTTACTATAAAAAAAATCCAATTGTTAGAATAGGAATGTTTGTTATGATGTCACGCTCACCATACTGCGATTGCATTGGTTGTTTTGTTTCCTTTACGTAGTATACGTGAAAAAAGCTCATTGGTTTATTATTGTTATTGTAATTATTATTTTTATTGTTTTTATTTTGGATCATTTTTCGGCATTGTTTTTGTTTATTATGTGAACTAGAAAGTAACTACGATGTACGTATGAAAAGTGTAGTTGCAAAACTCACATTTGTCTAAAGAATATATAGGCCAGGTTCATTCATTTGCTATTTTTGATAATGCTTAATTTAATTGGACAAAGTCGCCAAAAAAGAATAATAATAACCAATAATATTAATAAATAATAAAATAAATAACAATAAATAATAATAATAAAAAACTATAATAATAAATAATAATAACATTACAATCTTCATACATATACAAAAAAAATATATAAACTATTATTCAATATCTTAAATCTTCAAAAGTCCTTCAGCAAACCTTTTGATTTTCTACAACGATACATATTATAAAATTATGCTTTTGTTTTTAAAGCGAACTTAATTACTTTCATTACTTAATTTTCTATTGTTAACAATTAAGTATAATATTTTGGCAAGCAAAGAATAAATTGCAAATATTTAATTAACAACAAGTTTAAGGTTTAGTGTCAATTACACTAAAATAAAATTATTGCGCTTAAACTAGTCGTTGTAAAACGATAAACATCTTCGTATTTTGGTGTTAGCAATAGAAGTAACCTATGGGAATAAAACAACTAAAATAATTAACTTATCCAATTAAAGATCAGGAACTAATAAATAGGAAATTTATAAATAAATTATGCATTATCTCACTTTTTATAACAGTTCCTATCACATTAAATAAAAAAAAGCGTATATACTTAAAAACAACTAAACTTAATTAACTCGATACACAAGACAAGATGTAAAAGAAAAAAACTAATGAGTTTTTGGCATTAAAAAAGTCAATTACCTAAAAAAATAAGCATTTTTTATCTTTCAGGGCAGGGTAATAAAGACCTATTTTTTGTAAAGCCTGTGCTTCATTCGAGTAACGTTTTAAAGAAAGAAAAAAATTTGATGAAGTAAAGTAATTTTAATCTTTGAAATAAACCCACATTTAAAAAATATTAGCGAAACCTCCTTAGTAATGAAGACGGCAAAAAAAAATTGCAAAAAATTAAACGTAAAAATATTTTTAAAGATTGTGACTAGCTGTCAAGCTGTCAAGCAATAACAGCTGATACTTTTGACAGGTAAATCAAAATTGTAAGAAGAAAATAATTTCATAATATTTTTAATGAAATACCTTTATCAGCTATTATCATAACACCCCCTGTAAAAAAAAGTCAGTAAAATTTAACAGCATGGTTGCTGTATTCTAATCCTACAATTTGTCAAGTACATGTGCCTCAGACGTGATCTAGTTTAAATGCTCGATAGGTAGAAACGAAGAACACTGCAAATACAACAACTTACTGTAGAATTGCGATTGCGGCAAAAGATGTAATCAAATGCAGCAGAAAGCTCTGCATTTTAATAGTTTTTTTACAAAGCACTTTATTTGAGTTGAATATAATTTTTTTAACACTAAAGTTCATTGGCAACGGGCTTTATTGTTTAGAACCACTGTCAAGTGACGAGCCAATACCTGAAACACAACTTTTAAGACTTGCAACAAGGCAAGCATCCTACCAACTGGGCTTCCCAGCTCGTTCAAAAAACACCTATTCATTCTTTACAAAATAGTGAATACGAAAAAGTTTTTTGCTTGCATAAAGTAAATACATAATAAAAGGAAGCATCTTTTCACAGCAATAGTTCAACCTGAAATATTATACGTGCGATGCTAAAGTTACAAAGAAATTGTTTAAAAAAGCCCCTAAGCTATCTAAGAACACCTCCTTAAAAATTGACAATAGCGTATTAGCATGCTCTATTAATAGTACTTAAGTGTCCCGACACGGAATATTTCAATAGCTGTGACATAAGCTACTTAAGTGTCGTAACTTCAAGAAAATTTATCAGTTTTTAGATAGATAATCTCAAAAAAAAAAAAAAAAAAAACTAAAAATATTAATTTTGTACACTAAGAAGGTTATAAGTTTAATGGAAAGTTTTAAACATACGAAAACAGAATTTGCATTTCTTTCCCATGAAATATCGATTTTCTGCCGATCCGGCGGCACAGTTGTCAAGACGTTGGCCTTAAGGTATACACACACACTTGGAAAGGCCAAAAATAGCCAAATTTGGCATTTTTTGTTTTTAAGTAAATTGGAATCTCCAGTTCTTCTTCTTTAAAATGATGTAAAGTTTGTACTGGTACTCCACTATAATAAAAAGTTACAGAGGTTTTTCTAATCTTTAAATCATGAAAGTCAGTTAGCTTTTGCAACCTTTAAACTCCATTTTCTCAAAACTTCATTTTACTCATGTGTTACTTTGTTCAAACAGTGATAACTAAAGTTAAAATTAACATTTTGTCTAACGAATTGTTTATTTATATGTGGAATAAGTTGGGGGAGGGCCTGAACCTCCAAAAAAAGATTTGGTTTTTAAATAAATTTTTTTATTGCATGTCAAAGTTATTTTTTTCTAAAAATTTAGATTTTTTTTCACGTTTCTTAATATAAAAAATTATTATTAAAAAAACTAAAAGGGCCACAAACTTGATTTGAGGTTCATGCCCTTCAGAAGGAATTGGTGATTAATTTGCATGGTAATTTTATAGGTCTAAGTTAATTGGTTCTTGAGTTATGAGTGTTTAAAAAACATGCTAATTAATGCATAAAATGCTAATTAATTATCATTTTAATTTTTTTCAAATATTTTTGCGCGCACCCTCATGCACCTATGATTTATATCAAATATAAAATAATTGGATTTTTAAGTGAAATATTAAGAAAAAAATGTTCAAGTGTGTACGTACACCTTAAGAGCTGCTGTTTCCGGGTTCGAATCCCGTTGAGGCATGGATGTTTGTGTTTGTCGAGTATATGCGGAGTACGTGCTCGTTAAATCTGTTGGGTCCGAAAGTCCTGTGGGCGGTCCTTGCGCAGTTTCACACGGGTACAGGTTCCTGGAGAAAACTTCCCTCCCCTTCAGGGACATGTCTAAATTGTGGAGGTGGCAACAGATGGCAGCATCTGTCATTTCTGTATGTGTGTGTCCTGTGTTGTCTTACTTGACGATGGTTTATAAGCGGGTCCTTGCGACCAAGCACACAAGCCTGAAAATATATGTCAACCAACCAACAATATCGATTTTCTTCATATAATTTACTGATTATTTTAATAATTTAGTTTTCGAAAATACAACTATTCACAAGGCATATGTAATGAAAATGCAGTTTTAAATATTACATTTTTAAGTCATACCAAAACTTTAAAAAATTTATAATATCTATTTTAAAAAGCCTGTGATTTCATTAAGCAGCATTTCATCACCAAAATAGTTTGTGAAAATACCAAGCAATTAAAACGCTCTAATTCAGTTCTACAGATTTTAGACCATTAAAGAGGGTTCCAATTTAACCGATAATTTCTACACCATGATTAGCTAAATATTTGATAGTTTTTAAATACAAAGCCTCTTAAAACCTTGAAACATTTTTATCGATATTGATTGAATTGTCAGGTAAGAATTCAACGATATTATTATTTCGTATCACAACTCTACCCGCTGGCTAAAATAAATGTCTTATTGATTCAAACTATACATTTACACAAGAACTTTATTTATAAGTTAAAATATTTGATAAAATAAAGTATGGATGAATAAAAATATTTAACCTTTAAAATAAACTTTTTTTTGAAAATTTCATAACTCAAGCTCCCTAAAAACTTCAAAGAACGAGATTGTTTGTATATCAATTTTCCCGGCGGCAAAATGCAAATCTTCCAATATCGAAACGAAGCGGAATCAAATAAACTAAACTTTTTTACGACGAGAAAAAGTCGATAGCTTTAAATCCCCACAAAAAAAACAGTGCAATTTAGAGTAAAAACTTTTAAATAAGAATAAAATTCATTTATTATACTTTTTTTTTTCATACTGATTGCATTCCAAAACGCAGGGTGTAAAGAGAAAACGAATTTTCATCTACTTAGTCAACTACAAATTAGAAAAAGCTATACAACAAAATATTTCTCTAGTTAATCAAAAATAAACTAGGGATTGATTTATGTAGGGTTGCCATCTAGCATCAAAAAAATGCAGCCAAAATTAATTCAACAACTTTTGAATCGTAGGTTAAAATGGAAATGGCTAATTAAATTTGTGGATTTACTAATAATTATTTATCAAAATACAAAAGGTAAAAAACAGGATATTTTAAATCAGTTTTACTTTATTTTTCTCTTGTTCATTTAGAAAAAAAGGAAATAAAAACTGAAGGGTTAATGAAGCCGCTGAACAGCGTGAATCCAAACCAAAGTGTCTTGTTAATCTAATGGGAAAAATTCTTTTCCAAGCCACATTTATCCATCTGTATTGAATAATTTTACAAATTTTTTTTAATGATAAATTAGATAATTTAAAATGTAATCCCACTTTTTGAAATTGCTTCGAATATTTTGTGTAAAATTATGTATTGGAAATTAAAAAATATACATATTTGAACTAATTTCAAAAAGTAGGTTTGTCGGGATCTGCAAGTCGGCTAAATTTATCACATTAAAAACGTTTGAAAATTGTTCAATACAGCCGGAAAAATGTGGCTTACAAAATATTTTTTCTCCATTGGATTAAGACTGAGGCACTTTGCTTTGGAAACCCGTGGTCTAGCATGCTCATATTCCCCCTAATCGAATCAAAACTATTTGATTTACATGAAACATTAAGAAGCCGATGATATGCACACATATATAAAAAGTAGATTTTCCACAACTTTTTATGATCTTCGAAAACACATTTTCAAGTTTTACACGGATAAAACAAGATACCTTTTTATACATCGTTCACCTCTTCACCATAAACACACATTTTATGACTTGTAAAAAATTCGTTACGATACTTAGTAACATAAATGCAATTTGCTACAATCTTATTACGAAACCGTGCCTCATTTCAACTCTCTAGAATCTTGTAAGGTGTGATGGATAAAACAAATCGAATGTATTAAATATATTAAAAAGATTTACTATATTAGATACATTGAACATTGGTAATAACCTTCTCAAATAAGGGGAATACATAGAAATGTTTCAACTTCTGAAGTCTGGAAACCATAAGTTGTTTAAGAGCCCAATTTAAAAATCAATATAGCACCCTACGATAATCGAATTTATATAGAATGCTAACTAAAAAAGAGTTTTTGTTTATTCGACTTATTACAAATACATGTGCTATACCAAAACAGACCTTAAGTTTGCAGTATACAAATGTTCTACGAGAAAAAGGGTAAATACTTCTCATTTTTGAGTGCGAGAATCGAATACAAAAAGGTATTTCACATTCAATAAACAAATTGATATGCTATTTCAAGACATAAATTTATTATTTTTATTAGTTAAGCTTCAGTTAGAGTGTTATTTTAATTATTTTTTCCCTTCGATTTTGCCGTAACAGGGCGCACGAATACCAGGGTCGAAAGGAGCAGCCAATCAGAGTACGCGAAATTGCGGCACCAGCCGGGTTGTTTACCCAGTTTCCTCCGCTCAGTACATTTCTCTGCTGCAAACTTAAGCTCGGTTTTGGTATAGACTGAGCCAGAATATGGAATTTCGGCAATACACACACATAGCACATGCACCTTATACCCTCCCCCCTTCCCCCTCAAGTCCTGCTATGCGGCCTCACCGTGGCGAGGGGGTGGCACTGGGCGGTCTGGGCGAAGTACGTCGGGAGTGTATACTCCTGGTAGGGTCACCCAAGGCGTGAAGGCCAGACCATTATGCTCAGCGAACGCTAGCAGGCATGGAGCCTAGTCAGACTTCTACCCTCGGGTGCTCCTCCAAACAGAAGCTGCAATTACCCCTCCTTCCATGAGTACTTTCACAACAGAAGTTCATGCTGCATCGCCCGTCTCGCAGACTAATCAGGGGCGCGTTCGGGATTTAGGCAGAGGGTCCAGTTCGAAAAATCAACTACGGTCTCCAAAAAAGCTGAAGTCATTGAAAATTATTCAGTGCAACATCAATGGTTTATCCACAGTAGCAACGAGGGCTAAACTCGATCAGCTGTTAGACCTTGCTGATAAGCACGACGTTCAAATCATAGCCCTTCAAGAAACTAAATTAAAGGCCAACTATCAACTTAAGGTCAGTGGCTATAACATTTTCAGAACTGACAGAGGAAGAAATGGCGGTGGAGGCTTGGCTTTCCTAATTAGAGGTGCCTCATATCAAGACATTAGTATCACTCCACCCGCTAGCTCAGAACTTGAGGTTCAAGGTATATCCGTTTTTTGGAGGAATGGCCCTCTGAACATTTTCAATTTGTACCATCCCCCTAACTCTAACAATCTTTTGGATAGCCTCAATGGTATTCCGGATGAAAACAGCATTTTACTCGGTGATTTAAACGCAAAGAATCAAATGTGGGGTTGTTCCGACCAAAATAATCGAGGCGCCGAACTGCAGGACATTGCTGATGACCGGGGACTCATTTTTCTAAATGATGGCTCGCCTACTCATTTCTCCTTTAGCTACGGATCTTCTGAGGCTTTGGACGTCACCTTAGTCACTCCAGACCTATTTCCAATCTGTAACTGGTCTGTCCTGGGCAATGTTGGAAGTGACCATCGACCTATTCTGATTGAAATTAAAAGAAAGCATCTGTCCTCTTTGAATAGAGAGAAATTTTGGAACTTCTCTAAAGCTAATTGGAAGTCCTATGCGACGGATATTGAGAAAAATGTGTGTAAAATATCTAATCCTGTCAACCTTGAGACTGAATGGTCCTCCTTTAGGAATCTTATTATCAGTACTGCAAAAAAGCATATTCCTAGAGGCTATGTCAAACGCCATATACCCAACTTTATCCATAAATCCCCGGCTCTGAAGCCTTTATTTGAGAAGAGAAGACAGATAGAACTGGATTTGACAACTTCAAACAACACAAATCACAGAACAGAACTCAATAAAATAAATGCAGAGATAAAACTCTTATATGCGGACCTCAGAAGGAAAAGATGGAACGACTTGTGTGAAAAGATGGACGCTAGGACTCCTGACACAAAACTCTGGAAAATTGCCCGAGGAATTAATCGTGAACAAGAACAATCAGTAAAATGTAACACCATAATAGATTCAAATGGTAACCTTACCCATGATGATAGATCTGCCGCAGACCTTCTCGGAGCTTTTTACCAAAAGACAAGTTCGCTGGAATTTAATGTTCAAGACAAGAAGGTAGCAAAGAGAGCTAGAAATTTGGCCCATGGATGCCGTACCACCGACTCAAAAACGCCCATTTTCAGTGACTTATTCACAATGCACGAATTACAACTAGCCATGGCCTCACTCGATCTAACTAAACAACCTGGACCAGATGGAATACATGGTCAAATGCTAGATAATTTAGGACAGGAGGGAAAACAACATCTTCTAGATATATTTAACCGATCATGGAGTCTTGGTAAATTAACACTATAATAAAAATATTAAAAGTGATGATGCCAAATGGCATCACTGGGACTGAAAGGGTTAAAAATAATCACATGGTGTTCTAAAAATTACCGGTTATTGACTGAAATCCAAGCCTTGGAAAATAACTGGTTAAATCAAGGGGATTTCCGTTGCTCAGGTAACCATCTGATATTATTGATATAAGTAAGATAACCATGATTCAATAATTTTTCGAAGTTGTCTTACGATAAAGCTGTTGTGCAATGTTTTCCAACCCAAACAGAATTGTTTTTATATTCAACTCTTGCGATAACAACTACAAAGTTTAATTTCTACTTTCGTCAAAGCAAGGTTACAAGACTTTTTTTTATCGCAGTTCCACGCCCACTGTGATAACCGGTTAGGGATTTAACCGGTTACTTAACTGGTTAGAGATCCACACTTAAACGGTCATTGATTACACACATTCCGGTTCGGGATTATCATTTAACAACAAATATTAACTTAAATGACAATAAAATAAATACAATCTATAAAAGCATTCCTCCGTTTACCAATACCAGCCTTTTTCCTGTATCTCCAATATAAAGGTCATTTGAAGCCAGCTAATACATAAATCCCTGGCCTTACACACCGCGTCCGGATTTCAACTAACTCTGAAGAAGAGTACCCGGAATTATTCCGGACAAAATGAGTCCTGCAGGGGGGAAAAAGCTTAGGGACAGAAGACAAAGAAGGGAAAAGACGAACGTTTTTGGAAAAGAATAGTTATCTAAAGAATCTTTTTGGAAAAGAATAGTTATTTAAATAATTTTTTTGGAAAAGAATAGTTATTTAAAGAATCTTTTGGGAAAAGAATAGTTAACTAAAGAGCCTTCTTGGTAAAGAATAGTTAACTGAAGAATCTTTTTGGAATAGAGTAGTATCGAAAGAACCTTTTTGGAAAAGAATAGTTAACTAAAAGAATATTTAGGAATAGTTAATAGCAAGAAGACTGAAGTTTTAAGAACCAATTAAACTTTATAATGTAACCAATCTGGCAAAGTGTTTTCTGTTAAATTAATGTAACAAAAATTAATTTATATATTAATTTAATTAAAAACTAAATTAATATATAAAGATTATAATAAATTAAACACTCAATTCAAATGAAAAGTACAGGTGAAAAAACATAACTTCATTGCGAAGGAATCTTCCTGTATTTTTTTGTGCTTGGCGGACTTTGGCGACAGGAAAAAGGCTTTTTTCGGTACTTCTTTCGCGGTACATATGAGGGACTCGTGTTCACTGATCCCTGGCGTGAATCATGGTTGCTGCGAGAGAAAAAGTGAGTAGCTAGTTTCCTTACACAGGCGATGACTCACTATTACTGCCAAAGAATCCTGATGCAGGGAGATTCCTATGCAATGAAGTTTTTGCCCCCTGTATTCTTCAAATGAGTTAAACGTCAAGATTTACTTTTTTGAGTGTGGTATTTGACAAAAGATATCTATGTAGATGAATATATCGCATAGAATAACAAAAGGTAGATATTTTTAAAATTGCGATTGTGAATTTGTGCATTGATAATATTTGACTCTTATGCAAGAAGAAAATACAAAAGGTGTCTCAATGTGCTTATCTCTCCCCTAACTGTAGATAAATAATTTCGATAAAGAAGATTGTTTTATAAAAGTATTAAAGTACAAAGCATTGTGACAGGGTTTGAGGCGTGATAGCAACTACCGAGTAAATATTGACATTTCAAAGGGTTTTTTTTTAACTCAAATCAATCATTTGTCTCCGTTAATGTAAACTAAGGTTACTTATTTTTCTAAGTTAGGCCGCTTAGTAAACAAATAAAGCTACAATGCCAGGCTACTGCAGTTGAAAGAAATACGTTTTTATTATGGCTCGTTAGAAGTTTCTACTATTCATTTATTCAAAAAGTTTATTCACTGATGACGGGACTTTGTTTAAATCCCAAAATGGCGTCATAATATTTAATTAATATCTTAACTTTTCATTAACTTCGTTTTATACGTTGTCTTTATTTAATATCACGCTGCATGAAAGTTACATTTTTTTACTCAATAAGCCCACCATGTACTAACGGTTGCGTTGGGTGCCTATTCAGGTGTCATCTCGTCACTTGAATGAGGTTCTAAATAACAACGCCCGTCGCCTATAGCCCTCGTGTAGCTCTAATAGGACGATAATTCAAACTAAACTAAACCAACAATGTGCCATTAAAAAACAGGTAAAAATCACTAAAATGTTATTTTCCTTCTCATCCCATGTGATAGAGAGTGGACGACGGAAAAAGGACAAACGCCCCGAGGGTGCAGGAAAAAAACCCGATTCCTCTGCCGGAGGAGGATGGAAGATAAAGAAGAGCAAAAAGGATGCTGAGGGATCAGGGAGGATGGACTATCCGGCTCAATACATGCAGGAATTTGAGTTTAAGGAGGATGTTATATTTCAACAGGGGAATAGGGATTGTATTACAATGTTTATAGATAAGGATATAGATTTTTAAAGAAAAAATATCTCACAGGCTTATTTCCCGATATTTTTTCTTGGAGATGACATTGCACTGAAGTTAGTTATGGGTAACACGTTTCGTTTGGTTTGAAGTTGAGCTGAGTACATAGAGGATGAGCCACACAAGTAAGTTTAATTAGCGATCAAGTGTGTGTGAATTATCGGCTTGAGGTGAATTAACGGCACACTAGAGCAACACTAGGGGTATTGCGGTAACCGCTTATTAAGAACTACACTGAAGTGGAGCCAAGACATCAATAGGCAACAAACGCCAAATTTTAAGGACGGAATCGTACGTGACGTTGAGACTTTGGAGCATATTTACCGTTCACTCCCTCTGGGTAATAATTTGTCCGACTTTTTGGATGTGCAGACAATTTTAAGAACGAAAGTTGTTTTGATATTGTTCGGTAATGTTTGATAACACCTACAAACACGTGTCATCGTGACGTGCGCATCTCGTATCTAACAATTTTTGAACATTTATTATTTTTTATTTTATCGAAAAAAAAAAGCATTTAAGAAAACATAACTATTTGATAAATAAACCAACGAAAGGCTGTTGTATCTATATAGTTTGTACTTACAATATTTTGGAACTTATGGCTAAAACATATCGAAAAAAAAAATTCACTATAACATGAAACCTTTTAGCAAAATTTTTTGGCACTGAAATAGTAAAAAAAAAAAATCAAAAATATTTTTAAAAAATAATTACTATGCTAAAAATATAACGTGTGAACCGATCCAATAATTTATAGATAATACGATAAGCGTATTATCGAAAGTCAAACGGGGAAGTTCCCTTGTATTCTGCCATTGTTTTCTCATGTCAACACCCCTTATCATCAAGGAGAAACACAGATTAAAATAATAAAACGGTTATTCATTTCCTTGAAATGCTTTTATGAAATCATTTCTCAGCAACTTCGATCATACTACGGGTAGTTTAGACATGGCGAGTAAAGAAGACGAAGGGGGATGCGTCACACTCACTTGGGAGATCCAGAACATCAGCCTTTTACTTTCGGTGAAGGAGTTAAGCGGGTGTTGGACCCCTTACTGGAAGACGGAACACAATGGAAAAAGCGTATGGAGGAGACATTCCATATATTTAAATGGTAAAAACATGCACTTGCTGCTCTCGGCCGCAGAATATTTTCAACTCGACCGCTGCGAGATATCACTCATTTCTTCTTGTAGGGAGATTCCACTAAAACTCTATGAAAGAGATGTGTTCGAATGGTATTATAACATTGAAAGAGATGCTGTATTCGGCGAGAAAAGTAAATCGATCCTTCCTAACGACACTTTGACTCTCCGTTTTAAGATGTGGGAGGAAACAATCAGGAAGCGCGAGTTTCGCATCTATTCAATTTTACAGAATTTCAGCTACCTATGGAATATTAAAGAATTCGAACCAGATAGCCGTTACAGAAGTTACATCGGGGAAGAAAATTTTCTATTTGAAGTTTCTCTAGAAAGTAATGATGAAAATGTTACTTACAAGTTCACATTTGGTGAGGCCTCTTCTATAGAGAGCAATGTTTCACTTTTAAACTGTCTACTCTCCGTCAAAACTGGTCACATGAGAATTATTAGAGAAATTTTTGGGGATAACAAGAAAAGAATCTATGAGATTGAAATAAGTGAGAACAAAAGAATCGGTCTCCAACTAGAATCAATTATTGCAGTTCATAAGGTCTGTCAAGATCCATTTGAACTAACTTCTCCGCCACGTCACGAGAATGTTTCTGAAGTAGTTTCCGGTGCACCGCGTGACGACCTCTTGCTTCTCTACAGAGATAAATTGTTCAGCGATGCCACCCTAAACGCTGAAGGGAAACCCTTCCACGTTCACAGAAACATCTTGTCCGCCAGATCGCCGGTCTTCCGCGCCATGTTCGAGAAAGACGAGATGAGCGAGGGTCGATCGGGTTCCGTCGACATTGACGACGTGGACAGCGAGACCGTGGACCGGATGCTGGTCTACCTGTACGGCGACTCGATCGAAACCGTGCAGCACTGGGAAGAGGCATCAGCTCTGTACTACGCGGCGGACAAGTACGACATCAAACCCTTGAAACATAAGTGTGCTAGCGTCTTGAAAGAAGGTCTGACAGTTCATAACGCATGCGAAGCGCTCGTCTTGGCAGATAGACACTCGGATGACCTGTTGATGAAGTGTATCGTGGACTTCGTCCGCAAAAACAAGGAGGTGATTTCTTCCGAAAAGTGGGATACTTTGCAAAACAGCAATCTTCTGTTAGCCGCAAAAGTATTAAGAGAAATATGTGTAAAATGAAGGAAGAAATGAGAAAGGTAAAGTTTTTTAAAAGCAATCTATGTTAACACAGTTGGTATCGTTTATTAAAAGAATGCGTGATAAAGAAAAGACAAAACGCCCCGGGGGTGCAGGAAAAAACTCGATATTGTGCGCGGCCAGATGGACTATCCGACTCAATACCACGGATCTCGCCAAGTAACAGAGGTGAAAATGACGACTATTTGAAAATAAGTGACCAAAAATGTGACTAAAATATATACTTACTATGACTATATACTTATATCTGAAACTCAAAGTTGTATGACTCTCAGAGGCCTCATATCTACTGGACGTAGAGGTTATTGCACTTAACCAAATACATATAGTAAATCCTCGCGCTCTCGCACACTTTCTAACGGAGACAATGAAGGTAACAATCTGTTTCGTTTCTTACGCCATGTTGAGGTCGTCTCGGGGAGTTTAAGCAGAAAATATTACTAAAATTGTTCTTTTAAAAATCTTTTATATCAGAGTCTATGGGTCTAAGGACTATTATCATGTTGAATTTTTTTAGACGTTGATAGAACTTTTAAGACTCCTAAATCAGGATAATTTCTTTGATAACTCTAGTTCTATTTAGCGAAGTTTTTTCTTTACGTCAAATTAAAAAAAATCAATGAAAACTAAGAAATATCCAGTAATTCGACTCTTACTCTATCATTGTTTTTTAATATGTTTTAAAAAGATGTATTATATTGAGTAAGGTTAATATTAGTAATTCGTCTTCATATTAGATTTTTTATTAAATATTAATTATAAATATTTTTATAAATTCATTGCTTTAAAGGTACGTTATTTTAATTTTTTTTTACTATTTTAATCTACCAATACCTAATTGCGGACCATTCATAAATGTATATAGAGAAAAGTTGAATTTGACAGAAAAATTATTTCGCTGACGAGAAATGGAACTAACCAAAAATTATGTATATTTATGAATATATATTTATGTATAAAATTATGTATATTTATGAATCGCAAAAGTACATTAGACAGACAAAAAAAAATTAAAGAACTCTGATATGAAAATTTCTAAAAGAGCTTTATTTTAGTACAGTTTTATTCTATTTTATTCCTTGTCAATTCATCTCCTCCAGCAAACCTTGACATCGATGCTGCGTTAGTACTATTCCCCTCTTGGTTCTTTAAGTTTCGCCTCTAGAAAGTGTGCGCTAGCGCACGATTTTACTATCTATACGATTTTAAAAACAAGTCTTCCAAAAAGTCACATGAGAAATGTTACCAGTTTTGTTAAAGAAAATTCTGTGTTCTTTTGTTTATAAGTGTTGATTATTATAATCAATCTAACATGGTAATCTTATTGTTTAATTTCCTAATTTGTATTTCGATATAGTTGAGTTAAATTTTTGAAATATATTTGTATTATCGCTCACACCTAATCTCTACTATGTGCTCTTTAATATCTGCTACAAATTTGTTAATGATAGTGTGCAGTCACTATTTTAAACTAAGCTCTTCTACTTATATCACAGTAAACAAGGACTTAATAGTGACTATAGCAACTGGTTGAAAAAGTGGAGGCTTATAGCATTTATAAAACAGCTTACTTTTAAACATCCCAAAATGAGAAAGATAATTGTTAAGCGTATTAATTCAACTATGTCGCTACATGTCCAGAGCTAGAAATGAAAATTCTTTTTTTCTATTAAAATTTTCTTTGGTTTCACTTTCCATATTTACTTAATCGTGCCAATTTTAAGGTTTTTGTTCCGAATTTTTTTTTTTTTTTGTAACTGAGATCTCTTATATGCATGAATAGGGGACGTAGAAAGTCTTCTCTTCACATAATTCAATATCATGTAAACAGTAGCGTGTCTGTTCGTGTTTGTTATATGCAAAGATGAAAACCCAACGCAAATCCCGACTATCATTTCGTGTTTTTGTCACAAGTTATTTTGCATATGATTTCGGGAAAAAAGCACAGGCTGATGGATATTAAAAACACTAGTTAGGTTATGTTTGAATTAACGTCGCACTAGAGCTACACGAGGGCTATTCAACAACATCAGTAGGAACACTTCATAAGTAAATGAGTTTTCATAGATTTCTTGAAATGTCCTTTGCCTTGGGGCATTTAAAAGAGGTGATCATATTACTTTAAGATAAAAGAACTATAAAAAAATGTCTGGTAGGCATAGAGTCGTATCTGATTGTTAGTTAAATATTTAGTTAAGAATTCGAAGTCAGCAATTTTTTTATTATTTTGATAAATGGCTAACAGTGTTAGAAAGTACATTAGTCAGTTAAAAACGATATTAATGAAAAAAATATTTTCCGCGACAAATTACTCCGCCTACATTAAATATTTTTTAAAAGATTTTTTGATTTGTTAAATGTAGCAGGCTCAAAAGGCTCTACAATTCCACTTTTAAAATTGTTATATTCTTAGTTAAAAATATATCTCCAAATGCTTTAAAATCTAATAGAGCAGTAAAAAACGTGTTCATTTACGAACCATAGAGTTACTACTCGTCTACTTCAATTCCTTCTCAATATACCGGACAGTATTCAAATCGACCAGGTTAGAAAGAATTAGTCGAGGACGAACGACGGAAACTCCCGAAGGGTCCACAAAAAATCCTGGTGAAGAAAGATAAGGAAGAGCAAAAGGGATGCGGAGGGATCGAAGGGATGGAGAAGAACTATCACGGTCAATAAATGACCTGGGATGTTGGAGGGAAAAGGAGATGTTTTAGTTAGAGGAGGACGCTATTTTTCACCAAGGAGTTGGGATTCGAATGGTTGTGGATAACATTTTATAAGGCTCAGAGGCAGGGCCTTATATACTATAAGGCCCGGGCCTAGGGTCTCCAAAATTTTGGGGCCTAGGAATTTTAGTTTCGATTATGCTAAATACTGTACACCCTCAAAATTTCAGTAATTTTTAAAATTTTATGAAACCTACATTATTTTCAGCTTGACTTCGACTCAGACATAGACCAACGTGATTGGTTTCATCGATCTTATAAGGAAACCGATGAAATTAAAACAAAAATGACAAATCGGCCAACTAACATCATCATTATGGGCAATGATACTCAAAATTTTACTCGGATGGACTTTAAGTTTAAAAAAGTAATATTACCCAGAAATTATTGAATTTAAACAAAATAAAACAATTAGCTCTAAAATGTGTTTTTACGAGATAAAACCATAGGTATGTCAAACTTAAGAAAAGCGGTGTGCATTGCATTAAAATTACATGAAACCATTATGCATAACATTTTGAATCTGGTATCATTACTGGTATTCTATCGCTCATCATAACTGGAATTCTATCAACAGATATTGCGACTTTGGAACCAACAACCAGCTATTTTAGCACTCACCCAATAAAGTAAATGTATGGACACTAAAATATACATCGACATTTTTTTCTTAAAAAAGTATCAGTATCATCATCCTGTTAAATCAAAGTATCTTCTCCAAACAGCCAAAAAAAATTAAACTTATGCAGAGTGCTAGCATTATTCATATTATATCACTTCCCCAGTTGAACATAAATATATTACGATGCTGATGCCGCAAAAGCATGTTCTACACACAAAAAAGGGGAACATTACTTAAAATTTATGACCCCTTTTTGGCAGTTTTTATGTCCTATGTTTCAAAACAGGTGTGAACGACGAGGAACGTAAGGTTTTTCAGATATATACTTACAACGGCATATTGTCATTTGCATATTTGGGTCATAAGGGTTTAAGATGTTATAAAGAATTAAGGTAAAGTGATAATTTAATCACAAGTGCTTGTAATAGGTGGAAATTATGTTGCAAAAAAAAGGGGCATTGTTTCATATATTTACCTCTTAAGTATATTTTTACAGCAGTAAGCACTAGTCTTCGCAAATAAAAAAAAAATTATGTAAGTTAAAAATGTTTTAAAGAAAAAAGAACTTTCAAATTTTATTACTAACCATTTGTATTATACCAAATATTTCGAAAAAGAGTGATGTAATTATTCAAAAGAAATTACATGCGAAGGTTTACATACCATTCTTAGATACCTCATAAATAAATACATTGAAAAAAAAACAATTGCAAAATTTCTAAATCGCTAAAATCTCTACTGCAGAAAATACAAAAAGCAAAAGCTAATAAAGAGCTTTACTTCAACTTCCATTCGAAATTACAAAATCACTGAAAATCGCCATCCTCAAAGATATATACCACTTTCACTCTATGATACTACAAAAATAATTTCATATCAACACAAAGCTAAACTGACTTCCGAAATCGGGAAAGATGTCAAACCATCTTCCTTCCATTACCATCCAATCGAAAACAGAATGACACTAAATGAATGAAATTACTGAATGACATCAAATGAATGAAATTACTGAATGACATATAAACGAATGAAATTACTGAATGTCTCGCTAACAAATGAGAACCCCTCCTACATAGCGACGTTTCTCAAATCACGTGACAAGTGGCAAATAGATTCCTGACATTAGTATTCAAGATCGGAATTAGTCGTTAAATATTATTAATATGATTTCGCGATTTGATGATCAAAGCTGGATTTGTCATCGAAAGGTGATGGATCTTTTCATGGTGTCAACAGCTCTGAGACGTGTATTTATTAAATTGTTGGATTATATACTAACTGAAGATATAATAGAATAAGATATGTGAATTCAGAAGAACAGTAAAGCAATGAAATCAAGGGTGTTTGACATTATTTCTGAATAATGATTTTAGATCAATGGAATTTGGTTTAAATACACTTAATAATACTTTGCAGCAAAACTGTTGCCAACTACAACTAATGTTTAAAATATTACCCACTTATTTTCTCCACTTACTGATTAAAAAAATCCATATGAAACTATTGAAATTCAACGAGTCTTGAATCTATTTTCCCCTCAGGAGAAAAACATTTTTAAAAAATAAAAGCAATTTTCTATGATACCTAAAAAAAGTTCTTTAGTTATATTTTTTTCACTTAAGATTTCAAAGAGATTTTTCTTTTATTCTTTAAATTGCCTTCGCTAAATGAAGAGCCGCACTTTTAAATAAATAACATGTCTTTAATTTATCAGTTATATATAAATGCATGAATCACAAACTTTAAGAGTTATTTTAGATGATAGTGTTATTAAAACTGAAGGCAGAAGTTCAAAAATAATGTTTGATAGTAAAACATCATGAAAAAGATGACAAACTTCAACAAACATGAAACTCATTACAATACGAGTTTGTAAACATAAACTCATAAATGACGACTTTTGAATACTATTAACACCTTCATTGGTAATAAAAACCTTAACTTAAAACGTTTTATAATCTTTAACGAGAAATAGCAACACAAATTTTTTCCCGAAAATGACCATTCTGCAAAAGTTTATTTAGATATAAACAAAAATTAAGACGATCATAAAGACCACCCTAAGATCTGAATACCCAAATCCTGAACAATTTATGATTCACATATAAGTTACACAATTATAAGAAACTGAAAAACTAACGTTTTTATTCTGTAATGAAGATGTTAATGGTATTCACAAAATCGTCGATAATGGGTTATATTTGTTTTTCGTGTAACAAAATTTGTCTTACATAAATAATTTAAGACTATCGACTTGATTAGTCTTACATTTTGTTTATTTAGATAAACTTAAGTAAAAAGCTAATTTTGACACGGTAATTTTTTGTATATCATCGTTAATGGTTTAATTATGAACAAATGAGTTGATTTTGCTTTGAAAAGCAAAAACGAAAATCTCGAATTGCCTTTAAAAATATTGTCAATAAAAATAATCCTTCTCAAGAAGAAATCCCATCATTTTCAATTTCTTAAAATAATCCCCAAAAGAAAACGATAATTACTTCTTAAGCATATTCCATAAAATTCCACTAATTTTCAAATAAATAGTGGCGAATTAATTCTTTTAAAAACTCGCTGCAACGTTCCATCTTAATACCTGATAATCTCTGCCATTTTTCTTGGAGGCCATTTTAGCGTGCTTTAAAAACATAAACAATATTTTTTTAGGAAAATATTTTTCCTGAAGAGTTTAGAACGAATTATTCGCCATAATTTCATGCAAACGATGCCCGTCTGCCACGGAATATTTAAATATGAATTCTTTAAGATAAAAAATGCTAAATAATTATTGGTTACTTGCATATTCATTTAGTGGAAACATAATTTAAATTTGCTGAAGCTAATGTTTATTAGTTTTTAGAATAAAATATCTTTACTCAAGCATAATGCAGTAGAAATTACTTTTAGTTTAATGTTTTAATTAATAATTTATAAGGGCAGAGGTACAATTTATATTAATTTAAAAAAAAAAAAACACATACGGTAAACTGGTTTAAAAGAATAAAATGCTATGAGGTTGTTTCACGGAGGATCTGGCAATAGCTCCGTGGTCTTGTTTTCCTTTCTAATTACTTTTGGTAGAGAAAATTAGGCATGTGTGCAGACCAATCACACTAACCAGAATATAGTTCTACCAACCAACTTAACCAAAAGAAAAGTAATTCGAGTCCCTTAGAGCTAATGCATTAGATTTGGAATCTTTCACTACTTCCGCAAAAGTATTGCTTTGCCTTGTTATAGCCGGGCTTTTTCCCCAGGTATGGGAATCAGCATAACATCGAATTGAAACAAATTTGAATTGAAAATGTTATCATATAATTATATATATTTTAAAGTCTTAAAATACCCCAAAATATTTATCAGATGGAGACACTGTTTTAAAATTTTATCAATTAATAATTAAATAACCGGTTATTATTTTCTTTTCAATTTTCTTTAAAATTGATGTTATGATGATTCTTATACCATGTAAAAATGGGAAAACGTGTCAAAGCAATTCTTTTGCAAAAGTTGTGATTACAAAACTAATGCATTAGCTTTATGGTACAGAAAGTCCCTTTTAATGCTAAGAAATGGATCAGTAGTATTTGAATACAGATTGTTGTATTCTAGCTGGTTTGTAATAAAACGAGTTTTTTTTCGTGTAGAACTCTACACTGTAAAAAAAACATGATATTTTACAGTTATTTTGGATTATTTGTACTGTTAATGCATTGCTTTACAGTCATGACGCACAAATACAGTACTATGAACTGTAACATATTGTAGCACTTACAAACGAACAGAATTTTTGTTTTCGTTTATATATTTGTTTAAATATTTTTTTTAGATATGGTACTTAATTGGCAATGTTTAATTAGGAAAAATATATTTCGGAACCTTTAATGTATTTTATACGATAATATAACAATAATCCTTAAGAACTATTTTCACGTGATGTGATACAAGATTGGACCGCATTACATCCTCATTGAAATCTTCAAAACAGAACTACCGAAGGCCGCCACCCGCCATTTTTGAAAGATGACATTTTTGGATTGGAACTTCGAAAGCGTTTAAGTAAGTTTCTTTCTGTATTATATTCTATCTAATTCATTATATAACATAGTATATATTAATTTATATATTGAAATATTCCTGTTTTCATATATGCTAGTCGCCTGTCGCCATTGTTAAGATACATTTTGATTGTGTTAGTTTTGTCCGATTCTAAGTAATTTTTTGTTCGCCTGAACGGGATTTTTTCCCTTGGCGTGACACTGACACAGTTTTGTCGTATTATTTCTTTGTTGTTTTTGTTTTAGTGATTATAGTTGTTATAAACAACCAATCTATGTTGATTATAAACTATGCAACGCTAAAATTGCCCTGTATCGAAACAAAAAGTGATCGGAAGAGTTTTATCTCATTACTTTTGTAGCTCCGATTCAGGCAAGTTGAAACAACCAGAATATATTCTTCTGATCAAGTGTCAGTGAGTCGTGATTACAAGAACAGCTTGAATTTGATTACCTACGTTTAAAACTTTTAAGCATTTTTCTTCTTCAGCCTAAACTGTGGTTTCTGATTTTAGACAGGTTTAAGTTTGAAAAGAATATGGGAGGTAGATGCTTTGGCTTCATATATATTCAGATTATATTTTGCTAGTAATTTCTAGTCTACTAAAATAACAAGTTTTGTCCACACAAAAAAAAGAGTACAACATAAATTGAAAGGAATCGAAAATATTTTTTTATTTATAAACGAGTTAAATATTCTTGTAATATACCTATTGCCACATAATAACCATGAAGTTCACAATCAAGGTGTTGTATAAAATATTTTACCATAAGAATAAATATATATAACTAAATATTTCACCAAGTTTTTTTTAATTAAGTTCATAATCAAGATTGTATTCCATTTGTGAGTTCCTAAATATATTTTTTTTATTTACTTTAAGCAAATAATTATTTAATAACGTTGAAATTTTAGTTGCTTATTGAAGTGGTATAATGTTATATTTTATTTCTAAAATTGTAAATTTTTTTTAAAGATCAGTCTTGTAAATTTTGATGGCACCCATGCATTGTCTTAAATTATACAAGCAATTTGTAAGTGTGGACCTTCCCAAAAAAGCTAGTTTTTTTTTGTTTCGGCCTAACTTCTAAATTATCTGCTAAAAATTTAAAACTAGCTAATATTCGACTAATATTTTTTTATGATTAGAATAATTAATTTGTATGCATCATGAACCATAAGATTGCACTTTGATTTCAACCTCTTTGATTTCAACCCTGTGCAAACGATACTTAGAATTTTTATTTCACCTGTTTCGTATCTTCATTTTTTATCGAACGATTGTTGGCAAGCATTTCCGTCCCATCAAGTTGTATTGATATTTTTAATTCGATAGATTTAGGAACACACATCTGTTTTGATATTTGTACTTTTTTTATAACTTTACTTAAAAAATTATACACATTCTCTACAGGGTCAGGAAAAATTAAATTGCTGTTAAAAAGTTATAAACTTGTTATCAGCACTATAAAAATTAGTTATAATAATATAAACCTTTTGTGTTTTACAGACTCAGTACACAAGTTCAAGATAGTGTAGTGTAATCGTTTCCGGCTGCCTATTTCTAGCCTCCAGTAGTAGCTTTGACACAGCCAATAACGCCTCGTAATTTAGAACCCTGGTCAAGTGACGAGGTCGACGCCTGAGCGGGCACCCAACGAACTTCGAGCGACATCGTACGCTGACGCCGTCGGGACTTAGGACTCCACAGATTTAACGAGCACGTCTGTCCCAGTGTACTCGGGCCCATCCGTCACGAGTTGGATTTTCTACTCTTTCCCAGTACAAATATCCGATTTATAGGATGACTGGCAGTAGGTGGGATTCGAACCCCCGCACTCCTGAGAGGGCTGAATCCTGAGGCGGATACATGTAGGAATTTTTCATTTGAAACTTGACTTATCAAATGCTAGTCTTAATCTTTCTCCCATGATTAAGTGGATTAGCCGAAACGTGTAGGGGTTTTCGAGATGTATATGCAGAATCTTGTGCAATTTTAATGTTAGATTTAAATTGTTGTTGATTATAAATGTTTATATTGGTATTGTACTTTTTAAAAAATATATTTGATATTTCTTACTATTATATTTTTAAATACTGCTGTTTAAACTAGTTAAATGTTGAATTTGCAAACTTACACATTTTAATTTTTATAATTATTCTTTCTAAAAAAGTTGGATAAAACACCAATATTAGATTTTTGTCATTGATGAGAATTTTTTTTACATATTCTGTCATTCATTTAATTTTTTTTACGAATTTGTGTGAATATTTGAAGGGTAAATTTTCAAGGAGGGGTGGTCGAATTACAAAAAAATTAAGATTTTTAATCATTTCAAATTGACTGAAATGCGTTTCTTGGACATATTTTCCTTCTAGTTTGTTCGTACATATGATGGGCGTTATGCAATTAGTTTGGATAGTATAAATTTATACATATAAAAAAATAACTTTATTAAAGAGGAAAAGGTGGCAGATTGCTTATATTTAGGGAGGGGTTCTTTGCTCCCCACCCTCCTTTGTTTTTGTGTGTAATTTCAAAACAATTTATATTGTGTGTGTATGCTTTTTTCTTTTGTGTGTGTTTAATAAAAAGATTTATGTCATGCTTGAAAAAATTTATTTTATTTATATTCTTTGAAGACCATTGTATCTTTATAAAATGAAACAGACCTATTTTACTATCTCGACAATTAAAAATAATGAGAATTCCAATACAGAAGTACGTTTTATAATGTTTTGTAGAATTAATTAAAAAAAATATATAAGGTTTTTTTTCCCTACTTATGGTAATCATTAAATTATTTTTCAGTAGCTTATTTTCAACATTTGCAATCCCAACATTTTATATAGATTATAAAAATGCATTAACATTATTACTGTGAGGACATTAATGTTAATTACTCTTGTTTTATTCCTGTGTTCAAAATAGGAAATAGCCCGAAAATACTTGTTTCCCTGGTAGTAAAGGAAAAGGCAAACGTGTCATCAGGACAAATTGTGAATAATACAATAAATACTAAAAGCCATAGTGTAAATAAAAAAATACAGTACTTGCAAACTAATAATACTGTAAATTTTACAGTCAAACTATCTCACTAACATTACTATGTAGTGTAAAATTGACAGTAGTTTAATCAATCTACTACTGCATATTTTACAGCGACTACTGAACCAAACACAGTTCTTTGTACTGTAAAAAATACAGCAGTTACAAATTAATTGTACCATGAATTTTACTGTAAAAATATCTAATCGACACTACTAAGTAGTGTAAAACTTACTATAGTCAAACCGTATTACTACTGTATATTTCACAATAAATACTTAACCATAAACAGTACTTAGTACTGCTAAAAATACAGTAGTTAAAAAATCAATAGTACTGTAAATTTTACAGTAAATAGTGCTGGCGCCCTGGGTGCCAGTTCTTTTTACTGTAAAATTCACAATTTTTTTTGCAGTGTATAAATATTTGAATGTTGATTTCAGGTATCGATTTGGGTAAATATATTGCAAGTGATGGTAGTTTTTAAAGCCTCGGTTTCCTCGGAGTCCGTCAACAGATTTAAGCGGTCGGACAAGTGCGTAGAGTGACGTCATACAAACTACTGACATTGATTTCGCTAGAGTGGTTTCCTCGTCAACGTTGCCGGGCAACTCAACACGACCGCCAGATTAAGTTGCTGTTGAGTGCGTTGGAGAAATCCTGACGACAACGTTTTTTGCTGTTGTCTGTTGTGCGGTGTGCTTGCCTAAAATTAAAATTTTGAGGAAATGGCGGAAAACGAGAGTTGTTTTACGCTTGCCGAGGAATAAATGCTAATTGATTTTGTGAGTAATCATGAAGAACCTAAATTTTCCATTTTTGACATGCAAAGACGAAAACCAAAACAACAACAGAGTTACATAGTTGAGTGAGTTCGTTAGGTTTCCAGTTTCGTGTCAACGTAACGTTCCGATGAAGCGGTGGCCGGTAGAGTGACGTCATCTACGTATAATAGCGGGTCACATTTTTCTGGCGGCAGACTCCGAGGAAACCAAGGCTTAAGCTGTTATTAATAACGCAAAGGTGTTTCTTTTCTTACGTCGATCTGTTATAAGTGGGGGATCGGTATCGCCATGAAGTGTGCAACAAAGCAAAAGACGTTTCTCCAAGAAGTAACTTTTCCGGAAACATTTCAATATTCACCTATATCACTCCCTCCATTTCAATAATTAGAAAGAATATTTCCAAGATAAAAATTTCCATATTAAGTACTTTCTCCCAAATTTGTGGGCAAAGAAAATGTCCAATAAACGCAAATCAACTTTCTTTAAGATTCAAGTTTACAAGGAACCAAACACATTATTTATGTTTAGACAACTTTTATTCCGATTTTTTATGGCTAAAAGTTTCGAGAAAAGTGGAAAATAGGACATTTCTCAGAACTAGAAAATCTCCAAGCCCCCTCTTCTGTCTTGCGATGTTGCTTTTTTATTGTGATTTTTAGCACGGTCTGAAAGTCGAGACTATTTTCTCGGTCCGTTTGTCTTCGGACTCTTCAAAAGTTCTTTCTAGAAATTTATATTTCTTTCTCGCTGAGGTTAAATGCCAATGCCACAATAAAACGCAATGGGAGTACTATATATTTTGCGTTATTTGCGAAGTTTTTTTTTTTGCTACAATTGTGATGCCACTTAACTAGGATACAGTACAGTGCACTGACAGTAGGATACAGTAGGGACCTACCACTTAAAACCTGTACAATTCCAGCAGTATATACGAATACTCATGTCAGAGTGGATATGAACCAACAGACTTGGATACAAAGGGTCAGCGATCTTTCCAATCGAGGATCGTACAGTAAGGTAATGTATTCATTACAAACTATTTAAAATTATGAAAGATCGTTTTTATTAATTAGCACAGTGAGAAAATTCTTATATTTCAAAATGAGTTTGAAAAGGATTTTGTTTTGTTTGTATGCCGCTAAATTTTATTGTATTTATTAGGCTATCATTTTACAGAATGACGAAACAGCTTCCATTATCTTCTCTTACAGTGATGTTAAAGTATAAATAAAAGTATAGAATTTTCTCTAATTTAATACTTTATCAAGAGTATTTACGTTTTAAGTTGAATTTTTTTTTTAATTAGTCATGACTACAAAGTGTAGTACTTAAATAGTAAAATGACTTCTGAAACTCTAACAGCTCCCCTGATCTCAGCGTAAATACACAGTTAAATTTGGAGATTGACCAAAAATATGGTCCTTAGTAGCTTCAACGGCTGTGTGGTGAAACGGTTTGCCATATTACCAATATCCCGTTGAATCATTTTTGAGATTTGGCAACATACATTTTCTGCCCAAAGACAGGCATCGGCCCAAAGTCACTACGTTACGGTCGAGACGCTTCTGTAACCTTAACGTTGAGAAATTTTAAGAATTAATTAACATTTAATGCATTTTGTTAAAAACTGATGCAAGTTGTATTATGCTATGCATTAACTTCCGATAGATGCAGGAATATAGAATGTTTCCAGCTTTTAGAAGGAAGCTAAATAAGTTGCACATTCACGTGTACTTTTCAAGCAATTTTTGCCACATGCAAAAGGCTGTCAATTTCCTTATACTCTAGAGATGTTTCTGTAACAATAAAGTTGAGAAATTTAAAGAATTTAATTCAAAGTTAATGCTTTGCTTGGTGGGATTGTGTGTAGGCCGGGGTGTATACCCGAAGAAATATTTAGAAGAGGGAGCTCCAACCCATTTTTCTTTCTGGGTTTTCCACAGTGGAGCCGTTGATTAAACGCACGAGAATGGAATAGGGACGCACGCCAGAAAGGGCGCCATTTGCATAAATTTTAAAGAGAAAGAACTAGGAATACAAAAATTGTGTTCTTTGTAGGAAATAGCTGGTATGTGTTGTATACAGTTAGGTTGGTGCAAGTTTGCACCACAATCCTGAAACTTTCTAGCTGCCACCACTTCAGGGAGCGTTGATTTACCAATTTGTAGGTGCATCAAAGATATGGTTTTACCGTAAAATTGGTAAATGTATGCTCCAATTGGTTTTGACAGCTAGATAAGTTCAAGCATTTTGGTACAAACGGTGCAGTAATATTTTAACTGTGTACTTTAGAAGAAAACAAAATGGCTTTACTTTATTTTTCGGGGCAAAAGTGTTTAGCAAAGTAAAATCGAAAAGTGATTTTCATATAATCTTCAATTGGGTTATTTCACTTTTTAAAATTGAAAATAAATTCTATAGTAACTGGCAAGTAAAACAAACCACGCATTGTTTGCCAGGTCTCAGGATCACAGCAATTAATTTCTTATAACTAAGTTAATTACAGTGTTAATTAACGATAACAACAGTTTAATTTTTCAACCAAAGTAATTTACTAACTATTAGGAAAGAAAACTTAAAGGATTTTAAACTACGCGGGTCAGTCACACTTTAAATAACTGGTAAGATAAGAACAAAGCTTCGCAACAATATCTCCTGAGAGCGAAATTAAGTCTTCCGCTTTTGGTTGGAATTGAAACGATTGTCTAAGAGCAGAAATGCCGTGCGAAAAAGAAGTGGAATTAACATTTTCAGATCAGTGATTTTTGCGTCGAAAGTTGTTGAAAGGAGTAGAATTCTGGTGTAAAAAAAAAGTGTTTGTAGTTAGAGATCATATAAGAGATTTAAAGAAGTTGGGAAGCAGATAATTTTCAAGAGTGTGTATGGTGTTTGATTTATTTTTGAATGAGTATGGAGATATGGCAAAGGTAGGTAAAATGTCCTTTGGTTTAATTTAGTTTGAAATTGAATTATCGTCGCACTAGAGCTTCGCGAGGGCTATTGACGACGGGCGTCGTATTTTAGAACCACAATCAAGTGACGAGCCGACACCTGAGTAAAATGTCCTTTAAAACTCTAATTTTGTTATCTTTAAAAAATTGTTAGATTTTTTAAAAGAAAATACTGACTTAAAAGCAAATATTATATTTAATACTACAGTAATGATCACATCAGAAT
The DNA here is from genome assembly GCA_023701765.1 of Hylyphantes graminicola. Lineage (NCBI taxonomy): Eukaryota > Metazoa > Arthropoda > Arachnida > Araneae > Linyphiidae > Hylyphantes > Hylyphantes graminicola. The sequence goes on along the minus strand of CM043116.1, from coordinate 62,376,556 downwards.
ATTAAGAGGGTTGCTTTTAAAATCTCATCTACATACTTTCCGTCTAAGACACACACAAGTTTTGGGACGTTTTTATCAATTTTATATCGTTTTAGGTAACGTGCGTATATATTTCTTGGTTATAATAAAACTGCCATATTATTTATGCCAACTGCATCAGTTTAATTAACATATCCCCATCTCAAACAATATTATATTCAACCTCTTGCCCTTTAGAAACACAGTCATTGACAAACAGTTTTATCGAATACCAACTTATAAGGGAGTTAAGGATAAAGCCATCGGTCATATATGGAAATCGCCATGACATAATATCGTAATATGAAGACTCATGTACACTTCGTCTCGCCAAAACGTCTCCATTTCGGGTGATTTGGCGCTAATTTATGACCGCCAACTGACACGTGGAAAAGTCAATCGTTTCAAGTATGATAAATGGGGCAGGCGACTAGATTGTCAAATGGATGACATTGCATGCAGGATTAATTATTAATGTGTAATAGTTAATGTGGATGCTATAGAGATTTAAACCAAACTAGACGGATTTATTGCATATATCTCCTCTATTTACTATATATAACAGTTATTATATAGTTTATTGCATGATAAATGCTTTTAAAATAATATTAAAATATTCATATTTTTTTCTATAAAGATACAGTTACTTAATATTTTCGCATCGAATCGAAGTATATGTGACAGTATCATGTTTATACTTTATCCAAACACTTTAAAAATGACAGATTTCGGAAAATACAGAATTTAAAATGTTACACTTATTGAAGATCGGGATATTAAATTGTCAAAAACAAATTAAGGGAGAATATTTGTTTTGCAGTTTTGTTTTTTGATTAAAACCCAGTGCTGACAGATATTTGGTTTATTATTTATATGTACTATAAGAAAATAACAATATAAGTTTTCATTGATAAAAATTTTCGGAATGTTTCGAAATGCCTAACAGATACAACTTTATATTTTTTTAAATACTTTTCAGATATTTTACTCATCATCTATTCTATAAGATAAAGCGCATATCTAATTCCTGGTTTATACCAACTCAACAATAGAAGTATGCCTAGAAGTCACCCTGAAAAAGTAATCAAAATGTCCTGAAGTTGAAGTTAGACGTACATGAACCTAATTAAAAACCATTGCAGGTTTTGAAGATTCTTTAAATTAAATTTGTTTCCCTGGAGTAAAATTAAAGGGAAAAAAACATACAATGACATGAAGGTTTGAGATCTTTTTTTCGACTGTAGGGCATCTTTTTTTACGACTATGATTGAAATTCTGAGTTGAACTTTAAAAGAATCTCTTTGAATTCATGATATCAACAACAAAAGAGTTTCTACGCACTAAGTTAAAAAAGAAAAAGAAATTTGGAGTAGTAGTTAGTTCTAAGCTTTTCTTTCTTATTTATTTTCCGAGCTATGAATAAGATCAAATAGAATTAGTAATTGTAAGTTTAATGTTATCTGTCTTAGTACACAGATTTAATCATATTCAAATTAATATTGCTGACGCATATTTTTACTTTGAATTAACTAGTATGAAATATAAGTTAATGAAAGTTTTGCGATGTGGTCGAAAATCCGAAATAGAGATTTTGTATTTTGTACACGTTTAGGAGGAAGCTTATTCTAAAAAAAAGTGGTTTTCGATTATTGGTCTGTCTGTCACTCTGTCTTGTCTGAAACCTCTCTACAGCTCATACTAAAAGAGCTATTAAAAATCCAAATGTGGCACATGAGTTCCCAGTACCTGTCATAATAGGGTTTGTGAGAATATCATACAGATCAAAAGGGTAGCTGTTCGTAGAACATATAACATGGGTAGTTATCTATATTAAATAATCCAATGATAATATGAATAGCTAATTGTAAAAAGGAGACAATTGTACAGCAAGATTTCCATAAAAGTTTCTTCCTTCATTTAAATGTTGAATGGAAAAAGCATAGAGGGAAATTCTTCAATATTTATCTACCCTCTCTGTACAATTAACAATTTATGAGATATGTGTGATATTTGCGTGTCTGTGTTTCGTTAGTCGTGTGCAGCTTTATTGTAAATACGTCAGCTCCAAGATAATTTGAATAGACCATATCTTGAAAACAACGAAATAAGAAGATACTTTGTAATACGTAATGAATATAGTTTCTGTGTTAAACGTCTGATAATCCATCAGAAATACATTATCCCTCAACAACACGCCCCCTTAAAATCGTTTAGATACATTAATTCTTTACTAATTACAAATCGGTCGCAAATGCTAAAACAGTCTTATAATACTCACAGTCTTATAATAATGACAGACTGAACAAAAGCAACATAAATGTGAAGAAACATGACTACCCAAATCACGTGATTTTGTTGCAACGATTTAACGTGTTTTTAAGACAAAATTTTGAAAATGAGTCGTTCATTTAGAAAGTTTTAGATTCTTATGAGAATAACATATTTAAAAACAGATGGGGTTCAAAAACATGAATTTCTTTCTTTAAATTCCAATGTTAAGTATTTGAGGCGGTTTTATTTTGCACAAGTCTGCGATTTTAAAGTTATTACGGTTAAAAAAAAAATAGTAGACTTCCTAAAAGTCAAGACCCCCTATAATCGAAGGTTTAACCAAAATTAAGACGGAGGAGAAACTGAAGAGGTGATTTAAACTATCCGGAAGGCTGTGTAACAACAGAAAAATTGTAATTAATGTTTCTTAACATATGCTTCATATTCCTTGAGTATTTGAGTATTATTATAAATGTTACCTTCGTTTGTCCTATGCATGAAATACCATCAAGGGATGCTGTAAATGCCCCAGTCATTAACGGCATCAATGAATGGGCATTTACCACCTACTTAATATTCTGATACACTAAATTTCCAAAATATTTTCTAACAAGCACTATTAAATTTGGCCCTTGGTTTCACCAAACTATGCTTCCTGGTAGCTACAACGGCAGTGTGGTGAAATATTTCACCATATTTTATGTATTCGTCTGAAGCATTTTTCATATTTTTGTTTCCAAAACCTTAAAAAAAGGATTCAACCGAATACCAAAAATAGGGTGACACATTTCACCACAGAACTGTACAGCTATTAGAAACCGCCATTATGGCAAAACCAAACACATATTTTTTAACAGTCTGAGTGTCTTCCCCTGAAACAATGAAAAAGAACCAATCTCGCATATTCAACAATTCATGTTGGTCCCATATAAAACCCTTTATTTTAAGCATTGGATGCTGGACACATATCATTCAGGTCGTTGACTAACAGCCACAACCACCCCTAGAAACGTTGAAAACCGCAGAACATGACATCAACAGCATTCGCCCCAACCACACCAAGAAATTTATGGGAATAAAAGGGGGCGAAAGTTCCTCAAACAATGGCTCGACACAAGCTCACAAACCCGCCCACTGCTGCCAGATACAATAAATCGTCAAAAGATCCGGGGCAATTCTTTTGCGGCCCCTTGTTCGGAGCGTTGTCAGGGGCAACCGCACCAACTGTCAGCTTAGACACACACTTGCCAACCTGCCTTCTTTTGTCACTGAGGTGAGTCCTATTGGATCCTGTGAAAATATTTGATTAGAGAGTTAGATTGGAGAAAGTGTTTCTAAGGTGCATTTAGAAGTATTTTAGGCCTTCAGGGATGGCATAGCTGCTAATTGTTACGTAGCTGCTACAGTGAATTTTTTAAGGATTTTTCACTGGGCGACATTGCTTACAATTTTCTGGGGGGTGGGTGGGGGGTGGGGGGGAGAATGGGGAGAGCGATATATAATAGGTCATTTCAGGGTAATCGTCCAGGAAAACTTAAGGATTTCATAAATTAGGGAAAGATCATCAGTAATTAGAAACTAAATTTCTCAATTTAAATGATATCAAAATCCCATTTATTAAGTACTTGCCCTTGAATTTTTTTTTTGAAAAAATTGCCCATTTAATAAAATTTTGATGTATTTAAACAGCTGAAGAACAGGAACTTTGATATTAAAACATTGGCTAGATTTACGTACCTCTAGGTCCACCATGTACGTATTTTCAAAGTCCATAAAATAAAATATATATGTTTAATAAGCATTTTAATTTTTGTGTAAGTGTCCGCGGTTACAGTCCACTGAGCCGAATGAGACTCAGCCGAATGCTCTAAACCGCAAAATCTCGCCAAATTTCATGGCAACATATTCACCATTATGGCGATAATGTTTTCAACATAGATTTTTCTTTTGCTATCCAGCACTTCAAGATGGCTAACAATTTGGCTGGTTTATCGCTCGAAAATAGCAAGGGTGTTTAAGAAACCAAAGCACCAGATACGGCCCCTCCGAAGTAGCTTTTCACGAAGGGGCTGGGGAGTGTTACTGAAGAGAGCGGTTGTCACAATGATTTATTGGCTCTGCGGGTGGTCAGTGTCCACTGTTCAAGCAAAGCGATTTGGTTGCTAAAATCGAATGTTGCCATGCGTGTACAAATAAATAATTCTTATTCATTTTTTAGTTTAATTAACGTAGAATTAGAGGCTAATATGTCTATACTAAGTTAATCGTCTAATTTTCAACTACTGTTTTTATATTAGCAGTGCATCTACAATATTACTACGTGATTTAGATATAGGTTCATGAAAACCTCTTTTTTTTCATGACAATAAGGGTGTGATGTAGATCAGTCATGGGGTCTTGTCTCATCATGATGTACTAAACTTTTGAAAATTAAACAAAAGTTTTAGTTCCAAAAGCAAAAGTTTTAACAGAAAAATACCTTATGATAATAGGTTAGTTGGTTAGTTTAGTATGTATATCATCGCACTAGAGTTACAGTAGGGCTATTGGCGACAGGCCTCATAATTTAGAACCACGGTCAAGTGAAGAGACGACACCTGAGTAGTGACCCAACGAAACCGTTTAGGACGACATCATAAGCAGCGTTGAGACATTGTCATATTTTACGTGCACTACCTCTACACGAAGTAGTATTTGTCGAACACTTATGGCTTATAGGTCGGTAATTATTTAGGTGTTTGGGTCAAAAATTTCGAATTTCTGTTTTTCTATTTTCTTTTGATTATCCCCTTAAATTTATGTTTTCAATCAATAATAGTTTTGTTGCAAGGATAAAACTTTATTTTGAAAGGAACCGTTCCGTTTTTCTTGCAACAAATACACGATAATTACTAAAAAGGATTAAGCGCATAAAATATTTATTGTTGCAAAATCAGCAATTAGTTTATAGGTTAACATTAAAACGAAGCGCAGCTGTACTTAACCTTGCTTAGATTATTATTCCGATTAGTATATATATAAATTAGCTGGTAATATTGTCTAGTTGTAGTAAATTATTAATAGATATTGCTATTTAATTAGTAGTTGCTAACCAATTAGTAACTTAATTAATAATATTGCTACCATATAACTACTTATTTGTACCATTTTCTTTTATTGGTGACTTGCTGATTTAAAATTATCATTCAACAAAAACACATTTTAATGAATGTATAGCATTATTTTTAGAGGAATGTAATAAAAAACCGTTACACAAAATTTAACTCTCTATTGCATACTGTTGCAATGTGGAAATATACACGTTAATCCGTTTTAATGATTTAAAATATTGTTGATGTTCATACGAATCAAATTCCAGGGAAAAGAGCTTTTCAAACAAATTACTTTCAAGTTCGACACAAGTACATATCAGGGAAATTTCCTTTGAAATGACCTGTTAAATAACTGACTGCCTTACATTAGAGCGATTTCTCGAAAAGTTATTTCGATATAATCCTATATTGTCCTCCCATTAGGAAATGTCGCATTTTTAACTTGTATTTCTAAAAAAAAATGAATGTTTAAAAAATATATGTTTAGCATATCGGATAAAAAACCATACAAATTTTCTACAGCTGTTTTAAAGACTTCATAGTGTTGCCGAATTCATCCAATTTGCGGCGTTCTGAGGGTCGATGGGGCATGTTTCACGTCTTGAGTGGCAACAGTTGCACAGGAATGAAAATAGTAATAAGAAGCCAAATAGTATATGTATTTCTGGGCAACACATGCATGATTTTTAAGGTTTTAATGAAAATATATATGAGTTATAAACCAAGCATTATGTCAAACAACAAGTGAACATAAACCAAAAATTTGACGTATTTAGTTAAATCGGTACCTTCTACCTTGTAAGGAAAATGTTGTGTGTACACGAAAATTTATTGTGCAAGTTACTTTACATAATTAAATCGCATCAAAATACAATTATAAATGTTAAAGAATCTTTCTAAATTGTAAAATGGGTTTCATTTAACCAAAATTAATATATTTATAATGCACAGAAACTAAATTTAAATAAACTAAGATTTTTTAAAAATAAAATTGAAATAAAAAGCTAGAGAACGTATTTTAATTTTTTTCGTAGCCTTTATAAATTGTATAAGTATGGTTAACGTTTTTAAATTTGTTTCAAGTAATTTGGTTAACCCATTAACGATGGTTTGTAAACACCGTTAGCACCCCTTTTTCCATTTAAAAACGCTAATTTTAAGTTTTCTAAATTTGTTTTTTGTGTAAATTAGTTTGCCCCAAATTAATTTCCCAACAATGTTCTTTACTTGTCTTATGGTTTGTTAACTTTAAACATAAAATTCCTTTTCGTGTGGCAACTTTTTTTACCAATCGTACTTGATGTGTTTAACAGAAATGGAGTTGTCATGTGCCAAGTTACAAATACATGTGACTTAACCATTTGGTCTTGCATTGAAAAAATCCTGCCTCTTCAATAAAGCCGTGTACCGTGTATATGGGACTGGCGCATAAGTGGTTGGCGTTAGGTTGGTTACATAAGTGCCAGTTTGAGTTTCGGCATCGTTACTTAATCCTGGTTATGAAAGGGGGCTGGGGAGCCCAGTCGGTTAGGCACTCGCCTAGCATGCAAAAGTTCCCAGGTTCGGGTCCGGGCATCGCCAAAATAACTGCCGTCCTATAAACGGCCCGTGCAGCCAAAAATGTCCGACGAATAATGCCCCGTGTAAGGTAGTGCACGTTAAATATCCTTCAAAGTCCTAACGCTGCGTACGATGTCGCATTTAATAGTTGCGTTGGGTGCCTATTCAGGTGTCGGCTCGTCACTTAACTGTGGCTCTAAAATACGACGCCCGTCGCCAATAGCCCCCGTGTTGCTCTAGTGCGACGATAATTCAAAGCCTAACCTAACCTAACCTGGTTATGAAATATGAGGTCCGTCGCCACAATAGTCCCCTTGTAGTTCTACAATAGTGTGACGTTAATTCAACCCAAACACAAACATCATTGGTCCACGTAAGAAGAATCCTCTAAAGCAGCATATATTTTTTTTTTACATATTCACAAACGTACATACATACAAACAACAACATATTTGGGATTCACATCGCCCTTAAATTACGCAGGGATATTGGCGACTACATGACTTTTACATGATTTTAAACCGCGGAACAGTGACGGGGACTATACTTGAGCAAAGCTGTAGCTCCACGCAATCTTATAGCGACAGCGTGCAACGTGCATGATATCAGAACTTTGAACGTATACAGATTTAACGTGCACCAGTCATACATACATGGCGTTTAAAAGGCGAGATGTTTTTGAGTCTAGAATGGGCTGTTACTAATATGGCTAAGACGCTCACAGAACATGAGACGGTATTTATGGTGTCATAATCCAACTCTTCACGCTATGGCGCCGCGCCTTACAATAAATGAAATATTGACTTATGTGAACTTAATATTATATAACCAGATTTTTATATCGTAAGTTAAATACAGAATTGCTTAAATATTAGAAGTGCCCATCATACAACTTTAAATTGAGAGTTGAACACATAATTTGAGCGAACTTAGAAACTGATCTTTTGCAACAAAGAATATTGAGGACCGAAAAGGCTGAAATTATCTCAAAACCAAAGCGTTGAGGTACAGGGGAGAGTGGGGACAAGGGGCATAAAGAGGGGGAAAATACCCTCTTAAAACAAAGGAGTGAAATCCACTCTTGTAGGGGAAGTGCATTTTTGACACTGGAAAGGTGTGAATATTAACTCAGACTGAGTTAAAATCACACGTTAGGAGTGATCTTGTCGCAGATTCAACATACAAAGGTTCCACTCCTGTAGGAGAAGTGCATTTTCGACACTGGAGAAGTGAAAATTAACTCAGACTGAGTTAAAATCGCTCGTTTGCTTTAAGAGTGAATACTTTTTTACAAATATTTCTACACTACATCATTGTAACAGTTTGACTTCACATTTTAACAACCGAAGATCAGGCATTTAAAGCAATGTTGATCAGCCATAAAGCATGTGTTGAAGTGGAGAGAAGAAGTATTGTTTTGGAGAATACAAAGTTAGTTAAAAGTGTATTTTTTTTAGCTTTTAAAGTATTAAATAAAACTTTCTATGAATTAAGCCATAGTTTTAGTTAGGTGATTATAGCATAGATTCAGGTATTAGTATATGTCAAATACCCGTGTGGTGAAATACACGTGATTTTGTGTTGGATTCTTTATAAAAAAACAACGCTGTGGTGTCAAATGGGACACGAATAAACCTAGCTTTGTATGCTTATCTTGAGGAATCCTTATAAATCTTTAAAGACTTATTCACTCAAATAGCCAAAAACATTTTGAAACTTTAAAATTTAAATTTTTGAACTTTTTTTTCTTATAATAAGAGAAAGTTCATGAGCTTTATGTTCATGAGCTCAAGTTCAAGAGAAGCTTTATGAGTGACAAATGCAATTCCTTTAATTACATCTGAACAGAGCTTGGTAAAGATAAATAATTTGTTTTTGGTAAAATTTGCTGGAAAGCAAACTATTTCTTTATAACGATAGATTTATTTCTGAAATAGAAAGCGATGAACTCCGGGTGAGCTATTTAAAATAAAGGCCGTCTTTTTAAATTCACGTACCCTGAAAAAAGGACAAGTTTGAGAAAAATTTTAGAGGATTTAGTAACAAAGCTATCCTTTCTGATGATTCAATAAAAATTATGGACGCATCTTCGATTTTGAGTTTTAACTTTGATAGTTCACATTTCAATGATAAATAATTGTTTTAAAAAAATACATTTTTATTGTGTACACATTATGTTAATGTTGTTTGCTTTAAAATTTTATTTCAATGTCATTTTATGATTATTTTTACCTTTTTTTTTAATTTTTAATAAAGCTAATATTTCCCATTTCCCATTAGCTCTGCACCCTGTCCCATTAGACCCCACGTGTGATGGGGGCTAATGTATAATGGGACATTTGCATGTTTTTTTTTAAATGCTCAGTAACTAAGACATGGTAATGTTTTAACATTTGTCGAATGACTTTTTAAGTAAACGAAAGTTCATTTTATAAGCTTTAAAAAAAAAAGAAAATTCTTGTATTTTTGCTGAAATACAGAGGTTAATAAAAATTTGTTCGAATAGCCCCCACTATCCAATATGAAAAGTTTATGTTATGACAAAAGAATTCAATTATCAGTGATAACAACTGCCAAGCTTTAAGTCGTAATATTTTACAGTAATAATTGATGATAATTAAGTTTAAAAAATTAGATTAAATTTTAAAGCAATACATAAATCTCGTCCGTGATAAAATAGCTAATAATTTCTCTCCTTGCATTTAGTTAACTGCTAAATGCAAAATATCAATTAGTAAATAAAAAAATAATATTGATCCCTTCGTTTAATATAGCTCTATTTAAAAATTATTTTGTATTTTTGTCTCTTATCTTGATAAGTAGAGCATTGAAAACAAGTTTAAACCCTCCAACCATCCTTTCAACGCTGTTGTCTGGTTAGACATTTGTCGCCTGAAACGTGATCGGTCTGAGTTCCAGGGGGTCTCTTTTATGACTTCTACGAAGATCGCATTCTATTTTGCAATACACAATGATTAGGGAGCGTTCACCAATTGTAAAACTTTCACTTTGGCTTTGTACTTTGTACGCAGCTTTCGGTTGAATTTTTATCGCCAACGCTCTTGTAAGAGAAAAGCAACCACAAGCTCTTATCAGCAGAGGGGGATCTCTTCGCCAAGCAACACCCCACCCTCTCACCAAGTTGGCTGCTTTTTGCGGTTTCGGCTGAGTCTCATTCGGCTGAGTGGGGTGCCACGGTGTCCGCTCTCTCTCTCTCCCCCCCCCCCCCCACTTGCCATAATTTTAACTAGTTTTAAATAATGAATAAGAAGTCTGTGACAAGTTAAAAATTATTAAACTTAAATTACTTATTATTAAAATGGTTTTTGATGGACAAAAGTAGTTCCAATATAATTTAAAAGTAATTCCAAAAATAATTAATTTTCCATCGGCATCTCCCTTTTTTTTTCATTTTAAAAAGTTATTTTTTTTATTGAGTTTTGCCAAAAGAAATGGCTTCTAAGTTCATACATCAAATCAGGTACTAATTAAAACTCAGTTCTATGTGAATTTTTGAATAAAATATTTTTATATATAACTGAAAAGTCTTGCATCTATAGAGAAACTGCCTTGTAGCAAGACAAAGGATTTTGCACCTGTATGGCTACCAAAATCTTTATCGTAAATAAAATTAACGATGACTACATTTTGTATCAATATTTATATATCTTACAATTACAATAATCGGCAGGGGAGAATAAAGTCGATTAAGTTAATTCATTAATTTGAAAAATTATGCAACAAAATTGATTTTTTCAAATCTATGTATGATCTTATGCACAGTATAACATTAGTGAATCTACAAAAGAATGATGTTTAGCTTTTATATAAAAAAATACTTTTAAAGAAATATCTAGATTTTGATTTTTCAATAACGGTAGGTTTACTTGAAGTACTGCATATTTGTCATACTAACAATATTTATTCCAAAACAAATAATACATCAAAACAGAGGTTATTTAAGTAAATGAAAAAATTGCGTTTAAATTGCCTATTCTCTCAAAATGCTGATGAAAAATTATTTTTAAAAAAATAATATATTTCGTTGCGTTTGACTTAATAAATTAATCCCAATTGATGTAAAACACATTTGTATGTTTTATTTTGACAAATTGAAGAGTTGAAAGTAGAGTAAGAGTATGTACAGGGGTCTTTTATATATTAATATATATTCGAATTCTTATATATACTTCCAAATATTTGTTATTTTAAGCATATATAAAATAGTTCCAATTGGAACTAATTTGTCTTATGATACCTGCCTAAAAGTTACAAACTTGGAATCAGGATTAGCTTAATCGTAGATTTATGTGTATTTGAAACAATCTTACTCTAGGTGTTCTAGGTCGCTTTCAGGGGGCATGTCTGACGTCAATCACATGATCGCATCTAGACTGAAGGGGTGGGGGGAATTTACGATTGCAGGGAAAGAAGGAAGAACAAACCACTATGGTTACTTGAAAGTTTTTCGTTTTAGTCACACAGGGTTGTAATAAATGAGCTATATCTGGTAAACAACAATTGGCTACAATTGCCTATTTTTTTCTTCAAAATAGAATTTCTGATAGAACAGATTGGATTTTTTGAGAAATTACGTTTTCTTTCACTGTCGCCCAGTGAATTTATTTTCATGTTAGTAGGCGACATTTTTCTTTCACTGGGCGACATTAGTGTCGCCCAGTCACTATGTTAAAAAATTCTCTGAGCTGCTAAGTACAACGTAATACTGCTTGAGATTTAGGTGTATTTATAAGCATTTGGGCTTTTACAGAAGGGGAAGTCATAAATTCGAATTGAACAACAATCGAATATTAGTCGCCAGTAATTAGCCATTTATTATCTAGGCACAACATAATGGTGCTCGATATTCGAAAGTAAAAGAGTAAGCTTATCAAATGTCGTACAAACATCCGTTTCAATAAAAGATTTAACCAACAATAAATACATTCTTTTCAGCAATCTTTTAAATTAAAGATGTTTAAAATTAATTTTTTTACAGATGAAATTCATAAAAAAATTCATTTATCAGAGAAAACTTATGTGTATTTTGCACGCTAACCTAACCTAAAAAGGCTTTTAAAACTATATAAAATAAATTTTATTGCACCGGAAAAGCCACCAATACAACTATATCACACATCATACATTTCACATCTCTTTCACTAATCGGTTCAATCAAATCACCGAGATGTCTAGCCTCGTCTCAACCTCCCCAATGAAATTCTCGTCATAGCTCCTTTGGGGAGAATCCAACACCTGTGTAAATCTGTCCAGTACAAGATAATGCAATTAGCCGACGACCCATTCAGGACCGGCTAAGTGTGAGGGGCAGATATTAATGAGATTCTTCGAGAGCCGATGGAGGACATTTAGGCTCGAGTGCCCTCAAAGTTGAGAGCTAAGGAAGTGTTAATTAGTTGTGGAGCAGTTTTCGGTATTATAAATTTCTTGGGTAAGTATTGATTTCAATGATCAGATTACAATAATAAAAATTTGGAGAATCCACACCAATCGGCCAATAATAATCCAGTTTAAATACTTAAGAAGCTAAACCAACAGATAAAGTAATTTTTTAAAAGAACGAACCAGAAATTTCATTTTTATTAAATTCGATTTTGAATAATTTTGAATCGAATTTCGCCCTTGAAAACATTTCGTCAGAACCATTTAAGTTTGGAAATGAAAGACAACAGTAAAAGAAGGCTTTGTCATCGATCGTGAATATCGAACCTATTTATTTAAAGATTGGCCACTGCTTGACGACGGTTTTCTTTCAATCTTAGGATATCCGAATAATAATACCCAGTGTACAGGGAGGGCACGCTAAATACTCTCCAAAAGTACGAACGTTGCGTACGATGTCGCCCTGCCTTAACGTTTAGAAACGGGCGGGACACATGTGTTCCCAGGGCAAAGCAGGGTCTCAGAGCGGGCGCGGGACACTTTTGGTACATGGAGGGGGGACGGAAATTTCTCCCCACATGTGGGGTCTCGCGTACCTGTCGTCGGGAAAACAGATAATTGCAGGCTACTAGTAGAAAGGTGAAGGGTTGAATGGGTTCTTTGTTAAGAATGTCGTTTTTCCTGCCACTTGGGTTGGGCACAGCCATGTGAAGTTGCTATGTTCATTTCAAAGGCATTTACTTACTCGGACGCAGCACCCTGGCTTAGTTTATAACTTTTCTTTTGTGAAAACAAATCTTTATATAACCTTCCATATTTTACTTCTTAAACTTATTACTTTTTAATGCTTAAACTAAATGCTTATTATTTTATTTTATATTATACTTTTTTTTAAACTACTATAATTTTTAATTGATAATTTTCATTTTAAAATGCCCAAGCGAAAGCGCTTTTTAACTCAGTTGGAGATCGAAAATTTGGTTTCAAAATGGGATGAAGTGTCTGAGGACGACGAACTTTACGCTGACTCGGATTCAGAATCAGGATATATATGTTTAAAAAATAGGAGGGTTCAGAAATAAAATAGAATAGATATCAGTAAAATAAATAAGTTAAAAATTTCTTTCTTAAAAGGGACTTTCAACGACCTTTATTTGATGCGCAACAATGACATGGTAGATATTTTATTTGGATGCATTGATATCTTTGGCTGACAAATATACATGTTCATAACCTTCAAGATTTAAATAATAATACTTAAACTGTAAATCATTACTTTTCATTACTATTTTTATTTAACTTTCGACTATTTTAATTAATACTTTTCTTTTTTTAATATGCTTAATCTAAAGCGCTATTCAAGCTCAGTCGGCGATCGAAATTTTGGTCTCTTATGTCGGATGTTTCTAAAAGAATAAATTCGGGAGGTTTTACGAAATTTAGTTGGGAGAAGGCAGCAATCTCCCTGATATCAACACGCCGCTCCTTTTTTTTTTTCATTTTTTCTAAAATTGCAATATAAAAATTGAAGCAGTAAGCAAACCTCTACCTTTGAAAACCATAATAACTAGTATTACTATATACATATTAACTTATAATTAGATACATATTATGTCGTTTTTATCGAATTTTAAAGATTAAATTATTTAAAAACGTTAAGAACTTAACAATATTTTGTTTTTAGTGCATTAGGTGTCTCGGGTACACTTTTCTTCATTATTTTATACTTAACTGTCAATAGTAATTGTATTTTCAGTAAATGATGATATGCTAGTCTGGTGCACGTTAACTATTTCGTGGTCCCAAGTTTTGACGATCTTAAACGATGAAATTATTATGTTGTTTTTTGTTTGCTCGCAGCATGACCGTATATTATAAATATAATTATGTATTCGCAAAAATCTTTCGCGGGTTGACCATATTAATGAGCTTTTTATTCTTTTTCAAAACACATTTGTTTAATTTCGGATGTAGGTAATTTATTACTAGTACATTTAGCTCAAATAATTAGTACTAAAAAAACAGCTTAGGATTTCCCCCCGTAAAGATTTTATTTTCTGTTAGGTTGCACCCTTTGGAGGAAATGCAGTCTGCTTGGACAATGATAGTATATTTGACTACTTTGTCAAATGGTTTGAATAGTTTGGAGTTCTATCAATACAGAAAGAATAATCTATTATCTGTCATTGCAATCCAAGAAAGAAACAGGGTTACTCGAATATGGGATGGGATTTGCAATGCTGCTTCGAACTGTACAAACAAACCCATTCACCTACGGTCTCCCCGAAGTCAGGTGCGATAAGAAAGGGATGAGCACACCCTTCTTCAAGTGCCACGCCCTCATTGTGTGCACTGTCATTCTTCGACAAAAGTAACACCACTCCTCGGAATGTCCTGCAACGATGATATTTCCATCCCCTGTTGAAAGAGAGAGCCCCTCCGCAGTGAAATCTCGGTAAAAAATTACCATTTTGTAAAGGTTAACTGTTACGTTGGGTGCTTACTTAGGTGTCAGCGCAGGTGTCACCTGACTGGTTCTAAATTACGACGCCAGTCGCCAATAGTAAGCCCTCGTGTAGCATATCTAGGGTGACGATAATTCAAACTTAACTGTCATTCTTTGACATCAAATGTGGTCACATTTTGAAAAAAATTTATTCCTGAGGGATAGTATTGCGTCAGCAACAGTTGTCGACAAATGCGCAAAACCCAAACAGAGAAATTCTAAAATTAGTTATTTGTTTTCCAAATGGATATTTATAAACCATTCCAAGCAGGAAATTCCGCCAAAAATGATCGAATACTTTGAATACTCTACTAAATCACATACACCAAAGATCCCAAGTAAACTAATGACATCTTTCCACGATACATCAAGAAACAACTAAGTACATCTCTGAAATTGAACGTGAAATAACGTCTCTCAACAAAACATTTCGTCAAAATTATTTCAGTTTGGAATTGATAAAAAAGACAGCAGGAAAAGAAGATTTTTCCATCGATCACGCCTATCGAACGCATTTATTTCCAGTTTGGCTACTACTTGGCGAACCGATGGCGGTTTTTCTTCAATTCTTTTGACATCTAATGTGGAATTGAAATATACGAAATTCTTTCCGTTTTCTGAAATTTCGATCGGTTTGCGCCCATGGAAGACAACGTTAAAAAATTTGTCATTTTAATCTAGAAGACATTTTTATATAAAAAAAAGTAGAGGATTTATGATTGTGATTTAATTTTAATATTAAAGGGGAGATTTTTTTAAAAGATTTTTTTAACTCCTGGTAAAATATTCCGGGTTTAATTTTACGGGGTTTTGAAGTTGTGAGATCTCTGGGGCCACCTCTCTGTTTGACGATAATTACCTCTCTTAAATCTTTTAATTTTCCTTCAAGTAAATGGAGCAAATTCAAATTTATTTCCACTTTCAAAAAAATATTTTAACTCAAACTAATAGCTTAAAAATGTAACTGAAGAAATGCGTTTTCCGATAATTCAATCAGACTAATTTTCTGTTCAAACAAATTTAAAAAATATTTCTAATTACGAAAACTAATTAATTCCATTTCAAAGAAAATTTAATTAAAATCGGCACAGAAAGTCCGCTAAAATAAATTTCTATAATAAGGTATTGTCCTCCTTATTAATTTATCTTAACAAAGGGGTATTATTATTAAACATAGATATTTTCATTTATGAAACAACAAAAACTAATTTGAATATTAAAACTAAACATGTTTTCTACTAATTATATTTTTAATTAAACTCAAACAATAAAATAGCTATTACAATAAAAAAAAACAACGATAGTTTAGAATAAAATTATTTTTTAATGTATGTTTTCAACAAATTTCAGCATTTGACGATGAGCGGACAACCCGAACTATTCACCGCCTTCATGAAGGCGAACGCCTTAACCGACTGAACTCCCTAGCCCCTTTTGGTTACTTATATAGAAATTAAAAAGATACAAAGTTGAGCTCATTACATAATTATGGGCTCGCTCGTATTCAAGAATTAGCAGAAGGCCCACAAACGCGATGTAAATTAAATGTCATCTCAAACACAGAAAACCACTCAAACTCAACCAACTGCAACAGTAACTGTAACAAATTAAACCTTTGATACAATAACAGTCGAAAGATTTATTCTCTTAAACATTCCAAATTCATAGATTTGAGTTAGGCAACACACTTCACATACACACAATTACTTGGATTTGGTTTTGTCAAGTCGCATGAATGTGTGAGAAGGTTGTAATTGACAATTTACTTATTTCTGCCAAAATTTAAATAAAAAAAGACCTCTCTCTCTGCGCGGGAAGAACTTTCAATATTTGGTTAATTAACATTTCGTCGATACGACATTCAACATCGTCAATACGACATTCAAAATTAAAATAGTAATTAAGTAGAAAGACCGGGAAAAACTTTCAATATATTTTATTACTTAACAATTCGTCGATACGACCTTCAAAACATCGTCGATACGACCTTCAAAACATCATCGATACGACCTTCAAAACATCGTCGATACGACTTTCAAAATTAAAATAGTTATTAAGTAGAAAAATATGTTCAACCCATTTTCAAAAAGTTTAAAAAAAAACCTCAAAGAAGAGGTATCTATTTCGACAAATTACCACTTCGTTGTGACTTTAAAGAATGTTACAAAATACTCTGGTATTTTTTTTATCAGTTTTATAATTTGGAATTTATTGTCAACTATCGGTATTTTATCCACTATTCAATAGTAAACTTAGTGTACCGGTCCACCGCACGCGCACTAGCATAACATATACGCTAGATGGCGCTGATTGACTGCATAACTATCATCCATCACTATTACAAAAAATACTGTTGTATATATAAGTCGAACAACTTGGTCGCCTGAGATAACTTTTTTTTTTAGTTTTGAATTATCGTCGCACTAGAGCTACACGAGGGCTATTGGCGACGGGCGTCGTATTTTTAGAACCACAGTCAAGTGACGATCCGACACCTTAATAGGCACCCAACGCAACCGTTAAGGGCTACATCAGCTTTAGGACATAGAAGGATATTTAACGTGCACTCGCTTACACTGGGTCGTCGTATTATACGTCGGACATTTTTTGCTGCAGGGGCCGTTTATAGGTCGGCAGTTATTTTGGCGATGCCCGAATCCGAACCAGGAAACTTCCGCATGCTAGGCGAGTGTCTAATTGACTGGGCTCCCCACCGCAACCTCAAATTGTAATATATTCGGTAACACTAGACTTATTCAATTGTCCATTGAAAAATTCCGTAACACGTACTTCGCATTTCTCTCAATGGAAATGGTTAGTTTTAGAGTGTAATAGGAAAATCAACACCAAATTCATTTAATTCAAATATCAATTCGACTTATGTCAAACGAATGTAGCAACGAAATCAAAGCAACTACCACAGTAAAGACAATATAGCAGCTCTTAACCGGGCAAAGCCATATGAGAAGGTGGTAAACCAGTTACAAATAGAATTCGCGAACAGTTTGAAATACTTTAGGAAATATTCAGTAAGATGAAAGAGATAGCTAGACAAAAGGAATTCGCTTAAACTAATATTCAATTAGAAATTATGTTTAAAACGATGTTTCCATTGCAGAAACGGTTCGCCCCAGATTGCCGAAGAAT
The DNA here is from genome assembly GCA_023701765.1 of Hylyphantes graminicola. Taxonomy (NCBI): domain Eukaryota; kingdom Metazoa; phylum Arthropoda; class Arachnida; order Araneae; family Linyphiidae; genus Hylyphantes; species Hylyphantes graminicola. The sequence continues at coordinate 62,358,559 of CM043116.1, read as the reverse complement.
TTCATTGTTAACTGTATTTTGGAGATGTTCCAGAATTTCAAATGTCGTCGTAGTTATTCCGTTTTGAAAACAATTCAATTACATTGTTAGAGGTTACGTGAGTTGAGTACAAATGTTATGATTTTCTTTAAAATTGAATTTAAAATAGTAAGAGTTCCTTTGTACTGCAAGAGATTTTAGTAAAAATGGTAGCACTAAGATTAGACATTACTTTTACAAGAACTTCGTGCTGCATTCATACTTGTAATCATGCTTACGGCTATTTCGAAAAGAATACCAGATTGCACAAGTGCGTTTGAATCGTGAATTAAAAAAAATGATTCAATTCTTCCATGAGTAACAATAAGATACTGCAAATAAACTGATTCTATGAATTTTATTCATTACTGAATGAAAAAGAAATTCTAACGTTCTGTCGGTATTTATATGCACTGCTCCTGATGAGTAAATTGAACAAAATTCCGGTATATAGCATGATTTTTAAAAAATAACTTTTGTGGTTATTTACGAAATTCTAAAAATATATAGAATTGAAGAGTTTGGGCGTATTTTAAGTGAAAGAAATTTGAAGATCCTATTTGCAACGTAATTCAACAGTTAATGCTTTGCAAATATAGGAACAATTACATGTAATAGAAATATAGTGCACATGGTCTTCATGATAACAGTTCAACAAAAACAAATATTTTATCAATCATTTTGAAACACAATTAAACGTAAGTCTAACTATGTTTTGAGAAAGACGAATAATAGACGGATCGGACGTTATGAAATTGCAGTCACGTTTAAAACAAACTGTAATACCGCAATTACACTACCTTGAGCGCTAACTTGGGCAACAATTTGAATGTGACCTTGGTTTTGCCAAGGTAAAAAAAAAAAAATAGATGGGTTCGTGGCCTTGAGCGCCAACTTGAGTGCCAGCTTGGTTTTTCGCGGTTACATTGCCTTGGTCACAGACTTGGTTAGCGTCCAAGGTAGTATTACCGGTAGTATTAAATGAGAACTACTGCTCAGTATCCATGTAAAATTCTTACAAAATACTCGAATTTTGTTTAGAATAACGAAACAATTGAGATATGGGGATCAATGAAAAGCTCCCAATAATATAGAGCCCAATATTAGTGATCAATAAAAATCGCGCCCTGATCAAAAGCCACATCGCTATGAACAGAAACAATTGAATGTCCAAATATAAAATAGTGTTTTAAGACCATTGGGAAATTCCCCGCTAAATTTCTTAATTACATAATTTTAGTGAAATAAAGAACTTGTCGGGAAATATCTCTGTGACTTCGACCTTATTTTAAATTTAACAATTCAAATACCAGTAACATTTCCCAATTCACCAATCCAATACCTTTTCAATTAACCATTTCTGCTCGGAGAGATATCAATTGGAATCTGGGATCGAATTCGCAGAGGTACGCTCGTGCCAAATGACTCCAATACCTTCGCAGACTGGGTTTCGAACGCAACCAGCGCGTAATCACTTATTATTGCAAATGTCCACGGATTGCGAAGAGACATTCGTATCGAAAAGAGCTGAATCGATTCCTAGCATATAAATATAGGAGAGGATATAAAGATGGGGAGGATAGGGATATAAAGATGCCAAAGAAAATAACCGGACACAGTTTTACCAGTTTTAAAACGCGAAAAGACGAAGTTCTCTAACTTTTAACAATATACAGTATAGTGATTTACGTTGGAATTCGCAATCTGAAATTAGACATGAAAACTAAAGGTCATAGTCACAAACCAAACCAGCCGTCAGATATTTTAATTTACAATTCCTTCAACCCTCGGATGATTAGAGCGGGTTTGTTTTTCATAGACTTCGAAAAAATAAACATACGAGATACGACAACGTTTCGAAAGAAGCACAAATAATGGTCTTTGCTCAGTATAGCAAAGAAACGTATCCCATTTGTACGCCGATAAAGCAACGAGGCGGCTGAGTATCACTTGTACGGGTGACCAAGCTAATGTTATTAAACAAAGTAAGCTAGAAAATACATGCTCATGAAATCTGTGGAGTAAAAAGTCCAGTAACCGCTTAACTTACGATGTCACTCGATGGTTGTAATGATTGTAAGCTCTATTTCAGAGCATGTCACCGTTGATCGCGTTTTAATATTATGAGACTTAACGTGGCTCTCTAAACAGAGATCATAAATAAGTAGCCGGAAACTTTCAACTCAATCTTAAACTAATAAAAATAGATTATTATTTGCAATTGGTAGCCTTTTAACAAACATACAAGCTGTCAACTTTTCCTACTAAATAACGTGCATTTGCTAACCAACTCAAGAAGGAGCAGCAGCAGCGATTCAAAAGGAATGCCATCGACATCCAAACTCAACGCTATCATTAATTCTCTCCGGGATTTGGGAGATTACACTCGGGATCGGGGTACCGAAGGGGGTTTATGAGTAATGGCACCATTTAATAAGCATGTCGATATCGATTGAATCCTGAGAGGAATCCGGGAAAAGGTTCATCAAATAGATTTAAAATCGGGAAAGACTTAGGTTGGATTAAAGTCGACTTAGTGGTGAGGAATTAACCTCTTCAACCCCATGTATGTGTTGCATCACTCAAACATCGAAGATGTTCAGTGTAAGATATCGAGATATACAACGCATTTTGGTACTTCGAAAAGGACCAAATCTAGCTTCCAAAATTCAATAGCAACGTACATACAAAAGCATACGGCAATTGACCTTTAAATACTTACAATTTTACAAATTAGCTCTCTGGTAAATTATAAAGATACTATACGATATCATGTTATGTTTGTTTGTTTTAGATAAAAATAAGTCTTTTATCCTTGTAACAATCTAAATACGCAAGTATATCATAGGTAAAAATCTAGAGTGTAACCAAGAAACGAATATGCGATCATATGTAGTACTACGGTAGAAACATATTACATCTGCATAAGCCTCGTCTTTAGTTTCGCACTAGCAAAATGTCTTGGACATAAGCACATACAAAATCATTAAAAGGAGATACCAATTAAATTACAAAGACTTGAACCTACGCAACCCAGATGAAGTAAAGTTGGCAGCAAAGCTACTACAAGTCAGGAGATATATACCATCAAAAATTTAGGCTCACTACATGTAACTGAATGTGCCTTAATTTTTCAATATCACAAAGAATATTAAGATAAATTTGGACTGTCATCTAAAAATCAGACGTCTTGCATAGCATATCATGGAAGTTTATTAATTTCGGAGTAAAAACGTTAGTAATACTTTTATTTAGTTAGCATAGCTTTTGCTTCAACAACCACAAAGCACCAGAACACAGGACATAAAAAAAAAATTCAATTAGAATATTAATTTAATCCTAAATTAGATCAAACGCGCCTTTCACTTCGAAAGGAAAACCCAATATTTTTTTCATCATGTGTTCCTTTATCACCAGAAGTCAGACAACAATGTCTTCAAATCAAATTAAATGAAGCCGAAATGGGAAAACGATAGATTTCTCCCAAAACTCTCCAATTCCCACCGCCAATTTCCACATTGGAATTCCACCATTTCTTCCGATACGCAAAACAGTTAACTAAAAGAGAAGAGCCAACCTTCTTATCAGAGCGACATTTCATTTCTTATTTATTGTCATACAAGTCCTTTTTTCAGCCCCTTGGAGCATTCAATTTGTTCCACCTTCGACTGATATCACAAGTATACTGTGATGGGATGAAATAATGGGGAGGGGGTATTAGTGTTCTTCTCTGATATGCATTAGAAATGGATCTGAACATTATTTTAACGTAGGGAAAAAAGCATGATGGAGTCATCTACGGAGATCCCTAAAACTTCTTATATTATTGAGGGTGTGTTTAGGTTTTTTGCTCTTCGAACGAATCATATTGTTGGTCGAAACAAAGGTAGCAGAATAAATTTAAGAATTCAGATTTCTATGACTCATCAAGATCTGGCAAACTTAAAAATCTTGGCAAGTATAAAAGTATACAACTAAGGACACTAAAGGAATCGAACTGGTTTGTTTGCAAAGGACTAGGACTTTTAGTAGTGACATTTCACACACAGCCGTTGCAGCTACAAGGAACAATTATAATTATGAAACAAAGCACACATTTCTAACAGTGCAGACCTACCCGACTATGGATTTACCTCAGCATTACCAAATTCTTAACTACATTGTGAATTTCCATGACATATGTACAAGTTGCCAACAAAGCTGTAGCAGAGGGAAGTTGTTCCAAGAAGGAAACATAAAATTTCTTTAAAAGCTGGAAAAATTTTGTTACACAGTCCCGAGACTATGCTAGAGCCATAGTTGTTTGATTTAAGTAACATTTTAATAACGATTTTTTACATCACAGGTAAAACTGAACAAGTAACCACTTCTTCGTCATCCTTAACTAACAATATAATCAATCAATCGCAGCAAGGGATAGGACAATCTATCCTCCTTACAACCCTTCTCGGCGATTGCCTTGTCCGCCCCCAAATGACAAGAACGAAAAGGGCCCAGTGTAGTGCATAAATATTTACAAGGGGGGAACACATCAGAATCGATCAAATTAAAGCAACGATGGCTGCTATTTGGGACTGAGGGATAACTTAGACGAGATTGACCTGATCCTTAGATATATTTACACAGTAATACTTTTTTGTCAAGGTGTATTGGGGATGGCGTGTCAGTAAATATAATTTGGGTGTTTTTATAAGGTAATGTTTGTAGGGAATTGTCTATAGTTGGCAAGTGGGGTTAAGTTGTTTAATAACTATTCCAGGCATAGAGGTATAGTTCCGAGTGCTTAGATGAGATTGACCCAATCCTTAGATATATTTACACAGTAATACTTTTTTGTCAAGGTGTATTGGGGATGGTGTGTCAGTAAATATAATTTGGGTGTTAGTATAAGGTAATGTTTGTAGGGAATTTTCTATTGTTGGCAAGTGAGGTTAAGTTGTATAATAACTTTTCCAGGCATAGAGGTGTTGTTCCGAGTGCTTAGATGAGATTGACCCAATCCTTAGATATATTTACACAGCAATACTTTTTTGTCAAGGTATAGTAAAAAAAGTGCGTTAGTAAATATAATTGAGGTGTTTGTATAACGTAATGTTTGCAAGGAGAAAATTTTCAGATTAGCTTTCAACGTGCAAGAAAACACATTGGAATTGGAGTATGAACTGAGAAAATGTGGACAAATCAATGCAAAAAAAATGTTTTAGAAATCAATAAAATAATAATTCTTAACTATTTTTAATTTTAAGAAATTTTTCAATTTGAAACGTTTTGCTGGTACTTTAAATCCCTTTATCCATTCCCTTTGAAAATAGACCAAACTACATTCATATAAAAAAGAAACAGTTTTAAAGCTTTTCAAAAGAAGTAGCCAGTCTTTGGTTAAAAGCAATTTCAGCTCCCCATACAGCGTGATTTTAAGCTTTCTATAACCCAGAAGGTAAGAGGTCGGTGAAGATGTTTGGCGAGAATTTCACTGAATCTGTGAAACAGTCGCCAAATTTTAAGAAGTAATCCCATAAAAACTGGAAGTATATTTTGATTTTTAGGAATCAGTAACCAAAATGTTAAAAAGGGACTACATTTTTTTTAAAAATATTATTTACCTTTTAAAATTAGTTTGTATAAACATTGATAAACTGCACAAGTTCATCAAACCATAACTTAGTTAAGAAGAGACAAGAAATAATGCATTTAAAGTGTTTTCTTTAGTAATAAAACTATTAAATATAATAAAACTTTCATATTAGATTAGAAACAAACTATTCGCCAAGTATTATTATTGTTATTATTTGAGCTGGGTAAAAGGATAGTTTCTCCCGCTCCCTGCTAATGCAGAAATTGGGTGCGTACTAAATGAGATGCTCTATGTCGGCAAAATGGGGTTGTGAAGATGCAACAAATTATTGGGATAGTTCTGTGTATGTCAAGGGTCTCTTTCTAATGGGGCTGTAATATTGGCGGTCAATCCTTTTGTAGACTCGGCATATTCCCCAGAACTGAAAGCAATTTTTTTGTGGCGCCATCTAGCCAACCAGATACCAATTTTGACGCGCAGATTACTATGAATCTGAGCTCCCTGTGGATGTTTAAGTACGCTGAAATTTAACTTTACAGAGAGAACCCAAGCCAAATGAGCCCTCCATGAATCTTTTACATGCCACATAATCAGATGACATGCGATGCGTGCCCAAAATTTTCCCATCCAGAAAGTCCGACGACTCAGCCAGGGCTTGAACCCGCGATCTTTGGCTTACGAGGTGGACATGTTAGACCATGTCAAGGGCAGGCACTTTGATGGTTTGTCGTTGATTTGCTTCTATATCGTAATAATCTAAATTATATATAAACACAGAACATGCTGCTTCTCTCCTTTCTTAGTTTATAGTGAACATCAGAGCTGACTGAACAATTCCCAATGGTTTTTTCCTTTTTTTTCTACATAGCCATGAAGGGTTAAACTAAAAGAAAGGGTACATTTCTTGTTCAATAAAGATTTGTTTGATGAATCGTGCCATATGTAAGCATTACTTGCCGGCTGTTCCAAAGAAGGAGAACACAACCTGCTTATCCACGGCCGAATACACTGTTCATGTTCACATTCCGAAATTCTTCTTCGGGACAGCTGGTACTACGAACTGGACGGAAAGTGTAACGTCACGGAGAAGATCATCAGGCTTAAAAGTTGGGTATGCAGTGATTCACATTGCAACCTGGATAATTCTTGCCGGAGCAACATGACTAATTTTCAGAGATTCCGAACAGGTTTTGTAATTCTTCAGAACAGCTGGTACTACGAACTGGACTGTGTAATGAAGTGACTTTCTCACAATTATTTTTTTGTAATGACTGGCTTTTTTTAACTGAAGTGATTTGAAGAATGCGTATAAAATACGTGTTCGCGTTGTTGACAGATTTATAAGAACTTGCTAAGAATGTGACTGCTTAACATAGTTTGTGCTAGCTCTTTCAGAATTCTATTGTTTTGTCTTGTCCCAAATAAAGATATGTCTCGTCCTAAGAGCAGTGCCTTCAACACAAAATATTACATCGGGAAGTGCGACGTTACACTCTCAAAAATAGCACTTTCATTTTTGACGATTCATGAATCCTAAAGCCTCATTTCGTTAATTTTGAGGATTGTTTCGTCAAACTATCACGTGACTTTTGAGTAAACGCGAATCCTCACTTTTACGATCTTGATTTGACGATTCTGTGTCCTGATTTTGAGGAAACTGAATCTCATTGTCGTACTCACATGCTCAAAAATGACGAAATATTTCTTTAGATTAGACGACATTCAAATCCTCATAAAAATGACGATTCAAATTTTCTCACTTTGAGGAAGGGAAAACTTGGAGCATTTGCCAGTAAACGGAATCGTCAAAATTAAGGAAATCGTCGTTTTTGAGCATTCATTTTTGAGAGGGTAGGCTATGCTTCATATTGCAACCCAGGTTTTAAACTCGATCCTTTTCCTTAGCTCCTTCTCTATACATACGACGCATCCCAAAACTTCCTGCATCGCATCCATTCAGCCGGCGAGATGGAATGAAAGGTAAAATTGAAGCGTTCTTGCAAAGAAGACTACCATATCGATTCAAATCCGGAGATTTTATCGACATCGCAAAAATTTCTTCTCGTGGTTATCGGCATTCCGACATAGCTTGGGTTTGTTAAAACTGCAACTAAGACTAGACTCTGAATTTAGGAAAATTCGTTACAAGTTGAAAATCTTAAAAAAGAATAATTATATATTAATACTTAGGGTAATGAAGATTTCAAAAGATTAGTATTAGTATTGACATTTTACAGCAAAAAGATATTAGTAATAAATATTAATGAGAACTTAATGTAGTCTTAAGGATATTTGTGCTAACGTATGAATGGGAATCGTAAGGAAGGGTTGATGGTGACTAAAATAGAGTTTTAAAGCAACGTGTATGGGGTGAAATTAATGGGGTTTTAATAGAGCACTTTTGGTCTTTTGGCACGATTCCATACTCCCTTTTCTCTTTTCAGAATGATATTATACAAAGAGCGCTCCTGAAAAATTACGTATTTCCAATTATTAATTTCTTCCTTGACAACCATTTTAAAATTTCAACTGGGGGCTGGGGAGCCCAGTCGGTTAGGCATTCGTCTGGCATGCGAAAGGTCACAGGTTCGGGTCCGGGCATAGCGAAAATAACTGCCGACCTATAAACGGCCCTTGCAGCCAAAAATGTCAGACGTAACCCCATGTAGAGAAATTGCACGTTAAATATCCTTAAAAGTCCTAACGATGTCGCCCGTAACGGGTGCCTACTCAGGGGTCGGCTCGTCACTTGACTGTGGTTCTAAAATACGACGCCCGTCGCCAGTAGCCCTCGTGTAGCTCTAGTGCGACGATAATTCAATCTAAACTAAAACTTCAACTGTATAAAACACATATAAGTTAACCAATTCAAACTGAATACAAAACAGCATCAATAAAAAGTACAAAACTTATTTTCGGCAAAATATACAGTTGCAGTCATTTCAAACCAATATTGAGATCTGGCGTTTTAAAGTGAAAAGGGTTTCAATAATCACTTGTGGTGACATTAAAAGGGAGAAAGAGAGGTTTCTTAATGGAATTTATCGAGGAAAAGTCGTTATCTCCGGATAATTAAAAGTCAGGCCGGTTAACTGATGTCGTATATTCGATCGAGTGTTTGATATTTTATCTGGATTGGTTGTGCATAGTTAAAAAATCTATTTTGAATGCAATTTGGAATGTAGCTAAGTGAAGATTCATTCGTATTTAAAGTATTAAGTTACTTAATTTCATTTTGTGACACTTCGTAAATAAAAAGGGTTACAGTAGCGAGGAAATATATTTTTACGTATACAGTTTTATGTCGGTAAAAGGTATGTTAATTAACTATTAATTAAGTTCAATACACAACATCTTCTTTGAAGCAGGTGTAAAATTTAACTTTTAAGATTCAAGAAATTCTTTCCTTGACTCAAGTTAAGAAGTACGCTTCAAAAAAATGTAGATTTTATAAGTTAAAAAAGTTTAATTTTACGCATGTGCAGCATAAATTCAGTAAAAATTATCACCTATCCGCGGTTTCTTTCATTTGAAAAATGTGATTCAGGTTACATTTAGGAAAAACTTGTGTTTAAACAGCATAATTTTAACACAAGTACTGCGTAATAGTGGCAAAGTTACAATATTGTGTTGTTTCTATAAAAGAATTGTGTTCACGTCATACGAACATTTTGTGTTCTTTCAATACAAGAATTGTGTTCATGTCATACTAACATTTTGTGTTGTTTCAACACAACTAACGATAGCAAGAGGAGACTTATTATATCCATACGGCACGATTGACAAAAAAAATAATAATAAATAAAGTATATTGTTTTCTAAAATTTTTATGACAAAATTATAAAAAACGGTGCTGAATGTTATATAGTTTTAAATTCTTGTACAGCAACGTATCCGAAACATTAAGGAGCATATGATGAACTACATTTCAAAAGATTGCATGAGTGATCCGCCTTTAACACAATATATGTAGTAGTCATGTATTACTATGAAGTCGCAACACAATTTTTGTATTATTTCAACACAACTGCGGAAAATAAAAAATAAAAAAATCATTGAACACAAGTGAACATAGTTTTTTTCTGAGTGTATAATGTACTTTTTAAAAGCCATATTCGTCAAAAGCTTCATTTTAGGCCCATTTTTCAAAAAATGATCCTTTACTCATTACAATAAAAACAATATTTATCTAGTTTGAATAGTTGGTAAAAAGAATACGTTTCAAGTCTCCAAATATATACATCTTAGTAAGAGCTCCATAAATTTAAATGTTTCACTACACTTGACATAGAAAGCATATCGAAGAAGAAAGCAATAAAGATCCCCCATAAACAATGACTTATAACAATGATTCATAAGCATGAGAAACAAAAGTATTGCTCTTGCACCTAAAACCCTTTCTGAAACACCCTTCATATTTTTAGGCAAAACAAAAAATATATTCACATTATGGTTAGGGCATTATTTACTCCGTACGGAGAGCAATTTAAAGTTGGGAGCCCATTTGAAATGATAAAATAGACCGGAGAATATATTATGAAACTGAACACCGAAGCAAAATAAAAAAGCAGAACATTGTAACATTCAAAGAGGCTGAGAATTTTTATTCCTTAAATGCAACTGTGAATGTAACTTAAATTCAACTAATGTTCCAACTCTATTATTTAGATTTAATTATCTATCCATCATAATAAACTCTAAATTATGAAAAGGTATCCAACTAATTTAACTAACTAATGAGGAAATACACAATTTTCTCGGTTTAGTAGAGTCGTTTGAAAATTACAAACTCCAATTATTCATAGATATTTTTAAAAAATGTGTCATAAAAAATATTATAATTCATATGTAATTATGTGTCATAAAAAATAAAAGTTAAAACTTATGCCAAATCTCAACATATCCACATTATTAAATAAACTGATTTAACCATAAACTATTTCAGGTAAAAAGAATTTCTAGGAGATCGGAAATACAGGCATATATGAACAATAGTCATACAAGGAGATTTGCAATGAACTATTTGGGAATAGTTCGTCATTTTTATTTTACTACCAAATTCAATTGCTTCTAACAAGTAATTCAATTGATTCATCTTACCTTACATGACGTTAATAGTTTTAGATATCATCCAAAGGTACTTACCTAAAAATAAACAAAATAGATATTAGAAATACATAATTAAAGCATATATTAATAATAAATACACTATAAAGAATTTAATTCCATTATTAAAAAAAGGTATTGATAAAAAGTAATTTTATTTGTATCAACGCATCCCTTTTACTTATATAATATTTCTATTGAAATAATATTTCTATTTGCCTTAATAATATTTGAACTTATATTTTAACCTTGAATTTTTTTATTGAATTATTATTTTTATTACAATGATATGTTTCATTTTTCTTAAATAAAATACACATCATAAACCGCTTACGATTACTTTTTCAGCAAAGTTTTTTTTTTTTAAATACATCTTAGCTGTACCAACAAAGGAAAAAAGCCTAACATTGACAATCTTTCAAAGTTCACGGCGAACTAACTAACCTCTTGGGATCATTAGTTTTCCTCTAAATTAATCCATTAATGCCAAGCTGGTTTTTTCAAAACCCGTCACTTTTTTATGAATAATTGCTTCATCATAAATGTCATCATTAAAATTTTATCAGATCATTTTGAACTGGTGTAAACCCATATAAAAATATTAACATTTAAAAGATTTAGTGACTCATTCATTAATGAAACATATGTGTGGATACGTGTTATTTTGAATCCTTCAATATCAATAGAATAAATTGAATGACTTTGAGGCTACTTAAAAGAAAAAAAATCGTGAACGACTTAATTGAGAAAATAAACAGTTGCATATTTTTTTTAAGGAAAACATAAGGGACTCCACTTAACATATAAAATTGCAATATAGTTTTTGAATTGTGTGTATTTTAGTAAAAAATATGATTATTAAAATTGTAGATTATGATATTCAATTGTGTATCAATTCTTAAAAATTTTCATTTAAATGAAATGGGCCAACACAATATTTTTCTGTTCAGTAACTTCTGTTCATAAAATATATCGAAAGATTGCATTAATATTGCTTTTTTTTCCTGAATAAATATGGAAAATAATAAACTCACTGAAAGAAAGTTGGACATCAAGGTTAGTTCTCCACACAACAGGTTACGTAGTATTCGCCGGATACGGAGCCAGATTATCGAAGTGGCAATGTTAATTCAATTTTATAATTCGCTTGCGAAGGAAAATCCTACTGGTTTTTTTTACCGTTTCAAACTTTACTGTCTCAAACTCAAAATTTTTCATTTTCTTTTTCGCTCGAATTTCTCTTCAAATACTTTTCTAGGTTGAAAACATGAATTCCAAGACTTCTAACTTATCCTTCAGTTCACATTCCGAATGTGGATCTGTTTGCTTAAGAAAATTCGAATTGAAAGTATGGATTCCCTATTTGAACATGAATTTCCGAATCGGATACATTAGGTGATGAATGATTTTATCGATTTATCTGAAATGTTCTTTTATTCAAAAGGTTTTCCAGCATTTTAATTCAGAGATTAAATTTCATATCAGAGAATATTTTATATTTCCATGCGTCGTGTTGTACAGAGGGTGACTAAAAATAATTATAAAAACAATCTACTTTCTTAAAACAGTTTTAATGTTGATTAAACTCTTAATTTTATAGCGATTCAATTTAAATGAGTGTGAAAAAACTTTATGTAATGTTTTAAATTGTGAAAAATGTTGCATGCACAACTTTTTCATTCGTAATAGTGCAGTGAGAGTAAGTTAATGCAAGATTTTATGAAAAATAAATTCAATCTGATAACTAATGACGATAAGTTTGTTTAAAAGTAACATTCAATGAAAAAAGTTAAACATAAATGATTGTAAACGCTCAACAGTTTAACCCTTTCAGTCCCAAAAATTTACTACATTACAGAAACATCTGATATTCACAAAATAAGCTTAGTTTAGGTCAAATATACGAATTCCGTAAGAAGAAAAAAATCCATTAAAATTTTTTATATGGTTTTTGAAACAATGCCAAAATTCTTTAACTGTGGGAAAACAGCAAAATAAAAATATATATTTTACTTAAAACCACTTCGAGTTATATATTTTAAGGTATCTGACAATATTATTAAAAAAATTTAGAAATTATTTTAACCGAAATAGTTTAAATTGTGTTTTAAATATGTGGAACTGAAGTGAACTTATCGAAAATCAGGAGAAACGCTCGTTGACTATTTTCTAAATAAAAAAAATAGTAGTTCTGACTTCTATTGAGATTAAAGTAAAATTTTGTCTGATAGAACAAAGTGTGAAGAATCGAATGATGTGTGTTTGGATGTCATAGCGTGACATAAACATTTTGAAAAAAATATTGAAAGTGATGATGCCAAATGGCATTACTGGGACTGAAAGGGTTAAACCAAAAATATAAAATTGAAATGGTCATGCAATTTCTAATTTGAAACATTCAATATACTCCAGTACAGTAGGGTAATTTTTTAAATATCTAATAGGGGGGATCATGGCAGATAAAAGGATCAATCATGGTAACTATATGATTAAAGGGAATATCGCCTTTAAAAAGACTGGTGTGGAAGTTGTACAAAAAAATATTTATTATCTCCATTCTATAATCCGGTTAATGAATTTATGAAAAAACAAACTTCGAAAGGTAATGTTTCGATCAAAATAGCGTTGTCATATCTGGAGGGCAACGATGCTCCAGAAATAATAATAATTTAAAAGCTGGATTGCCACAAATTTAAGGTTAGGTTTTGAATTATCGTCGCACTAGAGCTACGGGCTACTATTTGCGACGAGCGTCGTATTTTAGAAAAACAGTCAATTGACGAGGTGACACTTGAATAGGCACCCAGCGCAACCATTAAAGGCGACATCGTAAGCAGCGTTAGGACTTCGAAGGATATTTAGCGTACACTCCCTTACACTGGGTATTATTCGTCGGACATTTTTGGCTGCACGGCCGTTTATAGGTTGGCAGTAATTTTGGCGATGCCCGGACCCGGGACCTTTCGCATGCTAGGCGAGTGCCTGGCCGACTGGGCTCCCCAGCCTCAACAAATTTAAGAGAATATATTAAAACGATTAATTACACCTCGAATATACTTTATACCCCCAAAGAGAGTATCATTCAAATAAAACTCACTAGAAATGGAAATTCACTAAAAACCAATAAACTAGAAAACATTTCAAATCTGCCAATATACCCTGCAAGTATAAATACTCGTGTGGATCTGGTATTTCTTAACATTGTACGTTTAGTTTTGGAAACTTGGGATGTTGGGATTTGTTCAAGATCTAATAAAAGGATCTGTTTCAAGTTCGATTGCTAAAGTAATCTTCAGATGGATTTTCTCGGACTTCTACTGTCGAGTGTCTCGTGCAGGAAACTGGATTATTTACTTCAGAATGTCCAACATGGGTGGCAAAAGAATCTTAGCATTAAAACAACTTAGAAAGTTTGAAATAATGGTAGTATTTTTTTGTATTTTCTGAACCTGCTATGCGCATAGGGAACACATAAATAAAAAATCTGATGGCACTATTAAATATTAAAAAAAAATAACGACTGTAAATCCTATGTGTGTCTTACTATAACTAAACTAAATATAACTTACTATAACTAAAAACTCCTCAATTTCAAATCGTGGCTTAAATGTTTTTAAAACACAAGTAAAACACTTTAAAAGTGTTTTTTTATTACATAAACTCTTTAATGTTAGAAGCCTTTTGACTTTCATATAATTAATCAGGCAATTTCTTTTACTTAAAAACTTTCATTTGGTATTTAAAACAAAAAAAAATAAAAACAGCACTATTTAATTTTCACCTTTCAATTAAATAATATATTTCCTCTCAAATTTATTCACATATAAGGTATACGGTATAAAGAGCAAACACAAATATACTACAAAAATATATTTTTAACAACGTCTTTCTGTGAAAGATATAAACAATTTTAAAAGGAATATCATATAAAAAAAAGCAACAACAGTTGTTTTTAGACTGAAGGATATGAAATTATGGGCTTATATTTTCCTTTAAAAAGCAGACATAAGAAAATTCAATAACTGAGAAGAACTGAGCTGACGTAATAAGAATATAAACAAGATTCTGCAAAGCGCGAAACTTGTCAAGAACAAATTTTCAAGCAAAAAAAAACATTAAAAAAATTTAATAAATAAATTGATTGGTACATTTGATTTCAACAACAGAAATTTTAGTTAACAGGACAAAATGACAAAACAATTTAGGTTTTCGTCAGTACTGCCACTTATAATTGCATCCAATAATAATACCAACACATTAATTAAGAGCAAATTTGACAAACAGATTTTAAATAAGCATGTTTTGATTTGAATTTATATTTTAACTGGAAGATCTTCATGCTAGAATGTAAAGTCACCAATTTCATTTCCATTAAAGAATCCATTTTTCAAACTCTCGAAACACTATTAAAAATTCACAAGTCTTGCGAAAGCGTCTTCAGAAAGTGGCCAGCTAAGCAGAAAATGCCTTGAGTCCAGACACAAAAGAAACTTCTCTCCCCATTTACACAGAGCCGCAGTACCCCTTGGGCAGAATCCCAAAATTGTATTACATATTCTAAAGATTACCACCTCCCTTAATAATTTGTTTTAATTTAAAAGTAATGGGATGAGTACATGCCTTCTTGACTCTGAAAAATTGTTTGGTAAAATGGATTGTTTCTCTATTCATACTTATAACGGTGCTGATTATTATTTTTGCAAAATATTTCAACATATAACAAACAGTAAAACAACAATTAAAACAAAATACAACAACATATAAAAAACTATATTACAACATATTGTTTTGGAGGTGGAACCGGTAATGCATACCTTTTACTTACTAAACTGCAAACAATGAAACTGTAAGTTAGCGAAAAATTAAATGATACTTAAGCATTTTATATTAACAACAAACTGTTTTGAAACTAAAAATAATAAACTCCTCTCTGCAACAGCTCAATGTTGGGCCAAGGTCTGCCATGTATAGTTCAGCTCTCATGACCAAGGATTAGGCATTTGTCCCGGTAAGGTGATAATATTCACGGTTTAAAATCCCCAGTGTTTAGTCATCATGCAAGCTTGCTCCTCATTTCATTAAACAACTTAAGGAATAAAAGATTGAATGAATCCCGTCCAATCTGCGATTCAATCCCCACTTCAGCTGTTTAAAAAAACTAGTTATTTTAAAATAACTCATTCAGGAAAAATTAACAAAATAACTACTCGTAAAAAATATTCAAAAAAAAAACTATTACAATTTATTTTATGATAACCTCCTTTGGCGACACAAATAGCTAAATAAGATTTCTGAGTTGTCTAAAATCGACTTTTAACGGTAAAATGTATAAAATGAAACATGCATTCAATAAAATATGCATCAAACTAAAGTAGTAAACAATCTTTCTAAAATTAATTACAGAGCATTGTATTAAGAACAACTTAAATAGGTTCACTTAATACCCAAAAGCATTTTCAAATGTTTGATCAATGCAAATTAAACTCAAAATTTAATTTAAACCATGACAACAACGGGAAAAAGATTTTTTTATAAAAAAAGGAAGACCTATGCAAATGATTCTAATCATAGCCAAGAGCTATTAGTCGTCCATTATTTGTTCGGCGACAATATTATTATTGAAACGATAAATAATTCGAAACACTAAACCTTAAAACAAAATACTACAGTTATGCATTTTTACAGTAATACACTTTGATTAGTTGTAACCAACGTCTTGGTTGTTTAATGTTCGATTCAATTTTATTCAGTAAATTTATGAGAAATTGCAACTTAAATCAGAATAATACAACGTATAATAAAAAGTCGACAGAAAATAGTTAAAAAAAAACTTATGTGTCAAATGTGAGTTTATCTTCTACATTGTACTTGACAAATGACAGTGATTGCGCCCTCTAGAAGGGAAGAGTGTATGCTTTATAGCTCATTGCCCAGCTCGCCAGAAGAGACAGTCACAAGAGACACACAAAGGACGATACAAACACATAGACAAATAACGACATTTATTGACAAGCACAAACATGAATGCCTTACCTGGATTCGAACCCGAGACCAGCAACTCCAAAGGCTAGCACTCTAACCATTGTGTCGGCGGGCCGGCCTACATTGTACTTAGTACAATGCAAAAAATTTGTAACACTTCTTAACACAAATATAACATTAATGCATGCGCAACATTTTTTGTTACGTAATAAACTATTGATAATCGTTAAGTTAGGTCGATTAATCATCATGATGACATTAAGTATTTTTCATCAACTTTTCTTCAGTCTTTGTGTTGACAAAAACAGATTTAAGGAAAATCTCTTGAGTTGGTTGACTAACTTTTTAGAAGATTAATTACAATCTAAAGAATAGATACAGGCTATTAATCATGATTAACCCAGATTTTGATTTATATAAAATGAAAGAACACATAATATCAAATATACATTGTATGAAAAATTAAGATTCTTTTTCAAACAAAAACAAAGTTCTAGATTCGAACTTTTCATACAAATTACATTTTTAAGTAGTATATTTTCTTGTAAGTTATAAATGCACAAATAAAACACAATAAAAAGATATTTTTTTTCGAAGAAATAATTTTTACTTATATTTTTAATCTTTAATGCTTTAAAAATGAACGACAATAATGTATGTCGATTTTCTCAACCATTATACACACTGACAAAACAAATTAGCTACAGAATGACATAATTACCAGCGACTAATGAAACAACGATACACTAAACTATCTCGACATCGCGGCAGAATCAGCATTCTGGAACACGGTTGGAGACTACTTCAATGTTTCTGTTATTTGTATAGTACTGTTACTCAATATAAAGACTTATTATTTAAAAAAAAAAAAGGAAAACGAAAACTAGAGCAATTAATTTAGCAAAAAATCTTATTAAAAATAATTCAAATTAAATAGATGGACACCATGTTACTTTACTTCCGTTAACTGGTATAGTAATCAGTCAACACTGAAGAAGAGAAAACAATTTTTATACTTTGAAAATTGATATGGAAAGATTTATATAAATAACGGCATAAAATACGGATATAAAATTAAAAAGGAAATTATTCACACTATATTCAATTCATTATTTGGCCCCCAAAATATGTAACAAAGGATATACTTAGAAATTTCGTAATCAATAACCAGCCCATGATGCTGTAAATAAATTTTACAACAATGACAGTTGTGATTATGCAACCGCATTTCCTGAAAAACATAATTTACAGTGCTGATTTATGTACACTTTAAAAATTATTGTGCATGATCCCACCGGAATTTTGTAAATTTCTAGTTTACAGACTATTTGGGACTTGGATTTACCGTTCTTACGGTATAATCATAACATTGGATACGCCGCAAAAGCTCCTTAGAAATTTAGTTATTCGAGTCAGCCCCAAGTGCTGTAATTTTTTTACAGAAGTATTAGCTGCGATTATACAACCTGCCACCCACTACAGCATGGATTTGCCGTTTTTACGGTAAAATCGCAACTTGGATAAGCCGAAAAAGCAAAGAAAAGAGATAAAGGACATTCTATTCCGGTGCAGCCCAGTACTAAAGTTTTTTAACAGTGCAGCTAAATCTTTTACATCCACACCGAGAAAACAAAACATCGCTCCGTGACAAAAACAAAAAAATCCAACTTCCATTGTTTTGGATATACGCTCCAGTGTACAAACTTTTGTGACAACTCCAAAAGGGGACAGTCGTACACAAAAGGAAAGAGTCTGGAAAATTTTTAAGAGAAATGAAACAAGACAATTCATCATACGTGCCTCTCATCCGAGCTACGGCCAGGGCACGGTTGGTTAGACGGGGTCTTCGAAGAAAAAAAAATCGTTACAAGCCCAGGGCTTCGCAAATGAAGTATTGCTGTTTGGCGATACGAGAAATGACTCCATTCTTCCGGACATCTTTTTTGGTAGAGCACAAAAAAATATTTTCGAAATACTTTCGAAAGAAAAAAAATGCATCACAAAGCAGTATTTTGTATGCACCGAACGTTTGTTTATATGGTTGACTGCTTGATGGAGTGAAATGGTAAAACAAAGCTGTGAGATATAAATAGCTTTATTGTTGCAAACACGTATAAATTTTTTTCTTCATTTAAATACTGACGGTTTGGCTCCATGTAAAGGAGCGTGGTTCAGAGCCATGTTCTGGGGTTCTGTCGTCAAGTTAGCCATCTTATTAACGGATGACCGTACTGGACAGCAAAAACAATCTGAGTATATGGGACTGATGACGGTTAAATTTGGCGTGGTCCAAATTCCCAACGCCGCGAACGATGTCGCTATAAGATTACGTTAGGTGTAATTTCGGTCTCTTGATCAAAGATCAGGGCCAGATATACCTTCAGATCCGTTAGGTCTGGGATATTTAATTTCTATTTCGCTAAATGCTGTTCCACAAGTTCAGCAAATTTTTAAATTTTCCTGAGACCTTCTTGACTTTGATCTAACGTGATTGGTTTGATCGATGTTAAAAGGAAACCGATAAAATTGTAGCACAAAATATGATTCATCGGCCAACTAGTACCCTCGATACGGGCAGGAAAAATTTGTGTATGATTAAACATTTTTTTCTATAAATGGGATCCCCCAACTTTATTTGTAACTATAGTCTGAGTTTTCCTATATCAGGCTTTGCCACGTATCTAAATCACGGAGCCAATCGTCAGTAGTCCCCGTGTGGCTCTAATGCGATATTAAATTAACCTAAATGAAATAAAAACTTTAAAGTAGTGTAATTCTGTACAACCACACAAATATTCTGACTACATAAGATATGTTAATTTTACTACAGAAATTCCAAATTGAATTTTATAAAAAACTAAGCCTTAGAAAAAAAATTAAAAAGAATGAGTATTGATTGAATTTCAAGATAACTATTTGATATGTCATGGAAATGGATTTTTTATTAAAAAAGTTTCCAAAATCCTTTTCAACAAAAAAAAATGGAACAAACAGTCTAAATGATGTTACAAGATAAATACATTTATCATTTCAAATAAATACACAAATCTTTTTCAATAACCAATCTTCAAAATCGCAATTCAAACAACCAAACAAAAAAAACTTTTTTTTAAAAAACAAATATAAAAAAAAATATTAGAATCTAGCAAATATCCAGAAACATACCAACAATCAAAAAGATAGTCCAGAAAAGTTAATCAAAATCTGTCTACCATTTTCCTATTTTATCCGGAAAATAATGAAAAATATCTATCGGAAAACTAATCTGGAAAAGGAGTTTTGTAGAAGCAAGCTGTTACCAGAGAGTAAATCTGTAACGCATCTAATGAGCTGCATCTTTTCTTGTTCAAGAATATCACAGAATAAGTGTCTTCAAAGACTTCAGATAATGGATACGATGAGCCAATGCAAACCGAAAAAGATCAAACATAAATTAATCTATGTACCAAAGCCACGTGTTTTACCAACGTTTTTAAAACCAGACATTTATTATATGTATAGTTTCTACTTAATTATTAGTATTGATATTTTAAAATTGGTGGGAAATTTTTTAATGATATCATATTTTTTATGCCATGGTAGCTTGATGCAAGTACTAGGCGAGTTTATAATATTTAGACACTAAAAAATATGCTGATAGTTTAGATTTAACTGTTGTTTGTTAATTATAATGAGGAAAGCGGTATAACCGTTTTTCTCATTATAATTTAACAAATATCACTAGTCGAATGTCTTCATGTTTTAATTAAATTATGAAAAGTCAAATGCATATTTCAGAAAAAAAACTTATGAAACGAATATGAGACCCGTTTAACATGAAGACGTTCCAAAAAATGAGGAAAGAATATAAGCCTTATATAAGCCTATATCGCCAAATATAAGCTTTTCTAGCCAATTGGGTATGAAATGTTGAACCTGGCCAGCAATTTCTTACTCATTCTACTTTATTCCGGTCGTTGGATATTGCTCGCTGATATTATAGACTAAATTTGTATAGGAGACAATTGGGTCGTTTAGTGGACCGTACTATAGGTTGTGGTATCGTTGGACTTAATTGGTTATTACGATAAATACTACGTCTTGTTATAGCGAACTGCATACGAGTACAATAAGCTGAATTTTGGGTAAACTACAATGAGAGCTTAAAGATATAACTATCCTTAGCTTTGGGTAACTTTGGTTCGTAAGAGAAGTTAAACTAAATCATAATCTTAACTTACTACTTGACTAAATTATTTACTTTATAACGCCTGTGTTACTACTAAATGAAAATTGAAAAAAAAATCAATAAATCTTACATGGTACTTAACATGAATTCAAATCTAATTAAAACATGATTTTTTTTTACTTTGAATTAAAAAGTACATATAAATTTTAATCTGAATATCAGAAAATATCTGCCAAACTTAACTATCAGTTATTAATGCATTGTTTTTTTATCAATAAAGCATAAATATTTCAGTAGCTATCTCCAGAATCAATTTATGTTAATATTGGTATTTATTGACTTAGATTATTTGCCTGAGGGAAAATGTCAACGAATAATATTAAGTTGTTTAAAACTCACAAAATCACTGGGGTGATTCTGTTTAATAAACAAATTATAAGAAATTTACATTCATGAAATTTCCATATAATGCAAAAAAAAAAATAAGATAAATGCCTGTAGCGTTTAATATACGTTTTCTAATCAAACAACTGACTTGCTTAGTAAACAATCGTCTTATTTCATTTGATAAATCAACATTTTCAAATCTTTTCTTTTAATGTTTAGTGCTACGTAAATTACGTCAAATTAATTTTGTTGTTCTCATATCTATTTGCCAAACAAAAACATTGTTACGATAAATGTTAAAAATCGTTTTTTTGTTGTTAATAGTATCTGGTTATTTTGAATGATTAGTAACTATTCTTCAATATGAATGAAAATCAATTAGTACTTTTA
The DNA here is from genome assembly GCA_023701765.1 of Hylyphantes graminicola. Taxonomy (NCBI): domain Eukaryota; kingdom Metazoa; phylum Arthropoda; class Arachnida; order Araneae; family Linyphiidae; genus Hylyphantes; species Hylyphantes graminicola. The sequence continues at coordinate 62,336,933 of CM043116.1, read as the reverse complement.
ATAAAACTTTTTTATTAGATAAAACAGTATTTTATTATTTAACTTTCATGATTAATAACACAAATTGGATTTAAAATAATGACACGCTAGTATTAGGAATCAACGAATTTATCTCTCTACGCTGAACACTTTCACGGTTGAATAGCCTTAAGGCAAGATGAACTAAGGATTCAATAGTGCTATTTCAATGATATGTTACACGATAACAAAAATATTCTGCATCGAAAGTTTTAACATACACACCCAAAAGACTTCCCATTTTAACAACTTCCCTTATTCATTGAACAATCCCCATAAAAGAGAAAAAATAAAAATTCCCAAAACTATATTTTCAAAAAGGACTTCCCTATCCCCATATATCGGAAAAATAAATCACAAGCATTCGAAAATCATTTTATCTTTTTTAAAGGCTATCGACCCACCTTCAAAACACCTGCGATTTCTATCCCCAAGAAACAAACCGGAAAAAATACCAACTAAAATTCCGGAAAAGCGCAGGAAAAACAGATTTTTATCTTCCCCCTAACCCAGCAAGTTTTCCAACTCAACTGTTTTTGCCGAAATAAGCAGGTGATTCCGGTATGCCTCGATGCACGCTATCCCGATCCTGGCCACGCAAAGGCGCTGTGTTGGAGGTAATGTAAAAATGCCAGGATAGGTCTAAAGGTGGTTCTAGATTTCTTTGAAGAAAGTGAATTTGGCACTAGATCTGAAAGGGTTTTCTACGTCCTAGGTTTGCTTTGCTATTGGATGGTTGGATTCTATCGAATTAGTTACAAATGAACTACAGGGACTACAGAATTCGTAATTTTTAGTTGCAGTCAAGTGACGTGATGCCGACACCTGAGCGATCACCGAATCATAAGGCGCGGTTACATGAGCCATCGAATCCATGGATTGAAGAGCAAACTCAGCAATTTTTTCAATCTTGGGGATTGTCTCCCAGACAGAAGCGCAATTGCAGGGTTCATTGGGGTTTTTGCAAACCCTACCCCGAACGAAATTAGCGAAACTGTGGAATAGGGAGATTGTGTTGAAACAGTACAAAATTGTATTGCTTGCATGTAATAATGCATGGTTAGCAGAAAAGTTGATTTAAGGGGCAACACATATGCTATACTGTATTTCGGAAGAATGCACGCGTTCAATAAATGCTATAATTTCGTTATATAGACATATTTTGCAAAACAAAGGAGTAAACTGTTTTTTGTTCAATCAAGCATAAAAGTCTTCTTTCGCGGTTGTCGGTCGCGTTGGAAAAACACATTAGAATTCTTATGTCATCAATAAATTTATTGTATTGAAACAACACAATATTACAATGCTGTTATTTTTACACAATCCGTGTGTTGAAGCAACACAAGCTTTTTTTTGAGTACAGCATGGAAGTATCGAATTCCGTATTTGAACACATGGCCTCCTAGGATAGCTTTGATCTATACGCTTATTTCGAATTACTTAAATGGAGTTAACATACGGTCGAAACACGAGGTCAACCTCTCAATCGAACATCTAATTAAATTATCTGAATGAATGTTAAGAATTTAGAATGCAAAAAATACCGTTTGCCAGCCAATACACATACGGCATAAATTTCTTATTTAAAAAAAAAAGCTTCAAAGATATTTATAACAAAATAGTAATGCAACAAAATTTTCAGTAAAAACAGCCCAGCAACGAAACCACGAAGAAAAAAAAACACTGAAAAGTGAACTCAGAAAATTAAGTTGTGATGAGAAGTTTAATAAAAACTTTAAGTATTTAAAAAAAATAGCACTTTTTATAAAAAAAATTATCATCTAACTCTGCAAAGTTCAAAAAAAAAAAAAGGAAGAGAGAAAAGCTTTAAAAAAACTGCTGAGGAGTTTAAACGACAATTTTCTAAATGGAGTTGACAATTGAGGGACAAAACTACTAAGACGAGATTGCGAGGGAAAAAAATTCAATCGAATGAAACACGGTGGTTTAATTGAACGTTTTAGTCTTTAAAAAGGTTTATTATGTCGTTTAGAGTTTAAGACATTTAACTTTTCTTTTACAGAAGGAACAGATAAATGCTTTAGAATAGAATTTTAATTGGGTCTTTTTGTTATGATCAGAGTTTAAGTAGCAAACGATATTTTGAGAAATCAATTTTAACAAAAAAAAAGTCATCTATGATTTATTTTCTTTCATACGAGATAAGTAGGAAGAAAATATGAATTTTAAAAATTAAAAAAAAATAATATTTATGAACTTTGACGTTGTTGCTTTTGTCACAAAACAAAATTAATTTTTCTTGCAATTTATTTAAAATGCTTAAATTTGTAAAATATTTTTTTTAACTACTTACATTTTGCTGAACTCCCCTTGGAGGACTTTCCCTGGCTGTTTTTCAGGAAGTACATGTACCGGTAAATCATTTTGATGTAATTCTTAATCCAAGCACTAAATATTTATTGATTCCAACAATTTTTCACATCTTGGTAATCCCCATGGTTCACTTAATACATTCAATCATTGCTCCTCAAAACACATATTCCCAGAACCAAGCATAGTTTTGCGTAATTACTTGTGTTGTGCAACATTTAACATACAGATGGTTTCGTTGAATTATTGATAGCAATAAGTTTTTTTCTTCAGGTGGTTAAGAATGCAGCACGTAAATTATTGTAATATAAGTTGTATGATTCATCTTATTATGTAATGTAGAAACATTCAAGGATTTTTTTCTCAAGAATTGTCATCTAGAAGAGTTATTAATTGCAGTAAAACATTTGTTTAAAAATCTAGAATTTTTCATTAAAAATTTTTCTGAATAATTTCAAGTAGGAAAAAAAATGTAGCTAACCAACGGAAAACGTGAAAACTTGTAATGTTAGATTTTGGAACATTACAGACAATTTATTCTTATTTTCAGACGATTTATTTAATAAAGGTAAGAAATACGCCACACAGATGTATTTAACACATTAATAAAACGGCACTGTTTGCTCTATTTAATTTATCAAGCATAACTAATAATGTTCTTTATAATTTAAATAAATAAATCATAAAAAAAGTTTTAAGTTATTTCGGTAAAATTTAATTGCTAACTTTAAAAACGACTTTAAGCTGGTGTATAACTAAAAATCAAAATGTAATTTCTCAAAATAAAAATTACAACTAAAATGCCTAGATCAAATACTCTTTATGATCTACATGGTGGAATTATATAAAATACCCAAACAATAACGGCCAAGTAAGAATAAAGCATTTCAAATATCCAAACGATGCTTCACATTTCACATTCCACATAATCCACATTTGATTGATAAGAATATCCCTAACCACACACAATAACTCCATCTGATGCAAAACATGAAATATTCTTTTCCCTCGACGAATAAGATATCAGCAGACGATAATGCATCACAATTGAATCGTAATCGAAAAACCACGAGGCGCGGAACCAAACGGGAGAACCGTTCCACACACGACCTAACGCAACCGGGAAAACGGCCAAGATTCTCCCTGAAATTTTCCCGATCCCAGGTTTGTACGAGCGTTTTGTCCGGGAAAGCATTTTCTCACCGCTAGGCGTCGCTGCGATCGCTTGAGGGGGGATTTTTAATAATTCGCATTAATCTGGGGCTGTCATATCTCGGCCCCTTGTGAAATAAATCAGGCCAAAGGGGCTGAATGGGCATAGCTTAAGAATAATAGCGAGGGGGAAGAAAAAGTTTTTAAAAAATTAATAATTGACGCCTAAATTTGCAATGGGAAAGGTTAAGTGGTTATTTTTTTATTATTATTTCTGAAAAAGATTGCTTCGAGCAAAGAGGCACTAATGACTTTTTTATGGGACGGGATCAATTTAGATGACAGTTGGAATATGAAGCAATCACTTATTCCCGAAACAATGGAAATTAGTTCCGTAAATAGCAGATGTTATTGATGTTTATGACGCTTGTAGAACGAATGGCATTGTTACCCGTATCTAAAAATGCATTCATTGTGTTATAAAAGTTAAATGTCACTTAGCCGTATAATTGATGCAATGGTCAAAGACACCGAAATGAACAAAAAGTTCTCAAAATAGCTACTTTCTTGTTATTTTTATACTCATCTTGAAAATCTTATGATGCAGATCGGCAAGCTGGCAAAAAAAAAAAATAGTATCTAACGTATCTAACGAATCATCAAAGAATCAAATTATGCTATATTTTGATATCATTCCATTATCAGGTTCATATAGATGAGATTTCATTCCAATATTCATTTTAGATAAGGTTTTGCATCAATTTAAAGCAACAGCAATTTAAATTAATAGAATTTTCAATGCTACATTAAGGAGCCGACTGTCGACTGGTAGGTAGACTAATGTCCATTCTGACGTACAGACATAGATGGAAAAAAATTATAAAGAATACGTATTATCTGATAAGTAAAATACACGAAAATGTTAAACAAGTTTTAGAGTTTATTTACTGCAAATAAAGAATTTAATATTCCATTACCTCTTTCTTCCATTACATCTTTCCCACAAATCAAGCTTATTCTTTTTTAATGAAATTTTAACATTAAAAAATTAGGTTACCTGGCACAGAAAATATTCCAACTCTGCACAAGTCCAATTAATGAATGCAGTTTCTAAGAAATACACTTCAAGATGTAAAATAAATTGCTATATCAAGTTCTTAAGATAAAACATCAAATTTGTATAAAATGGGAACTACATACATGCGTGATTAAATTTGACTATTGCGGTGATGTGATTTCACCATCTTGAGCAAATCTGTTGGATTAAAAGTTCGAAGGCACTGAACTACAAGCTTAAAGATAAATTCTAACAAATTAGGCACTCTTTGGCCATGACTCCTTCAATTGAAATGTAACTACAAAAAACATTTCTAAATAGCACTCATTCGCAACCAAAAGGAATCACATTAACGTCTATTATATTCCATTCAGTTCCAAAAGAAACAAAAAGCCATGCGAAATAAAAATAATGTTTTAGTGGTCATTAATACAGAACTATTCTCTTTACCGTCAGCAATAAAACTGCCAATTCGACAATGGATTATTACTTAGAAAAATAAAACCTGAACCTATTAAGATTTTTTAGAAATATGACAGTAATTTACGAGAAAAAATGCAAATGGTAAAAAGATTTGATTAATCGTTTTCCATAAATTGTGCTTCCACGTGGATACCTAATCACACTCTTGAGATAGTTCGTATCGGTAATGTTAATCTTAAAGCATTAAAAATGACATCATTAATCTAAAAAAAAATTCAAATTAATGTCCATTATTAAGTTAAATATTTCTTAAATAAGGTTTGAAGTAAGTAGTTTATTAGAGATTTATGTAGAGAAATTTTCTAAGATAAATATTTGATCGAATTTAATACAATTACTTTGAAATATTTCCATAAACACCTTAGTTTCTAATAGTTACAAATAGGAAGAATGAAAGTATTTATACAATATTATGCTCAGAAAAATTAGCTATCCAAACGCAGAAAATTGAGAAAACTGTTTGGATGCAACTTTAATTTTTAATATTGTTTAATCTTATAAAAAATACATATTATAAAACAGTTTATCCTAAAAGGAACTTTTACCAATATCTTTTGGAATAATTGATAAAAATAATTTTGTTCATTGAAAAAATTAAATTAATTATTAAACAATTCATGATTAGTTGTTAAACACTCTCCAATTTCAATTGCAAATTGTAGGCACCAACCCAACGTATTTATGCTTTTTGGAAACTTTAGTTCAAATTTAATAGAAAATTTAACCTTTCTGGAAAAATGGAAAAAAATGTAAATCAAAGTACGTTTTTAAGTTTATTCTGCAACGAAGTATTTAATCTAATAGCATTATCTTAGCTTCGACTATTCATATAATAATGTCTCATTTAATTCCCTCAAAAAATCTACAAAAACAAATGCAAAAACAAGAAAAATTCGAACTTTACTAATTGATAAGCGGAAACTTAATGTTAAAATAACAATAACGACCCAAGCTCAAGAAAACCGTTTACGCTTAGAAAATTTTATCGTTTTTCGCCAATCTTAGAAATTGGCACTTCCACATGGCTCCTTTTCTGGAGACAAATTTAATTTGCGCCAGCCATTTGTACGATTTCTATTCTTTGTATTTCTTGAGGCGACTTTCTTTTGTATACTGAGTTAAGAATACAAGAATTGGTTTGGCCTTTTATTATTAGATTTGTTTTCAAAACTGCGATTTATTGGAAATATAAAACACTTTATTTTTTCTTAAAACGCATTTTAAAAGTTTGCAAACTGGAATGCACAACTTTTGGTGGCTTTATTTCAAAAGAATGAGAATGATTCTAAACATTTTGTAATAAAATTTGTTCTTGGGGAAATTTTTTGTGTCCTTTCCTTAAAAGCATCATTTTATGTATGGTATGAAAATACGTAGAGATTTACAACTGATATGAAATTTTGAAAATTTTATTATCTTACTCATCATAATGTTTAAAAAAAATTCTATCTTATAACACACTACAATAATATTTCATAATTGCATATTATTAATTAGTATAAAGCGTCAAAAAATTACTAAAAAAACTTTTAAACTATTTCAACTTATTTTTTAACTTCTTTTTTACTTTTTTACAGAACAACATTAGAAAAATTCACATTTAAAATTGTTTAAACAAAGTTTAATGCATGAAAAACATGTACGAGTTTAAATATCATTCTTCGCTGAAACATAGAAGCAGTGGCCCATAAAATTAGATTTCACAGAGACAAATGTTAATATGTTTAGTATTACCCTGGGAAAGTTAGCAGCTAACCACTAATCCCCCCTATTTTACGGTTAAAAAAAAATAGGAAATATTTACTTGATAAGTTTAAGCGTCATGAAAAAGTCCATTAAAAAGCTTTTATCATCGTCATATTTTTATCGCAACGCAAAACATTCACTCTCATAAAAAGTCTTAACTATTCTTAAATATCAACTTTAACTATTTGGTTTTTTTGAACGTTAACTACTCATATCCTTCGTAAAGTTTGAATAAATGTTTTCTCATATAAGTTTTCTAAAATTACTAGTTTAGTTGCAATGGATGAGAGATATCTTTTCGTTCGAGTTTAGTAGTTTAACTAGTTGAGTTGAGACATGTCATAAACTACACTTCTTTTTAATTCATTAAAACCTTGTATTATTTGGAATAAAATCCGATTCTACAAAAAAAAAAAAAAGGTTTTTGTAATCCTAACTTGTGAATTTAGCCCAGCTAGGAGAATATAATAAAAAATAAACTAAGATGAATGAAAAATAAAATGAAGTTATTAACAAATAAAATGAATGAATATGAACAAAAATATTGGGAAGAAAGTAATCATTGATTAGATGAAACGATGATAAACACGATACAAGAAGAAAATGAGTTTTCCAATATTTGTTTTTTACGATTGAGCATATGTTTCTGCAATGTATTATAACGAAAATTTTCTTGAAAGGGACATAAAATCAATCTAGATAACAAATGTTAATCTGGATGAATGAATTCAAGTTAGCCAAATTGAGTTTCTAGAGCAATAATAAAAATTGTAAGTGTAACAAAATATTTTTTCTAGCATAAAAAGAATTCAATTGAGTGCTTCCGGGAGGCTGTTTCTGGCTTATGTACAAAGCTATATCACAGCCGCGTAACTCCTCGTGTGATTTGAAATTCAAATCTAGACATAAACAGTTAATTTAATCGTTTCAATAAGAATAAACTTTTTTATGAATTGTGAGTGAACTTTCTAATCTTAAGTAATACAAACCATTCTTGAATGAATTTATTATGTTCAAAAATTTCTTTTAAAATATCAACTAATATCAAGTAGTTTGGTTCAAAATTCATCTTTTAATTTACTTCAGTATTCAGTATTCTACAAAATATTCGTCAAGAGCTTTTCATGTTTCATAACAACCTTAAATTAATAATGTATGAAAATTTTTACAATTTTATCCTTAGAGTTTAAAACTTGGGATTTCCGTACATTGTCATATGAAAAAAAATATTATTCCTAGTTTCAACTTGCTTATCATTCAGTCAATTAAATATTTTTTCTACTTTTTTAAGGCTAATTAGTCACAAGAACTTCAAATTCAAACATCCATCACAATAGTTATGTAACACATTCTATCATCCAAGGTGTAGGGGTCCATCCATCACAATAATAAGTCAATTATTTAAGACTTAACATTAGACGCAAGACAGGTTTTAAAAATGTATTTTTCGAAGTTTGTGAAGTCCTTTAAAACATAAAATGAACCCTACTACATATACCTTTTATTTATAAAAATCGCATGCTCCAATAAAGTTTTACAAGAAAATGTCAACTCTTATTTTGATCTTTCTTGTATCTTAAAGCCACTTATTTTAAATTCTTCTTAACATAAGAAAGTTAACCTTCTTAACTAATTTGATTATCTGACCTTTAACAATAAAGTCTAGCAGCTGAACAACAACATTAAAGACTTTTAACATTTAAAATTGCTTAATTTTTTATTGGTAAACACAGTTGAGTTGTTTGAGCTGCTTTAAAAGTCTTGCAAGAAATTATTGAACAATTAAGGAACGATAATATTTTCATAAGGAATATTGGTTTTTTTTTAAGGTATTCAGGTATTTTAGGACGTCGTAGACATGTGAACTTCTACTTCGTTCCATTTCAATGAAAAAGAAATTCGAATACCTCAGAATTATTGGAAAAAGTCACTCTTATTATTTATTATTTGTTTAAGAAACCCATAAGCTCTAGTACGTTTTGGTCTTACTTGTCAGCAAAAATCAGAATTGTAAAATGCAGAACAGATTGAAAGAAAGATAAAGTATTAAAATGTTGTTTGTCATGGGTAACTTTTTAATCTTCTGAATTTAAATAGCTTTTAACCTTTATTCAAGAACTACTAACAACTAAAAAATACAGTGGGCTCTGGACACAAAAGCAACTTACAATTGCAAGTAGATTTCCACTTGAAACGTACGTTTCGCATGAAATAGTCCATACATTGGACCAAAATTAAATTCATTTTTTTTTTAATTTTTGTGTAGATAACCTCTAACTTCTTCAATCAAAAAACTATTTATTGTGGTTTTTAGTGTCAACTTTTGTTTCATTATAATAGTGCTATATATATACTCTCAATCTTAAATTCTTTTCAATCTTCCATCGAAGATTGCAACAGGCAAAATTTGCTATCCCACTACGGGATTTAATGATACATTTTTTAATTGCGCAGAACACATTTTTGTGACGTCTAGGTTAGGTTAGGTTGGGTAAAGTTAAGTTTTAATTATCTCTGCACTGGAGCTGCAGGAAGGCTATTGGCGACGGGCGTCGTATTTCAGAACCCCAGTCAAGTGACGAGCCGACATTTGAATAGGCACCCAACGCAACCTTTAAGGACGACATCATACGCAGCGTTAGGGCTTTGAAGTATATGTAACGAGCACTCCCTTTCATGGGGTATTATTCGTCGGACATTTTTGGCTAGACGGGCCGTTTACAGGTCGGGCAGTTATTTTGGCAATGCCCGGACCCGAACCTGGAACCTTTCGCATGCTAGGCGAGTGCCTAACCGATTAGGCTCCCCAGTCCCTTGTGACGTCTAATTCTGGCGCAAACTCTCACATCCAAAAAATCATTTATGCATTTTAATAGTTGCAAGTTATTATCATCTATCTGAATGAAGAATAGATAGTCATGGAAGATGCAAACATCCATGTTTTGTCACTTTTTTGGACTTTTATAGCAGGAGATCAATGATTTAATGCTTTCAAGCGTTCTTAACCTGAGCTTTCTCATTAAAATTACCCACCCTCATCGATATTACAACAATATAATGTTGTAGAAATGCTGAATAATTCATTATTGCAATATCAATTTTGATAATACAGTCCCCCTAACTTTAACGCCTAAAGCTAACTGTTACAGCATCGGGCATTGTCCTGGAACGATCATTGTGAGCTGTTTATAATATGTCGGCTAATGTTTCTATATACATTAGCCGAGATGCTAATGACCCTATTCTATGAATCAATATTGTGCCTTCGGCAAGGAAAAGAGTTATATTTTAAACTTCAGCCTATTTGGAAAAGCGTAAAAAGAAATATCCGCGGTTTGAGCCCGGGTTTAGCAGTTAATTATTTCTCGGTTGTACTGTGGTCAGTATCTGGGCCTAGCGCTGGGGTGACTGGAGGGGAATAAAATTCAACCTTTACAGTGTCTGTTAAAAAAAAATTGCATTAAAGTTACAAATTGCTCGAATAAAATGCAGATTATCTCTGAAAATTATGAACAGGGTTCGACGAAACCTTACAATTTTGCAACTCAAATCAAATTTAGTCGCATAGTTATCGCGTCTGTTTTTTTTTAATGTCACAAGCAACTTTTTAGGGTGTGGATTAGAAAGATCTTGCTGAAAATAATCATCTTAAAATCACGAATCTCCAATCTTGACTTCGCCAAAATTCTCTTCTGTGATTCTAAAAAAGCAAAACTCCGGTACAAAATACATGCGATAAAATAGCATTTTTTTTTTGTTTCAAAAACGCTACCAGATAATGTGCATTTGCTCCTAGTTTTTTTAAAGAATTAGTAGCAAACATCATCATCCAATTTCTAACAGTGATTTTAACCGCTTGGCTAAGTGAAATGAAATTAAATAAGAAAGAAGCAGTTATATAAAAGTCTGCTGTTGTCAGTGATTCTGCGCCATTTTTATTATCTGTTTTTAACTTCTTGTGTGTTCGTCATGTTCAATATTTGATCATTCTCTTAATCTCTATTAGTAACTTTAAATTATGTGCGCCTGCAACTTAAAGAGAATTGCTTTAGAGCTATTTTAAAAGTCTTGTTCTAATTACAGCATGTTGATAATTGGCGTCAACCGTGATCATGACGGAATTTTTTTTTTTTTTTTTTTTTTTTGGCATACCAGCCTGACAGTTGTTCGGAAAACAATACCTTTTTTGTCATACATTTCGACATTTGCACAGAAGACTATCTTTTAGATCCAGCAGTGGGTTAGGTTAGGTTTGAATTATCGTCGCACTAAAGCTACACGAGGGCTATTGGCGACGGGCGTCGTATTTTAGAAACACAGTCAAGCGACGAGCCGACACCTGAATAGGCACCCAACGCAACCGTTACGGGCGACATCGTTGGCATTGTTATAACTTTGAAGGATATTTAACGTGCACTCCTTTACACGGGGTATTATTCGTCGGACATTTTTGGCTGCACGGGCCGTTTATAGGTCGGCAGATATTTTGGCGATACCCGGACCCGAACCTGAGACCTTTCGCATGCTAGGCGAGTGCCTAACCGACTGGGCTGTCTAGCCCCCAACCAGCAGTGGGATCGCCATTCTAGGTCCACCCGATCCATCTATCATACTTTACCCCTCGAACATCGAGAAAAGTCGTCCTCCGAAGACATTACACACCGAACCGATAAACAAGATTAGGGGGACATTCTTCTTGCTTAATGGGATCCTTCTTTTAAGGGGGATATATGAAATTATGAGTTCCCATTGTCGCCATTGTTGGGAAAAGACAGTGTTAGCAAACCGTGGAAGAGGGATAGGGGCAAATGAAGAATTAATGGGGCATCGTTGTCCCTTGTGTTTCAAAGAAAAATGTTGAGGGAATTCATGTACGAAAATTGTTAAAGTAATTATGATTGGGTATTAGGCCGTGTTATTTAAATCACTCAAAGTACCAGTGTGATTTAGAAGAATTCACGTCTGAGTTCATATGGTGTTGGGTAAGCATAAAATCACAGCTAAATCACAAAATGTACAGCACAACCTATTTACGAATTCTTAACAATATAGTATCAATATATTGTTAATAGCAATAACAATTATTAACAATATAGTATCGTCAAAATCCCTCAAACCGTAACAATGTTGCAATGCACAATCGATAGGTTTGAATAACATCATTTAGTCATATCCCGATAACTGCAATTTGCTTTTTAGGTTTATAGGTAAACGATCGAAGCGTCAACGCTTTAAAGAATGTGGATTGTTATTGTCTAAGATTAATTTGGTTTTAAATTTTTCTCCCGGTATTATAATTACATTACTTGTAATTATGTCTTGCTTAATATATGATCCTTCTTTCAAGAAGGATGAGTATATGAAATTACGAGTCAGTTCCACTCTAGGATACCGTATACTTAATGATTAGTAATAATGCTGCAGAAATATTAGTGGAAATAATTATGTTTGAGAATTGCGTTGATTGGTGATTTAGTATTTAAAATGGTGAATAAACACCAGGGAGAGTTTTTGGGGGGAATTCATGCATGAAGTATATGGTTTTTTTTTAATTTGGCTGCAACGTTGGTGGTTAAGTCCTTCGGCATATTCCCCAGAACTGAGAGCCATTTTTTATGGCACCGTCTAGGCGACTCTAGCTACCAATTTTGACGCGCAGATTACAATAGGCGCGTTTACATGAGCCATGGAATCCATGGATTGAAGAGCAAACTCAGTAATTTTTCCTTCTTGGGGGATTTTCTCCTAGACAAAACCAGAATTGCAAGGTTCATTGGGGAGTTTAGCAAACCCTCCAATGAAGGAGTGTTTGATTATGCAAACCATGGTTTCGGCCACAGACTATCATTTGGGTTAGAAAAATGCTGCTCGACCTCTTTTTCATTTAATGGGGATTTTGGCATAAACGCGCCTATTGAACCTGAGCTCTTTGTGGATGCTCAAGTATGAAGAAATTTAATTTTGCCGAGAGAACCCAAGCCAAATGGACCATCCAGGAACCTTTTACATGCCACATAATCATATGACATGCGTGCCAAAAACTTTATCATCCAGAAAAACAGACGACTCAGCCCGCGATTTTGGGCTTACGAGGCAGACACGTTTAATCTCTCAGCCACTGAGCCGCTGCATGAGTAGATGTTCAAGATCTTTTAAAACTACAGTGAGCAGCACAAATCGTCAAGTGACATGACGCACACAACTGCCAATCGGTCTGAGTACAGGGCTGCCAGTGCCAGAAAGCTTTGAAAATAGTTGCTTTAGTAGCCTCAGATGTTAAAAAATAGTAGCCAAAATAGTATCCTCTTTTACCTAACTAAATAAACAACTTTTAATTGTTAGACAACACAAATGTATTTTTTTTAATATTTGCATTGAATGTTATCCGAAAATAAATAAAATTTCCAAAAAAAAAGTGATAAATTAGTTTAATATGCTTAGATGCAAAAATTTAAAAACTAAAACTTAAGAGCAGTTTTTAGAATTGTAGCACCAACACTCGGTTAAAAGGATTGATAAAACTGCCAATAGTTTTTCGGATGTATTGCAACAGAAAATTTCATGTTAAATTATTAAACCAATTTATATATAACTGTTATAGAACATAAATTAGGAGAAAACATTTTAAATCTACTTATTTGTATTGGAATTTAATTAGCAATTGCATAAAAATTTTCAAAAAACAAAAACATTCCATTAACGATTGGATAAGAAACAGCCATAAAAGTGCCTTTTTTATCCTTCAAAAATATATATGTATGGAATATAAATTTATCTATTTTTAATTTTTGATTAGTATTTAGCTAAAAAATCTAAGTAAAACCAACATTCATCTATAAAAAGCCTCACAGAAGCGAGTAGGAAGAAGTTAAAATGCTAAATTGTGCAAAAAAAATTTAAGACCACAACTTAAATTTACAAATTGCAACACCAACTTTCAAATGAAAGGATTGATACTGCCGATAAAATTTACTTGAAAATAAATTTATTAAAAAAATATTATATAAAATAAAAACAAGTTTATTTTAAATAGTTATCAGTTATTCAAGAAACATAAGGATCAATACTAATCCATGTAAATATGTTTCACTGAAATATCTCGCAGCTTTAAAATACAAGGATGGCTGAATTAAAACTATTAAATGTAAGTATTCTTATTTAACACGATCCAGAATCATCGAAATTCACAAGTAAAATATAACTTTTTTAAATATTTAAAAAACGTATTTCGATACGATTCTTTTAGATACCGCCAGATTACTTAATAAAAACTTCAAAATAAAGCAAATTAGCAATAACAAACAGACAGATGTCAATCCTATCCCCAAATGCAGTTTTAAAAAAATCTTTAACAAAGCATACAAAATCAAAGTTTTAGTTTCAATAAACTTTTCATAGGCTGCTAAAAAAAAAATCATAAGTCAAGTACTATTTCAAAAACACATGGTTTTGCTTTTGTTTTGTGCAAAACTTGATGAGAACTTTTGACTAGATCTATGTGAGAACCAAACAAAAACTATAGGCATCATTTGCACTTCACGTTTTGCTTATCGGCAGTATCCTGGTGGCGCCATCTATGGAAAAATTATATAACTAAAAATAGTCGCCCAAGACTGAAAATAGTTGAAGGTTTTGCTTAAAATAGTCGTTTTAGGCCCTTTTTGGTCTTAAATAGTTGCCATAGTCGCCTAGACGCTAAAATAGTCGCTTTAGTAGCCTTTTAAGTCGCCACTGGCAGCCCTGGAGTAGCATCATTCTAGTCAAAAGATCACTAGAATATTTTTTATTTTTAAACATCAACAATTAAATTTGCAAATATACAGTCAGAGCCATCGCTTCCCAAGCTGTGGATGAAAAGTACTAAATGTAGTCTATGATCATATTTTTCACTTGCTACATTAGTGGTTAATTGTATCTTCTACAATGCGATATTTTTTTAATAAAGGAGTTATGAAATTATGAGTTTCCATTGTCACCCCATTGTTCGAAAAAGAATTATTAACAATCCGGGGAACACGGATGCGACTCATGAATCATAATAAATACTATCTCTTGTATTTCGCAAAAAAAAATGCTACAATTCAAGTAAGAAGTTTGCAAAGGTAATTATGATTTAGTATTAGGCATAACTGTTTATCAACTATACTATTTATAGAAAAGCATTTAAATCATGTGTGTGTACTTAAAAAGTTTACCTCTGAGTTTGAAAACTGCTTAAGGAATAAAACCCCAGCTGAACCATAAACTGCGCAATCAATTTCCTAACTTCAAAATTCTTTTACTATAAGCATTTTAAGATATTTCAATATACTACTTCAAATCTTTTTTACTATTAAGTACAGCCAAACAATAACTTGCAATGAAAAGATGGATGCCAGTAACTACCATTCATTCATTCATAAGATCACTACAATCTGCATCATCAAAAATGAGAAAGTCGGTTCAGTTTGGCTATAAAAGTGTCAGTTACATAATGGGGAAGACTAGATAGTTATGATCAAATGCTTTTTGATTTTTCGGTCGTTATATTAATAGTCATTGCGTAGTCGTTTAGTTTAATATTTCTTTATTGGGGGGGGGGGGGGATGTTAAAATACGAGTTTCTATTCCAAACTCCATCCCACAATGTTAGAAAAGAAAGCGACAAAAAAGAAAGCGGAAAACAGACAATTGATGGGGGTGTAACACCATTGCAAATTGTTAAGTTTCGTACTAAAATGGTAATGATATATTTCTCAGGATTGTAAAGGAATTTTTAAAATGAAGATTATGTCGATTAATACAGAAAATAAATTAATACTGAAAAAATAAATTAAATGGGCAATTGATAATTCATAAAAATCCCATATGTTTTAAAGTAGTGAAGAAGCACAGCTAATTAACAATTTATGTTACAATTTGAGAATTAGCAACTTTATAAAAATATGAAACTGCTTAAATCAGCAAGTTTTAAAGCTGACTTACGTGATCCACAGTCAGTCAAAACGCTGAACTAGAGTCCATTGAAGTAAAATGCTCCTGGCATTCTAAGATGTGAAAAATATTTAAAATAAAACAATATTTCTACGTTTCTAAAAAGGCAAACAAAAAAGCAAAGATGCAGTACAAAACTTTTTAGATGACATACTTTCATTTTGAGATCAAAAAACAAATATTTGTAAAATTAAATGTTACAATATTTTTTATTAAAAGTACCTCATACTTTTTTTATCATTCAAAAACAAGTGAATAGCGTTTTGATTATTTTTATACCTAATCAAAGAAAACGTGAAATTAATTTCCTTGTCAATTATCAAGACATTTTATTTGACACAAAATATATTTAAAATATTGCTCTTTTAAAAAAAAATCCTCTGAACATCTGCATTCTGTAATTACTCAATCAATGCAAAAAAAAAACATTCTCCGATTGGGCGGCACTCAAATAACAAAGAAACCTAAAAACAGCAAAAATAAGAAATACCAAAAACGTTCTTAATTGCTTTCCTCAAACAGTCGTGACCAACGAATCAATAAAACTTTCATTCCTTTCTGAACAAACTACCAAAAAATTAGTCCATGTCTTCCCTTGCAAAAGTTTTTTTATTGAAATGCATTTTATATAATGGACTCTTACTTTTCCTATGTAAGCCCCATCTTCTGAAGGGGTAAGCACTTTCGAATAATATCCCCAAGATTCACTTCGGAATAGTATTGGGAAACTGTGGCAATGGATTTTGCATAGATGCAGCGCCATTTGGTCGCAAAGTGAGCATCAGGGGTTCAGCAAAATAAGATATGTCCTCGAAAAAGAAATCGGGTTGAAATTTGAAGCTGACAATCGCCGTAAAAGTAGGCCCAAACAAAAAAAAAATAGCGTCGGAATTGAGGTTGTAATTCCAAAAAGAGTTTTCATGGTTTATTTTTTTTTACTTGCAGTTGAATTTTTTTAAATGTACAATTAATTTTTCAGGTAACCAAGTAGGGGCATGACAAAATATAGTAAATTTTATTCAATGCAGAAAATAGAATTTAACCCAGCATATGAAGGGATTTCTTTTACAAAAAAAATTTCGAATATCTTAGCATAATTAACAATTTTTGTATACAGATTGTAATGTTTGATAAAAAAGGTACCGAAGCGTTTAACGTAAACAACAAAAGCTAGATATTGACTCGTCCTTTTATTTGGTTATGATCGACCCAACCTTCGGGCGTAACTCGAAGCTACCCTTCCACTTGATAATATCACTTATGCCTGAAAAATTCGAAATTATTGGTCTTTAAAGTTAGTTACGCGATAAATTAATAATTTCTAATGAAAATTTGGCGGATATCCAGGCGGCTTATGGAAAATCACGCCAAATTCCATGAAAGTAAGAGCAGATGCGAAGCATGAAAATGTCATCCAAATCCATTTCTTTATCGAGACACTAAAGCAATCATGGAACTGCATTTTAAGGTACCTTATCGGAATTTTATAGGAGGTAGATTTCAGAAAGTGAAGGAGAAAGTAAAAGGGACGTTAAAGTTTTCAATGGTAAGGTAGTGTATATATTGTGTTATTACTTTCTAAAATACCTTTCCAGGAGGAGGGAATAACGGTTATAAAATTACTAAGGTACATTTCATTTGCTTGGAAAACCGTCGCACTAGAACTTTTGAAACTGAAGTGTCACTTGGCATAGAGAGGCTAAGTAAGAAAGAGCTACGTAGAGGTTATTTTTGGCCCCCAACGCACACTAGGACAAATCAGAACATAACATTTAACATTTCCTTAAACTAAGTAACCCCTCACTATATCGCGCCTCGTTACTTCGCGCATTCGGATATGTATCGCGCCTTGTATCATGTATCCCAATTTTCCCACCATTTTTTCCCCTAATATATATCTTTTCTTTAAAATCAGTTATAATATTTGGTGGATAATTCATCTAATACTGGTGAAATGCAGTTAATAAAATTTCGTTCGTTGAGATATTCCGGAAAACAGGTTTTACGAGAAAAATCTAAGCAGATAACTTTAGATGAATATTTTAGTACAAAATGATTGAGAAATATTATAGTAATACCTGTGCAATAATGTAGTTAAAAGAAATTAACAAAATGTCCTTTTAAAATTTGTTTACCTTTTTTAGAGTAGTTGTATTATTTAATATGATTTAGTTACATCTTTCAAATAATATCGTGCTTTTTTAGAAACTAAACTTTTATTGGGAGCAACAATACATCAACAGTACAATATTTATCAAGTCGCTCGTTATATCGCTCATTCGGTTATATCGCGGATTTTGCTTGTCTCCCGGAAAGAGCGATATAGCGAGGGGTTGTTAAGATGTATTTCGCTTTGATGACCTTTAGAAAAGAAATTTTTATGTATGCTTATAATATAAATACTTCACATGCTATGTTTAATAATCACCAAACTAAAAATATTTATGTTAAGTATTTAAACACCTCTGCAATTAAAAAAAATTGATTTTTTTCTATTTGGGCATATTTAACACAGGATTACGATTCCTTCATTTCCAAAAGTCAATTTAACATAAAATATATCTCTATAAAACAAGGTTGTTTCACGTTATGGATGGCAACAGCTATAACGGTTTGTTTTCAATTGTTGCCTGGAATTACTTTTGTTTTGGTATTCGAAAATGAGTTTTCTAAAAATATTTCACAAATTTAATTTTTAAAATGCCAACTTCTTGCTGTGCTTTTCGTTGTTCAAATCATTTATTAAAAAAAAAATATTTAAAGAAATCTTTATTTTCATCGATATCTGTCATTTTAGAGTAAAACCGAAGCAACCAATTACGTACAAAAATTAAAACAATAGCGTTACATCACATAGAAGGAAATCTTTATTTTCATCTATATCGGTCATTTAAGAGTAAAACCTAAGCAACCAATGAAATCACAGTACGTACAAAAATAAAAACAAGAGCATTACATCATCTGAAACATCCCCGTTACACATTGGCCAGGTGTTCGTTACTTGTAACATTGAACTAGCTTACGAATCTCAGACTCTTTTATACCAGCTTTAGCAAACATCTTCCACTACAAAAACCATCCCTCTATATTCGAATCACCACGCATAAATGCGGAATTTTGTTACAACTGACAAATTCCAACGCATGTTGCTTTGCCTTTTCTTTTTGGTTAAGGGAATAGTAAAAGCATTGTGAGGAGGCGAAAACTTTACAGAGAATAAACATTTATTATTCATTCGTAAAATTTCGTTCTTCCGAAGACGTGCGGGAATCTTGTGATATGAATGCGAATGGAACTTTTGTATATTTATGGAAGAAAGGCACATTTGCAATGGTATGTTATTGGATTAGAGTCATTTTTGTTCTAGATCGTAGAAATATATACGAAAAGATATGGCCGAATAAAACAATAAACAATGGGGAAAAAACTACATTCTTAGGAAGTAATAATACTTTTAAATACAGTGAAATTATAAAAAAAATCTAGCGGCTGGGTTGTGAATAAATTTTATTTCGATAGTAAAACAACAATAAACATCCCTTAAAAAGCACAAAAAAAAACATTTTATTATTTTTTATAAGCATTGTTCCATTGAAATTTATTAAAATGCTTTACAGCGGCAATATATTTTTAATAAAAGTAAATTTAACGTTTATTCACTAAAACAAAGAAATAAAAAATGTTTTTTTACAGTTTAGAGAAAATGGAGCTATATTGAAAGTTCGAGAGTTTTCAAAAGCAAACAAATCGAAAGACTTTCTTCAATTTCAATATATCTACGCTACTTCTCCATTGAAAAGGATATCCATAAAATATTTCATTGGCATAGCTTTGATCCAAAAAATATCAAAATGCTATTTCTTATAGTATTTTATTTGAAATAATTATGATTAATATTATCCTTGCTATGCGAAATTGCATTTCTAATAGAATATGTTTTGAAATCTTTTCACATTTACCAATACATTTTTCAATATAATAATTTGTTTATTCACTTTAAATGTTATAAGAAAAATTCATTTGCATTTCTAAACATATTCAGCGGCGATAATAATTGTAAGCGGAGACTACCCTCTATAAGGCTGTGGGAAGCATATTTCCCAGCAACTTCATCAATTTTGATTAGTGCTGCCATCTCCTGATAACTTCAAAAAACACAAAAAAAATTACAATGCAGGATTCCTATGGACGATACGTTTGAACCCAGCGGGCGATGGGAAACATACTTCCCACCAATATAAAATGGTGTTAATAATCAAAATTAATTTTAGATATAATGAGCTAAATGAATTTCTTTTTATAAATCAATCTCAATCCCAGAAATACTTTAACGTAACATTACTAGGAAAAATGGCCTTATAAAGGGTTTACAACTAAGTGGGGGAGCAGTGAAGGGTCAAGTATTAATAATACTCATTTATTGAATTTATAACAACAACAAAACAAAGTAGATCGATTCTACAAAAACATAATCAAACACTATATCCAAAAAAAAAAATCCCAAACCAGTTCCCTTACAAAACGTCCTCCCCACTGCCTTATCTTTTTTTTTCCTGTTATCCCGTTTCTTTTTTCAGGAAAAAGGGAGACAGCAGAAACCTTTCTTGTCGGTGACCCTCTTTCCAGAAACATGAGATGCCCCTATCCAGTACGTAAAACCGGAATTTCCGGAGAAAATTCCGGATAGGGGCCTTAACTTGTAAATGTATATTTATGTAGCAAAATTGCTATAGAGGATCTTCGGAGGAACAGGGATATGGTATGTCGCAGTGGATGAATCTTGTTTTATTTATACTTTCTGATATCTATTTCTAGTTTATACGCAAACAAGAGAAGAAGGTTACCTGTAAATAGGGACAGAGCAGTCATGTTTTAAAAGTAGTTCTTGGCTTAAAATGTTTCATGTATTTTTGCAGGGATAGGAGTAACGCGTTACCTGTAATGCTATTAGTTGTAATAGTTACTTTTTTTAGGTAACGCCGAGTAACGTTAGATTTTTCATAAAGTAACTGTAACTTAGTTACTTTAAACGGCATTGAAATATTTCGTGACTTTTCCGCTTTCGGCTTAAACTAATTTAAAATTTAACTTTTCGCAACGTTAAATTTTCATTCCCGATGGAAACTATTTCTTTAATCTTGGTCCGCTTTGATAAAAATGGTTATACTTCAAATTTTCTTATAACTAAAATCGAATTTCGAAAAGTAACTAAACATTTAGCTACTTTTTATTAAGTACCTGTAACTTGTTACTTTTAGTTACACTTCCAGTCAAAAATTGGAACTAAATGATTCATTACTCTGATTAGTTAACCGATGAGTTATAAAATACTTTAAAAAAAAAAAAAAAGAAATCAAGCAGGGAAATGGAATAAGAATTTATAATTTTTATATTAATATAACAACTTACCATTACCTTTGAAATGCAGATAGAAAAGTTCAAAATACACTTACCTGAAAACAAAACAAGTAAATTTTAAAAATTGAAAAACGTAAAACTACATTGCACAACAAATAATTTAACATCATTACATAAAATTACTAAAATTGTCACTTTCAAAGCAAAGGATAAATTTATAAGCTTTATTCAATATATTTTAAAGCATCTGATTAAATTGTTTTGAATATATAATTTAATATTTTCGGAAACTTTTACGACTTCAAAAATAAATTTCATCTTTAAATAAATTAAAATGCAAAAAAAATTGAAGGCTTCAGACCATAATAAATTTCTTATACACTCTATCAGGTATAAGCCATATCTAATTTTTGTTTTTCCATTTTTTAAACTGAAAAAGTTTGTACTAAAACTTAATACATCACAAAAAAATCAACATTTCAACTTCAGTCCCAATTTGACTTCTTACAACACCTTACGTTACGTACGTATCTACTTCTGTACATAAAGGGGATAGAAAAAAACTATTTCCTTGGCCTATTCCAACCTTAGAAAACCCAATTTAACCTGAAAATAGAGAAAAGGTGCAAAGAAAGGACCCATCCCTAACTGTTCCCCCTATACTGCCGGTAAACTGCAGTAACCACAACAATGAACTGGGCCATTTTTGCTCTGAAATAATCATTCTTTCAGTATACTTTCTTATAGGTTAGAGTTATTTGAGTGCTCAAAACAATGGTCTAAGTCATTTGTATGGTTACTGCAGTTTACCTGCCCACGGCAGTGTTACTCTCTCTCCCCCACCAAATGAGTGCGTTGAGCGAAACTGTTTGACGTTGGCTTCACTGGAATTGCTTAACTTTACTTTGCTGGAAAGTATAGGAATGTGATGCTTACGTTATTTTTACGAAGCTGTTGGTGTTTTGAAAAAAAAATGGTTGTTTTATTTTTAGGCAACGGAACGAAGTTTATTATAATAAGTTTTTGGGTCGTTGTATAAAATTAAAGGTTGTTTGATCCACACTGCTGGCATAAAGAAGCTTTTACTCCAACTAAATCCCAACAAATTGTTTTGTGACTATCTAGTGTACTACATTTAATCCGCTTTTTTAATTCATTAACGACGATTGGAAATAAAATTTACGACGCGAAAATGAGCATTTTGCTTAAGTTTATATCAATAAACCTAATAAGAAAAATTAAGACCGTATTACTGAACAATTTATGTAAATTTAAACGAACGAAATACGAATTTTTAAAAAAAAATATAGAGTTAACGTTTTATCTTGAAATGAGGGTGTTAATGGCATACACAAAGTCGTTGTTGATGGGTTTAAGTTTTCTTTGCCGATTAGAAGGGGGAGGGGGGTATCGACGAAAAATCAAATGATTGTAAAAATCTAAACAATTTAAATATTATTATTTATTTATTTGTTTCAGATGCACATAACAGAAAAAAATCCAATTACAATGCACATCACAACAGACAATGCCAACAACAAGAACACACAAAAAGAAGACATTAAAATGACGGACATGTTAAAAAAGACAGTGTTACAAGGAGAATAGTCTCCGACAATTAGCTTTAAAAACATTAAAAGGCATGAAAAATACATCCAGTTCCTCAGACACACCGTTATAAGTTTTATAAAATTTATACAGACAAAAATTTTGAATACAGTTATTCCGATTTGAATTCAAATAAAAAAAAAACGATTACGTGTAACTCTAGAAGGCACATTAAATTGTATAGTACTAGTAATGTAATTAGCATCAATCATATTATGAAGAACTTTATAAAAAAACAACAGACAATAAACTTGACGTCTAGACTTAAGGGTACAGATGTTGAATATATTACGGAGTTCACTGGAAGGCATTTCCCGAAAAGCAGCGTTGAAACTCTTAAAATACAAAAAACGTAAAAAAATATTCTGTACACGTACATTATGCTATATTAACAAGAAATAAATTTATTAATTATACCAGCCGATCAATTTAACAACCATTAATCAATTACCCATACAAATGAAGCCTCAAATGTGATAGAGTATAAATACTTGGCCTGGCAAAAGCAATAATTTGTCTTAAACAAAAGCAGATATTATGAGTTCATTTCAAGTAACTGGTGCAGAGTAACAAACTAATGTAATTTTTGACATAAGAAAACCCACAGACCAATAAGAAAATCAATACGAAAGAGAGCAAGAAAAGAAAAAGTTCTGTTTGCAATCAAACTGTTACAGGTCTTTTCTTATTTTTTTAAGGTTTTTTTTTTTTTTTACCTTTCGTTTGATTTTTGAAGTTACTCGTCGTAGAAATAATTGAAGCAAATCTTTTTCGGACTAGAGAGGGTTTCTTACGCAATTAAAATATAAGCTTTGATTAAAAAAGCTTTTTCATGCATTAAACGCAAGGCTTAAATTTAATTGCCTTGTTTTTCTTGTAACTTAATTTCCTTAAGATTAAGTTATTTGGAACTTAAACAAGGGACAAAAACGTAAATCGATAAATGCGTGCTTTAGCTAAACGGTTTTAGATTATGTAAAACATTGTTTTGAACAAAATAAAAAAAAATTAAAAAACAATCATTCGAATTTCATTTAAAGTATTATATGTCAGTTCTTGCAATCTTAGTCGCCTTTTATTTTTATGCAGGAAACTTTAACATTAAAAAATAAGCGCTGCAGCAACTCAAAAATTATATACGATTATTTTTTTTTAAATGAATAACATTTGATTTTCGTTTGTCTTTAACTTTTTCTCTGGAACGCACAAATAAAAAAAAATCTGTAATAATTAAACAAATTTGCAACAAATACTTTTGAAGATACCCTTAATTTTTCACTCTACGTGTAAGGAGTAAAAATATCGTCCTGTAGACCGTGGGCCGAACAAGTCTATCGTGCATCTTCGTTACACTATCTTAGTGGCAATTTCATTTCTGACTGAAAATGCACTAAAATGGTAGCTCAATCGTAAAATAAATTTTTCTGGATTCAAAAGTTGCACATTATTTTCAAATTACTTAAAATAAAATGCACTATTTTTTTCTTGACCGCATCACACAGTCCAATCAGAAGCCATGTTCTATTTTAAAGCTACTCGGTTAACCAATCAGCGCTGCCGTATTATAAGATTGTCGATCCGTCGAAGTGTAAATAAACCGTCAAAATGTAAACAAACCGATGTCATATAGGAGATTTCGAATGCTTTTAAGCTTTAAAAATTCACTTATTTTTGAGAGGAAAAAGAAAAATCCAAATTTAAATCAGATTTTTGTATTCAAATCGGACCCACAGAAAGAAAATAGATTTGGAATTGCTAGTGATTAAAT
The DNA here is from genome assembly GCA_023701765.1 of Hylyphantes graminicola. NCBI lineage: Eukaryota > Metazoa > Arthropoda > Arachnida > Araneae > Linyphiidae > Hylyphantes > Hylyphantes graminicola. The sequence continues at coordinate 62,312,439 of CM043116.1, read as the reverse complement.
AACACTTAAGTTAATTTACTAAATATACACCTTTTAAAATTACTATACACAAAAACTTTTTTTTCCTGGTAAATATAAACAAAAAATACAATAATCGTACTGTAAAACATTAACATTTTAAATTCTGTGCTTTTATAAAATATACCAATGAGGATTTAAGTTTTAAAATATCAGTAAGCAAAAAAAAAACTATTATGCGATTGTAATGGAAAAGGCTCTCTTGGTCATTGATATAAAAAAATACATTTATCTCATGCATACTTGTTTTAATAAAGATACACTTAGGAAAACACTAATTTATTCACCAACATTAACTTACATTTAATAATAAATATATCTTACCTCTGTAACAGATCACTCAATAAATGTTGTCTTCGCTCACAAATTTATTACTAAAATTAGGGAAAATGATACTATATCCACTTTGATAATAATAAATTACATGAATCAATCTCAAACACAAGAAAACCCAGAAATATAGACAAATTGAACTCAGAAGGAACACACTGTGTTTATTTTAGAAGAAAAATTTTAAGAAGCAATTTGATTTCACAAAAAAAAAATGCTTAGTAGTGATGGGAGATTCTTTTAGCACTATTATTTATTAAAAAAACGAGCACACAATTATCCTCTTCTGGATCGGTGAAGACGAGCTACAGATTGATTTAAGTTATAATAACTTCGGAAGGTAGTACATAACAGTTCTTCCCATTTAGATAGGTCACACCAAATAGTCCGCTAAGTATTTTGGAGTAGTCTTTGTTCGGGTAGATCGACGGTTACTGATGGTGGGTGTATCTGCCGATGGATCTGGTGGGTCCGTCTATTCTTGCAGTTCTGGAACTGGTGTGTAAATGTCCAAGTTGAACGGGGTCGGATTTGGTGGAATCTGTTCTGGGATTTCTGGCGTCATAAGTTGGTACTGGTGGCAGTTGCGAGACCTCTCTCCTAGGCAAGATGGGTTAAATTGAAATCACACCACATAGTCCGCTAAGTATTTTGGAGTAGTCTTTGTTCGGGTAGATTGACGCTTACTGATGGTGGGTGTATCTGCCGATGGATCTGGTGGGTCCGTCTATTCTTGCAGTTCTGGAACTGGTGTGTAAATGTCCAAGTTGAACGGGGTCGGATTTGGTGGAATCTGTTCTGGGATTTCTGGCGTCATAAGTTGGTACTGGTGGCAGTTGCGAGACCTCTCTCCTAGGCAAGATGGGTTAAGTTGAAATCACACCACATAGTCCGCTAAGTATTTTGGAGTAGTCTTTGTTCGGGTAGATTGACGCTTACTGATGGTGGGTGTATCTGCCGATGGATCTGGTGGGTCCGTCTATTCTTGCAGTTCTGGAACTGGTGTGTAAATGTCCAAGTTGAACGGGGTCGGATTTGGTGGAATCTGTTCTGGGATTTCTGGCGTCATAAAGTTGGTACTGGTGGTAGTTGCGGGAGGCAAGATGGGTTAAGTTGAAATCACACCATATAGTCCGCTAAGTATTTTGTTTAATCGGTGAACTTATTATAACACTTCGGATGAAAACCAATAGAAGAGTCCTTAGGAATAGTCAATTCAGTGACCACTGAAATATTCTGCAAGTTAGAAGCAATTTTTGCTTCTTCACCACCCAAAGGTATCCATTTAAGAATACAAGTAGAAACTTTTGTCCAAGTGGTTTTTGAAAATGGATTCATTTTATCCACAGTAGTTGGTTGGTTAGTTTTTCTAGCTGGATTGTAGCTCCACGCAAGGTGTGCATTTTCCAGACATCATCCAAGTAGTACTAACAGTTCAAAGAGGGAATAGTCACTCTTAAAGGCAGGACCGTCTTAAACTAGGCTGAGGCCCTTGGGCACACAATAATCTGGGGCCCTTTTGGACAGTACAAAAAGCTTATAACATTTTTTACTGAGTATGACCATTTATTATAGGTAACCAAATACAGTATGATATAATATGTCATTAATGATGCTAGAATGGTGCTGGTTTTTTGATTACGATTACGGTTTCTTTCGGGATTTCTGTTGAGCAAAATCTTTTATTGTATCATCAAAGTCAATTTTTTGAAGGATATCATTTTCTATGCACATAATTGACAAATTACTCAGCCGTTCTTGTACCATTGCTGTTGCAATTAATTTTTTATTCTCTTAAGCTGCGAAAGCTGCTGTTGTAGCAATTTCTATGTTTGGAAAAGTTTCTTCGAATTTATCTGATTTTATTAGGTTATGTAAGGTTGAGACATTTAAATCCGCTTATTGCTTTGCTATGTTTTTTAAATATTAGCTTAAATGAAAACATTCTGTTTTAATGTCATCTGCATAAATTTTTTCATGATAAAACTCTGCAAATTCTTGGCATTTTTTTTTGGTCAACTCACCAGATTCAATTGTTGTTAACGGAAAGAAAACTAACTTAAAGAAAACTAAATCGACTATCAATATCTTGGTATGCTGCCGGGCGTTTCTTTAAATGTGTATTTAATTTGTCAATTATGGAAATGAAAAGTATCTACACGAAACTTCTCCTTGCCTCTCAACAGTGCAGTCTCAAAAGATCCTTAAAAAAAGTGATACGTGTGCTGAGGAGTGAAATCTTTTTCTTTCAAAATGTATCTTTGTAGTCAGCATATGGATTTTTATCTTTAGCAGCCGTTTCGCACGGATCAAAATTATTGCCTGCGGTATTGACATAACTGATCAGAGACTCGTTAACTTTCCTTACAAAACGACCATATGGTTTCCATTTTTTTTTTTTTTTTGCTAGGCTTTGGGCTTCCTTTCTAGTGTCTCCTGGTTGATTGATGTCACTTGCAATTAAAGACAATGCTTCAAAAATTTCTAATTTACCATTTTGAAGAGCATTGATGGCATTGGCGCTTGCAGACAATCTAGTTTTCGAAAGAGACTCCAGGAATCTATTTGCACCTAAACGATCCGTAAACACTTTCCATCGTTTTGTCGAAACTGAGAAAAAATTGTACAATTCAACCAGAAACAATGTCAACATTTACTTTGGTTCTTGTCCGGCGGTGCAGCTTGACTTTGGAATCGGAGTGATTGCGTGAGCAATCGCTAGATGGCGTACTTTGTAAATTAGGTAGGATGTGATTGGAAATATTATTAATTAGTACAGTAGGAATAGGTGCAGTTATCGATATAATGGCGTAGTATATGCCTTGCAAATACCTTCTGATAAGATTACTGTTTTGTGAAGAAAATGTAATGTGCCCGATAAATATGTTTTGAGAATAAATGTGCGAGAGAAATTGTCGTTCCTTCGGGGCCCCCTGAGAATGGGGGCCCTGGGCACGGGCCCCGTGTGCCCTTATGGTAAAGACGGCATTGCTTAAAGGTGTTCAGTCATCCCCAGTATTAGTAAGATGTAAACAACAAGTGTCCGGAGATGATACAGACATTTTTAAATGTTTAGGTAGGTATTTAAGTATGGGTTAAGTAGGTAGGTAAGTATACATTTGTTTATACGAACTTTTTCGCTAAGAGTTAAAAAATAAATTCAACGAAAAATGTAAAATATGAATGTGTGCGATGCTTTCAAGAATATTTCGCGAAAATTTCTGTTTGTTTACAAACAGAACGAGCTAAGTGTTTAAAAGTGCGATAGTACAGCGATCCTAATTGGTTGTTACAGAAGAAGTAAATGAATCGGAGGTTATGATTGGAGAGTAGTATCAGTGGAAAGCAAAGGTGTAAAGCGGTTAAATGAGTAAATAGTGCGTTATATTTCTTGAAATTTTCAATTAATGTGCAAGTTTCTTTTCCAGAAAAATGTATTTTTCAACTGTCCACTTAGTTTTTAAGTTATTACCGTAATTTTCAGATTGCCACTCGATGAGTGTAACGAAAGTGCTTAAAAAAAGGGTTTTTTAAGCTTGGCCCACGGTCTACTGACGCGTGCATCAAATGCCATTGCATGCCACTCTAACATTAAACTCTATAAGTTGCAAGTCTGCCAAAATAAGGTCCTCAGGGAGATCCTGCATGCACAGGCACACGGACATATAAGAAATAATTCATAAGGACCTTATGATCGAAAAACTTGAATGTCATATAGCCATCAAACTGCAATTTTATGACAGAGCGGTCCTTAAAAGAGATAACGAATTCATCTACTCCACTCAATACGAGGTTTTTAAGGATAACACCAACCCCAACTCGTATATGGCTTTTGCAATGTCCTATGCAATGCTTGGCGCTTACTCAGTATTAAACATTAAATCTAAGATGACGTTTTTTAAGAGTTATTTTATGGAGCTGGGTACATGATTTTGAACTACTGTGGACTGTAAGTTATAACCCACAGTAGCTCTATTGCTATTTTCTAGGTTTCACTAGCTGGTTCGTTGTTCATAGTTGAGCTCAATTAGGTTAACTTTTATTAAATGAAAAATTATTATAAGAGTTTCTTAATAGCAGACTAAGTTGAAAATATTTACTCGATCAAAATTAGATCTTATTTTTAAGCCAGTTTGGGTAGAAAAATAAACGGGTATTTATTTTCTAGTAAATAATAAACGTATTTCTATTATATATAAAAACGATTATAAAACGAAAAACGACAGAATTACTTAAAGTCGTGTAGTATTACACGTACCCAGTTTCGCTTGGCGAAGAGTCTTTTAAAAAAAAAACGCACCAAAGAAACAACAACCCTAAAACCGACTCAGTTAAAGACTTTATAACCGTAAAGAAACTTAAATTGGATTCTAAGAGACATTGAAGCCAGACCTAATTACAAAATCACTGTCTTGCTGGAACCGTCTCTCCAATGGGCATCTTTAATTACAGCTTTAATTTTCACCTCAGTCGATAAATTGCGCGAAGTAATTTCGAGATTTTGGAAAAGAGAATTTTATTTCAAGCGCCTTCGAGCGTTTCGAAGATAGTTGCAGATCTCTAGACTGTAAATTACCTGACCCAGTTGGAAGATTAATGGTAAAAGTGTTTTGGGAATTTGTTTGTGGTTATTTGAATTTGAATTAACTGGAGGGGGGGGGGGGAGTATTTTAATTTGTAACGTTTTCATCATATCCGATTTGATTAAGTGTCAAAACGGAATAAAAGTTAAATGTTTATAATTGCAAATTATTCCGGATAGTTGTAGCATAAGTGCATTAAAATTTTTATTCAGATTTTAAAATATCAAAAGAGTTTATTTTTTGCAGACCAAGTTGAAAATATTTACCGGGACACATTTTGACCCTATTTTTTAACCCCGTGTGGGTAGAAAAATAAACAGTTATATATTTTCTAGTAAATGTAATAAATGTATTTCTATTAAAAACGATTATGAAAAGAAAAATGACAGAATTACTTAAAGTCGTGTAGTATTACAACACCTAGTTTTGCTTGGCGAGAAGAGTCTTTAAAAAAAATTGTCACAAGTGTGAACTAGGAATAATATTCCGAGTAACATAAAACTCCGGAAAAGTTGAAAATTGCATCTTAATTCTTATTTTTCTATTCAACTCACCTTGTGGATTGTATTCTGGCAAATTTTTAAGGCGATATATCCAACTCACGTTGGGATTTTGGAGCATATTTAACATAAACTCCTTCTACACAGGGTATTGTTCGTCAGGCTTTTGGCTGCACCGGCCGTGTTAGATCGGCAAATATTTTAACAATGACCAAAACTGAACCTTGGGCATTTCGTGTGCAAAGCAAGAGCCTTACCGTCTGGGGTCGCCGGCTCAACTATAAATAAGAACGGTTGGCCATATACTTTTGAACAATCGTCAGTTGACAATGCCAATACTTGAGCAGGCACCTATCGCAACTTCATAGCGGCATCAATAGTGGAATAGATCTTGCCATTTTCATAAAAGCACGAATTTAACAGGTAGTTTTCAATAACGGAACAAAATATACTCGCATATACAAGTTTTACTACATCTCATTATCATAGCAGCCTCGACTTTTACCATTGTATTGCTGAACACTCTTTTCTTAATCTAAGATTTTTGTTTTCATTAAAAATGTTAAAAGTTTCCATTGCATGAAAGTGCAGATATTCTGGATGAATATACATTTACACATCCAAAATAGCCATTAATTTGATAAATATTAGATATTAGTAGAATGTGAGAAGACTCATAACTATAGCCACATCATACCACATTGTTTTTCTCAATGATTAAATATACCTTCGTATAAAAATTACTTATGTTGTACAATGTATAAATGATCTTAACAATTTCATAGCCGAAATATAAGAAATTCGAACATTGTGGAAAAGGATTAGCAACATAATCCTTAAAAGACGATAGGAGAAGGGTAGCCTCAACAAAACTTTCCAAACCATTTGATGACCTTATGTGTCGACGATCTAAGAAGAAATCAATACCAAAGGCAACGATAATAATTGAATTGCCATTTTAAAAGGAGTGAAGTCCATTCGATAATTTCCTACTACCTTTTTTTTCCTTTTCATCGTTTTAGTTAGAAAAAAAAGTGTGCGGGATATTGATATTGACTTGAACAATACCTTCCTTATTCAAATCCCACTCAAAAATAATAACGTGGTTGAAGCATCGTTAATCAATCACAAAAGCTATGCCAAGAAAGACATAATTTCGCCGATTTTTTTAAGGCAGGTTATTGGTTTACATTAAATTGAGAGCGACATGAGGGCCATTGGCGACAAGCGTCGTAATTTAGAACAAAATTCAAGTGAAGAGCCGACACCTGAATAGGCACCCAAAGCAACTTTTTAAAAGAGCGACATCGTAAGCAGCGAGGGACTTTTAAACATTTAACTTGCATTCCCGGATATTATTCGGTAAGTGACTGGTCATAGTAGACTACTCTCACTACGTCACACGTAAAATGGCAACCCGAGTAAAAACCTAGTACACTCCGTGCCAACCTAACTTGGGTAAAAACAAAGAGTAAAAGGTAAGAGGGAAAAGCGTTGGCCCGTTAGTTGGAAACTCTTGTAAGGTAATGTTTACATACAAAATGATCTGAATACAATATAACCAAAATACACTTTTCATTCTGATAAAATTGCCAAATTTTCTCAAATAATATTCAAACATCTTACACCTTAAACGAAATTAATGTTTTAAACATGTTTTCTGGATGGATTCACAAATGATTCATGGAACTCATTACAACCACGGAAGATCTTCTCTATAGCATATTTCTATGTACCCAACCTAGGTTGGCAAGGAGAGTAGTATAAAGGAGGTGTTGACTTTAATTCTTTTTAAATAAGTGATTTAATAAAAAAAACGTTCAAACTAAGCCCAATCAGTCATCCAATATCACCCGCATAGCACATCAAACTACCACCACATCAATAAAGCTTGCTCATCAGAAGGTTATATAACTCAAGAATTTTAGTGGGACCCTAATAACAACCCCCTCAAAATTTATTTCCATAACATATCACCCGTCGTATTAACCGGCAAAACTCGAGACTTCCGAATATCGGGGTAATGGATCTCTCTTTAGCCTCCAATATCATCCCTACAAAATATTGGGGTTGGGGGGGTGCTTCAAGAAACCGATTTTCTAAAAGACCCCCCTCCAATCGATAAATTCCTGGCGCATCTCGGCATGTGCATACGTTTAGTGGGTCGAATAATAATGGTAAAAAATAAGAAGAGATATTCGATTACTTTAAGTGAAAGATGCACTTGGGGACGGGGGTATTGGACAGTGCTGTATGTTTGGGCATAAGTGACGTAAGTTAACAAATGGTTAGAAATTAAAGTTTCTCGTTTATTAACCTCTTGTGACCTGGCGTCCCTATTTGGGGACATTTTTTAAAACCTCTCCCCCAAACAATTAACACGTTAATTAGTTCCGAAATCGCCCTGGTCAGAAAGAAGAATATCCAAATATCAGTTTTCAGCCTTCGATTATAGGAATCAGTCATTTACTTCTATGAAAAATGAAGTTGAACGAGGGTCAATACGATATTAGAGTTCTTAAAAAAATATTTCAATTTTTTTTCAAACTTTCCAAAAAGTTCTTTTAGTAGTTAATTTTAAAAGAATTAAAAACAGTGTTAAAATAGTCTGTTATCCACAAATAAGAGATACGGCCTTTTTTGTTGCATTTATAGCACAAAATGTATATTTTTTTTAGTTTATTTGTATAAAAGTATGTTTAAATTATGAATATACGTGTAGGATTTCGCTAGGGTCTTAAGAAGTTGAATATGACTGTCGGCTATTATTCAATTATTATACAAGACATGTCAGTTGTCTATTCAGTTTAGTTTGGTTGAAAGGTCCAATAAGAAAACATGAAAACTGTAGTGCATTTTAAAAAAGATATTAATATTTCAACTGACCTAAATAAGATTTTAAAATTTAGAAACCTAATAATGACAGGTATGGTATTTAGTTTGAGAAATATTTAATTGCATTTTATAAAACAGACTTAGTTTGTAATCTAATGTAACTACTTCATAAACCAATTTAGTAAAATAAACGACAATAATAAATATTACACAATCACTTAAATACCACTAAAAAATAAAAACTTTAAAACACATATACCGAATCTAAATCCACACAACACAAACTATTTATTCCCTAATGCCAATTTAGATCCAAAATTCCTGGATCTATTCCCATATCCTGCCATCGACATAACATACAAAACTTTTCGATCCATTCATCCTACTTATAACAAAGGACAATAACCAGAGCCGCAAATTTATAATTATTTCTACTGATTAGGGAATCGAGTACCACAAAATAATACCATTCAAGGCTCCTTTCTTAAAACCCCAAATCCTCAAATTAATTTTACTTATCGGTGTAATTGAGGATAGGCCTCGTTGTTTATCGTTTTGGAGGAATAACCGTTGAAAATGAGTGGAAAAGAGATTAGTAGAGATGAATAGCGAAAATCGAAGGAGATTAGAAAACGTTGATTGGAGAAATAATTAAATAGATAATTTCGGTGCTTGGTGTCAAGTTTCTAGAAGTTAAAACTTTCAATTTGTCAAAAAATTATTTATTATTTGTATTAGAAAATACACATACACATTGCTATTATGTTAAACGTTGATTTTTTTTTTTTTGCTGAATGTTTTTATCATAATATGAAGTTATGCATTGAAATCATTCAGCTAAAACATAATAAACTGTTAATATAAATTTTGGTGTTTGGTATCAACTATCAAGTGTCTAGAAGTTACAGCATTTATTGTCAAAAAATATATATTTATTACTGTTATTATAAAATAAACATACATGACTTTTATTTTTATGATGAGTGATATTTTAATAATATGCACAGAACCATTTTTAATGTTTAAGTTCATAACTTAGAAAATTAATTAAATAATTTAATGATTTTGGGAAAGAGAGCTACTAAAGCCTATATTGTATAGAACTTTTTAAGTCCTGCTGGCTCATGTTCATTCCTTAGATGACCGGACAACTCAGATTATCCGGAACAATTGAGACGGGACCTTATTCAGGAAATCTAAAAATTCGTATAATTCTATTTGGAAGGTAGCCAATAAGAGATGCAATTTGAGACTGTAGTTCCTCATCCCAATAATGTTTTCTCTCTACCAAGGGGTGGAGCAATTCATAAAATTTGAATATTTGGATCAATTCTACTGCACTAAGTTGTTCTGGTACTATAAAGCTATATTTTCAAATGAGCATACAATCGACATACATACAACATACGTCAACAGTAATTTATTTACCACATTGTCAACTTAATACAGCTATTACATAATATTACGGGAGGATAAGAAACAAAAAGTACAGAGTGGTTTATGCAGACAAGATCCTTCGTTATCTGTACTAGTTCTAAAACCTTACTCGAAGTCCCTGTAATATTATAATAAATGAAAACGGGCAAGAACTTTAAAATTTGGAAAAGGAGTGCAGACGGACAGACAGAAGGAAAGTTCTACGATATATGATAAATAAAGCTTAAACAATTTATTTCAGAAAACTGAATTTGCGAACGCTCTTTGACTTATTCACTCTTCAGTCGGTAAATTATTAATACGAAATAATTTTGTTTTTTCAAATAACAAGATAGAAGCGACTGCAACGAAAATGTATAATAGAAAATACAGGGCTCTTTTTAAACAGAAATAATACATCACCCATCTGTACTAGAGACCAAAGCATCCTCTAATATAGATAGGAAAACGACTTGTGATAAATATAAGACCAAAGAATTTATTTGAGAAAATGGAATTTGAGAACGCTCTTCGACTTGTACACTCTTCAATTGGTAAATTATTAATACGAAATTATTATTTATTATTTTTTTTTCAAATAACAAGATGGAAGCGACTGCGACGAAATTATAATAGAAAGTACAGAGCTCTTTTTAAACAGAAATAATACTTCTGTACTAGAGACCAAAGCATCCTCTAATATAGATATGAAAATGGAAAACGACTTGTGATAAATATAAGACCAAAGAATTTATTTGAGAAAATGGAATTTGAGAACGGTTCTCGACTCAGTGCCAAGAAAATCCCATTTCGGAACTGTCATAAGAAAGAATGGGCGGAAATGGAGAATCCCTCTCTGAAAGGGCATAATTTCATCTCCTCTTGCACGTTTGATGACAATTTGAATTCTTCCATTTCAGCTCATGTGAAATATTATTAGCATAGTTGCTGCGAAGTTCGTGGCACAAATTGTTTTGTAGTTATGGGACTTTGACGAGCGTATCGGCACTTTTTAACGATATGGTGGAGTAAACGAGGATATTTTGTTGATATGGTAAAAGAGTTGACATATTAAAGGCTACTTTGTGAATACCATTAACGCATTCATTTCCGAATAAAAATGGTTAAGTTTTTTTAATTCGTATTTCGTGTGACCTTAATTGCCCTAGATAAATTGCCATTTGTCTCGTATTATGTTTGTTTAGATAAACTTAAGCAAAACGCTAATTTGGTAAAGGAAATTTTCATACAAATCGTCGTTAATGGAAGAAAACTACATGCGGAAGGAAAGCTCCACGATATCAGTACCTACTTTTTTTTAAAAAATTCTGACCAGTAAGTTACAACAACCCTACTAGAAAAAGGTTTCACATACTTTGGACCAATCACCCGTATTATATCCCCACTATACAAATAGTATTCGGAAACAAAGTAGAACTAAACGACGACCATTTGTCCTTGTGGTGAATTCTCTATCCACTTTCCTTTAGTTCAAAATTCCACTTAAATAAACTCACGAAGAATAATTTAAAAGAGCTCTCATTCAAATTTTAATACGATCCATGGCCCTAATTGTATTTAAATCACGCAGTAGCGTGTTAGCTAATTTCGGTGGCTAGGTCTTCCACTAATCCAATGCAAGTCAGTGAAATGGATATAATGAGTTTTGTTTATGAAAGAGATTAAAGTATTAATTTATAATATATTATGGAAAAATTGTTATTAGGTTTTTTTTACAGCTAAATTAATGAAAATTAGCGTGCGTTTCTAATCCAGATTTTCATGTTTCAGATTGGTAATTTATTTTATTTCCAGTTGTAAATACATTTTATTTTTCACAATAAATTTTGTGTCCCTTAGCTACGAGCAAAATGTGATACAGAGCAAAAAAAATCCATACAAATATTGAAATTTCGATTATGCACCGTAGTAGTCACAGTTGCCCCGTTTTTACTGCTGGGGCACATTTTTAAAACCTGATTTATATCAACAGACTTAAATTTAATCAATTTTTGAAGTTTTTATTGCGTTCAAATTTTAACTTTTGGGGCATAGTAGAGAAAAGTAATCCCAAATTGCTTTTTAAAAAATTGCAATGAAATTGGAGTACCAAAATGTGGTTGTATAAAAACATATTTCGATAAACACATTTTTCTACGCAAATATATATTTAATGAATTAAAAAACATGCACGTAATTTATTATATAAAAGTATGACGCTTGTAATTTAGCTTTCAGTTTTTTTCCTAAGTTAAACTTTCTCTTAGTTTACTTCGCCATGTAACACACAACCAAGAATCATTTATCATTTTAAAATACGAGAAAACATTCAATGTATAAACAAAATGCACAAAAAAGGTATGATAAAATAAATGAGATTTTAAAGAAAAGATAAATATAAACAGGTAAATTCAATGAAAGTGCACGATAAAATCAACTAAAAGCCTATAGTTTTTAATCTCTTGCACACTGCAAAAAAAAACATGATATTTTACAGTTATTTTGGATTATTTGTGCTGTAAATGCATTGCTTTACAGTCATGACGCACAAATACAGTACTATAAACTGTAACATATTGTAGCACTTACAAACGAACAGAATTTTTGTTTTAGTTTCTATATTTGTTTAAATATTTTTTTTTAGATATGGTACTTAATTGGCAATGTTTAATTATGAAAAAAATATTTCGGAAACTTTAATGTATTTTATTCGATAATATAACAATAATCTTCAAGAACTATTTCCACGTGATGTGATACAAGATTGGACCGCATTACAACCTCATTGAAATCTTCAAAACAGAACTACCGAAGGCCGCCACCCGCCATTTTTGAAAGATGACATTTTTGGATTGGAACTTCGAAAGCGTTTAAGTAAGTTTCTTTTCTTTCTGTATTCTATTCTATCTTATTCATTATATAACATAGTATATATTAATTTATATATTGAAAGAATCCTGTATTCATATATTCTAGCCGCCTGTCGCCATTGTTAAGATACATTTTGATTTTGTTAGTTTTGTTCGATTCTAAGTAATTTTTTGTTCGCATGTACGGGATTTTTTCCCTTGGTGTGACACTGACACAGTTTTGTCGTATTATTTCTTTGTTGTTTTTGTTTTAGTGATTATAAAGATAGTTGTTATAAACAACCAATCTATGTTGATTATAAACTATGCAACGCTAAAATTGCCCTGTATCGAAACAAAAAGTGATCGGAAGAGTGTAATCTCATAACTTTTGTAGCTCCGATTCAGGCAAGTTGAAACAACCAGAATATTTTCTTCTGATCAAGTGTCAGTGAGTTGTGATTACAAGAACAGCTTGAATTTGATTACGTTTAAAACTTTTAAGCATTTTTCTTCTTCAGCCTATACTGTGGTTTCTGATTTTAGACAGGTTTAAGTTTGAAAAGAATATGGAAGGTCGTCTTATAGACGTTTTGGCTTCATATATATTCAGATTATATTTTGCTTGTAATTTCTAGTCTACTAAAATAACAAGCTTTTTCCAAAAAAAAATACAACAGAAATTGAAAGGAATTAAAAATATTTTTTTATTTATTTATAAACGAGTTAAATATTCTGGTAAATAAGCAACTGTGAAATATACCTATTGCCACATAATAACCATGTAGTTCACAATCAAGGTGTTGTATAAAATATTTTTCCATGGGAATAAATATAAATAACTAAATATTTCACCAAGTATTTTTTAATTAAGTTCATAATCAAGATTGTATTCCATTTGTAAGTTCTAAATATATTTTTTTATTTATTTTAAGCAAATAATTATTTAATAACGTTGAAATTTTAGTTGCTTATTGAAGGGGTAATGTTATATTTTATTTCTAAAATTGTAATTTTTTTTAAAGATCAATCTTGTAAATTTTGATGGCACCCATGCATTGTCTTAAATGATACAAGCAATTTGTAAATGTGGACCTCCCCAAAAAAGCTAGGTTTTTTTGTTTCGGCCTAACTTCTAAATTATCTGCTAAAAATTTAAATCTAGCTAATCTTCGACTAATATTTTTTTATGATTAGAATAATTAATTTGTATGCATCATGAGCCATAAGAATACACTTTGATTTCAACCTCTTTGATTTCAACCCTGTGCAAACGATACTTAGAATATTTATTTCACCTGTTTTATATCTTCATTTTTTATTGAACGATGGTTGGCAAGCATTTCCGTCCCATCAAGTTATATTGATATTTTTAATTCGATAGATTTAGGAACACACATCTGTTTTGATATTTGTACTTTTTTATAACTTTACTTAAAAAATTATACACATTCTCTACAGGGTCAGGAAAAATTAAATTGCTGTTAAAAAGTTATAAACTTGTTATCAGTACTATAAAAATTAGTTATAATAATATAAACCTTTTGTGTTTCACAGATTCAGTACACAAGTTCAAGATAATGTAGTGTAATCGTTTCCGGCTGCCTATTTCTAGCCTCCATTAGGAGCTTTGACACAGCGAATAACGCCTCGTAATTTAGAACCCTGGTCTAGTGGCGAGGTCGACACCTGATCGGGCACCCAACGAACTTCGAGCGACATCGTACGCTGACGTCGTCGGGACTTAGGACTCCACAGATTGAGCGAGCACGTCTGTCCCAGTGTACTCGGGCCCATCCGTCACGAGTTGGATTTTCTACTCTTTCCCAGTACAGATATCCGATTTATAGGATGACTGGCAGTAGGTGGGATTCGAACCCCCGCACTCCTGAGAGGGCTGAATCCAGAGGCGGATACGTGCAGGAATTTTTCACTTGAAACTTGACTTATCAAATGCTAGTCTTAATCTTTCTTCCATGATTAAGTGGATTAGCCGAACCGTGTAGGAGTTTTCAAGACGTATATGCAGAATCTTGTGAAATTGTAATGTTAAATAAAGTGTTGTTGATTATATATGTTTATATTGGTATTGTATTTTTTAAAAATATATTTGATATTTCTTTCTATTATATTTTTATATACGGCTGTTTAAACTAGTTAAATGTTGAATTTGCAAACTTACACATTTTAATTTTTATAATTATTCTTTCTGAAAAAGTTGGATAAAACACCAGCATTAGATTATGTCATTGATGAGTATTTTTTTTTTACATATTCTGTCATTCATTTAATTTTTTTTTACGAATTTGTGTGAGTATTTGAAGGGTAAATTTTCAAGAAGGGGTGGTCGAATTAAAAAAAAAATTAAGATTTGTTATCATTTCGAATTAACTGAAATGAGTTTGTTGGACATATTTTCCTTCTAGTTTGTTCGTACATATGATGGGCGTTATGCAATTAGTTTGGATAGTATAAATTTATACATATAAAAAAATTTAACTTTATTAAAGAGGAAAAGGTGGCAAATTGCTTATGTTTAGGGAGTGGTTCCTTGCTCCCCACCCTCCTTTGTTTCTGTGTGTAATTTAAAAACAATTTATATTGTGTGTGTATGCTTTTTTCTTTTGTGTGTGTTTAATAAAAAGATTTATGTCATGCTTGAAAAAATTTATTTCATTTAAATTTTTTGAAGACCATTGTATCTTTATAAAATGAAACAGACCTTTTTTTACTATCTCGACAATTAAAAATAATGAGAATTCCAATACAGAAGTAAGTTTTATAATGTTTTGTAGAATTAATTAAAAAAAATTATAAGATTTTTCTATTTTTCCTACTTATGGTATTCATTAAATAATTTTTCAGTAGCTTATTTTTAACATTTGCAATCCCAACATTTTAAATAGATTATAAAAATTCATTCACATTATTACTGTGAGGACATTAATGTTAATTACTCTTGTTTTATTCCTGTGTTCAAAATAGGAAATAGCCTGAAAATACTTGTTTCCCTGGTAGTAAAGGAAAAATCAAACGTGTCATCAGGACTAATTGTAAATAATACAATAAATACTAAAAACCATAGTGTAAATAAAAAATACAGTACTTGCAAATTAATAATACTGTAAATTTTACAGTCAAACTATCTCGCTAACATTACTATGTAGTGTAAAATCGACAGTAGTTTAATCAATCTACTACTGCATATTTTACAGCGACTACTGAACCAAACACAGTTCTTTGTACTGTAAAAAATACAGCAGTTACAAATTAATTGTACCATGAATTTTACAGTAAAAAATATCGAAACGACACTACTAAGTAGTGTAAAACTTACTATAGTCAAACCGTATTACTACTGTATATTTCACAATAAATACTTAACCATAAACAGTACTTAGTACTGCTAAAAATACAGTAGTTAAAAAATCAATAGTACTGTAAATTTTACAGTAAATAGTGCTGGCGCCCTGGGTGCCAGTACTTTTTACTGTAAAATTCACAGATTTTTTTTTGCAGTGCATCAGACCTGTACACATCAGACAAAGCATTAGCTAATGGATTCAGCTTTTGTGATTTTCATGCAATAAAATTAGTTTAGCGACACAATTAAAAAAAATAATGTTGCTAAAAAAATTTCGTTATTAATTACATAAAACGCGTTTTAGAATATGGACACAGAAAGGAATTCTGCCGTGGTAGGTAAACTGCAGTAACTTCCATGATGACTTAGACCATTGTTGCAAGCACTCAATTACTCCAACCAATAAGAAAATATACTGGAAAGAGCTATTTATTTCAGAGCAAAAATGGTACGACTGATTGTTGCGATTACTGCAGTTTACCTGAAGAATTAGTAAGGGAAAGTTTGTCGAATATTTTATTAACGTGAAAGGTAAAAGGCTAATTGGGATTCTGATGAAAGGTGACTTTATTCACGTAGAGCTTTGTTATTGCAAAAATTAATGTACTACAAAAGCATTTAGGTTAGGTATATATTTTACGTTGAATTTTATTGTACCTGATTTTCAGTGTTGGTTGAAAATGTGTAGCTTGAAAGTTTTAATCGGCACTTAATAAAATAAAAAAAAAAAAAATGCCAAGTCGCATTTTATTTTTTTCCTGTCAATTACGACTTAATATTTTATATGATTTAAGTTAAAGCAAACACTTACAAAAGATAAAAATAGTCGAGTTAAAATTAAAAATTTGGCAGTTAGAGTAGGTTTGGGAAAGTGTAAATATTCAAAATTGCCCCGATTCATCGAGCCATTCCCGTAACTCCCGTCCCATCACGAGCATTCCCGTAACACACTCCTGCATTTAGCAGTCTCAAAGTTGAAGATTTTTTTCTATTTATAAACGTTTTCTGATATTCGACCCCAACTCAATACTTTCATTACCTAAAATTTCACATTTAGGCAATTTAAGAGGGACTGTCAGTCCTATACACGTAATGCTTTATTTTTCAAATCATAGTTTCTTGAAAAGTATTTTTTAAACGTATGATCTGTTTGCACCAGATACGCAAATAGGGATGAAAGACAATTTAAAAAAGATTTGAAGGAACAATATCAATCAGTTTTTTAATTATTAATTTTTTTTAAAAAAGCTTCATTTTGAGAATCGTGGCGACATCTGTAGGACAACTTGGCTTAATTGATTTAAAAGATTTATTATTAATTTAAATAATTCACTCATGCATTATCTTTGTATGTTAATACAGAATTTAAATGATGCTTTACATTTCAAGTACTTTTTACGACAAAAACGTTCATAACAAACGAGAATCTATGATTTTAAAATTTGATGACACACAAAAATAAATGTCGCCAAATCGTAGAAGGAAAAAAACGCCAATATCTAAATCATTCAAACTGTAAACCTAAACCACATGGAAAAGTGGGCGGAGCTCATTATAAACCCAGCCAAAGAATTTCGCGCGACTTTTAAACTTGACTACTTTAGTTGTAGTATAGGTTGGATACTTTTAGATTAGATTTGGTTTAAATTATCGTCGCACTAGAGCTACACGAGGGCTATTGGCGCTTGGATACTTTTAGCTATTTTGATTTGTACAGCTGTGGAAAAAGTTCCCACTAGTGATTATTTCGAACGTTAGTCATCCTATAGAACCTTTTTGACTTTGTGTTTTTATAACATCATGAGTTAATTGCAGGACAAAAAAATTGCATAAGGAGCCGTCTTCATATTAAAAATGCTATTAACTTTAAAATTTTCAATGGCAGCACCCAATTTTATAATTAAGAAATATTAAGAATCCTCATAAACCCTAAATCTTAGTTTTTGTTACATTTGGCTGAATATTTGACGAGTTATTCAATCGAATCACTTAGTGACCTTTGGTTTACCATTTCTAAAATGACGGCCGTAGTCTGTGGGTTTATTGAAGGGAGAAATATAAACGTTTATTTAAAAATGTTTAGGGAGGGGTCCTGGGATGTATAGGCAATGAGGATGAAGCCCTGACGTTATTTTTAGAATATTTTATAATCTTTTTTTAAATTCGAAACATTTTTTTAATAGAAAAGAAGGTATTGACATGGTAGTCTTCCCAAAGTGTCCCGTCTGTCTGTCCTTACTTCGGTGACGAAATCTGTTCTATCCATCAGATCTTAAGAATCATTTTTGTCATCGAAAGATAGGACAGCAGGGACCTAACTTCATACTTTTTGTTCTTCTGTTTGTACGTCCATACGGATATCTGTCATCTTGTCATGTCGACGAACGCGACCCATTAAAGTAGCATTGGAATTTAATTTTTAGTCATTTAAATTACTGTTGCCACATCAGCAATATCACGAAAAACCTTATTTGAAATGTTAAAGATTATTAATTTTTTCTTTGTAAATCGATTTGGAATGGCGTTATAAAAAATATATAACAATGTGATTTTTTTTAATGTTTATTATATGAAGAGAAGAACATGTGTCGTTTGGTGGCAGAGTACTGAAAGTTTAATGTGCCAATCACTCAGTCCGACGCTATTTTAGAGGCCTTGAAAAGTTGCAAAAAACACGTCAAGATTTCCCGGCTCCAAAGGTGTGCAATGTAGAAAGCTTCTTTTAGAACGAATGTACAGATTAGTTTCGGGAGTAAGGCTTGTAATAAAGAGACCAGTGTCTAATTTACAAGAGCAACCGAATGAACAAATTGACAAACTGCCACTAGCAATACAAAAGGTTCCTGCACATGTTTTTGAAGACCATAAACCCGCGTTTGTTTGTATCTTGCTGACCTTATTATTGCCTTTGAAACTGCTAATACGACAGATTCATTATACATTGGGGTTTCTACTTTTGCATTAGTATGCCATTAGTTTTAACAAACATAAAGATTGCTACGCCAACAATTAAAAGTACGGAACTAGATTTAAGGGGTCATAATCTTAAAAATGTGCAAAGAAGGTACTACAAAGCATAGTTTGATCTTTCATGCAATTTTTAACTACTCAATATAAAAGTATAATTTTTTATATGCAATTCTATAAGATTTACTTATTATATAACAAATTTTAAAATTTATGAAACTTCAGCCAAAACTAAAATAAATGATAACAAACATTAGACTATTGGAACACATTGGGATTAGGCTTGCGCGCGAAATTTTGAGGTCAAAATTGAAGAAATGACAAAGAAAATGATTTCATATTGTACAAATATGTACAAACAAAGACTTATACCTAATTTCTAAACTAAATTTAAAGAAGTAATTATTTTCAGAGCTTTTTTTCTTAAATTTTTATTAATTTTTTTTAGAAAAAAGCTCTTAACATAAATTCTAATTAAAATTGAGCCTAGAATTTAGGTACAAGTCTTTGTTTGTACATATTTGTACAATATAAAGTCATTTTCTTACTCATTTCTTCAATTTTGACCTCAAAATTTGGCACGCAAGCCTAATCCCAATGTGTTCAAATAGTTTTATGTTTGTTATCATTTATTTTAGTTTTGGCTGAAGTTTCATAAATTTTAAAATTTGTTATATAATAAATAAATTTTATAAAATTACATATAAAAAATCTACTTATATGTTGAGTAGTTAAAAAATTACATTAAAGATCACCTTCTTTGCAGATTTTTAAGACTTCTATGACCCCTTAAGAACAATACTGTTTATGTGCCGAAGCTAAACTAGTATTCCGAAGTTTACAGGGATGACTTTAGAGCAGTTCATAGCGGTATCAAATCTCGGTAATTATAAATAGAAATATAATGTATTAGTACGAGCAAACCAGAAAAGAAATCGTTTCCTGAAAGATCGTAATATTTACAAAATAAATATAATTTATTAAACAAATAAAAAAAAATTAAATGAAAGAGACATAACCGAACAACACATTTTTTTCCCTCCAGAACATCGTCCGGGCTCGCAAAAGAGTACCGGAACCAGTTTTCGTTAGTCTAAACCTGATTACAATCGAATAATCTTTATCTTGTGATTGAGAAAGCTTGCCGTGCTCCACTCCCCAGAAAGAGAAACGTATCCCCTTTTTTAAATCGCCAGACGTATCATTTGGCGAAAATTTGTAACGCCACCTGGCGAGTCAGAATCAAAATAAAGTTGGCTGATAAATCCTCTTAAAGTAAAAAAAATGAAGGGAGTAAGTAATGGTTTAGTGTAAATAACCACAATTGCTCCGATCCACGATACCTTGGATATCTCCATATAATATAAAATTGTAATTGTCGGACGCTTGAAAGCCACGTGACTTACTCGGTTTCAGCCAATCAGAAACGTCAGAAACGCTGAAAGTAAGTGTGGCGGTGTGCTTGTTTTATGCCGTGGCTGCTTCAGGTTGCGCCCCGTGGCTTTGGTAGAGATCTTTGCCTAGCGCTAGAGCTACGTGATGCCCTGGAGCAGTCCCACGAAAACTAGCTTATTTTTCAACTGTTGGCATCGGTCTTGAGTTTCCGGCCACGCATCGGAAAAACAGCAGAAGCCGATGCATCTTCCCTTTTTCGTTTTGCTCACTCTCCCCCGCTGGTCGGGACCTTTTAACTAAAATATCTTAGTCTTGCATGTCTGTTTTCGGAGCAAACAAAGAGGAATTGCGTATCAATTCTCTGGGGTTGGCGAGCGGTAGCGAGCAGGGGGCTTTGCCCCCTAGTACCCTAATAAGCATTCCCGTAACACACTCCTAGGTATTTAGCAGTCTCACATAACGATCTCCAGTGCTAACCGCAGGACCATTAATTCAAGGCCCCCGAGAGAGTTTAGGCTCAACGACATTTACATGAACTACACCTTGGCAAATGACGGCATTTGTCAACGTAATCCGCTCCGGAATAGTTGGTTTCGCTAATGGTGGACGTGTATTTGAGTTTCCGGATTGGTATATGATCGGTTTTAAGGGGATTTGGTTGAGTGGTTGGAATAACGTCGCACTAGAGCAGTACGGGTTGCTGGATATGGGTATGGAAGTTTTAAATCGCTATCGAGTACGAAAATAACTTGAATAGATGCTTATAGTTGAACTCATAGTTTCCTTGCACAGAAGCCACGACCATGGGCGGAGCTATAAAACGCTCGAAACAATCAGATGAGGACAAAATAAAACGGCCGAAATTATGTCTTCATTTGATTGTTCCGCGCGTTTATAGCTCCGACCATGGTCGAGGCTTCTGTGCAAGGAAACTGAGTTTAACTAGACGGTTTTATTGGGGAGGATTGTGGTTTGTTTGTGGGATAAAACATTGCTTGAAGAAAGGCTGGCGTCGCTGTAGGCCTGTTTGTTGTAGTTTAGAAAAATTAGCTGCCGGGTTTTTTGTTGGTGAGGTGTAAGACAACGGCTAACGTACTCGTGATGTCATAGTAGGCGTGGTCATTCCACTCGTCCATTAACGAAAGCTCAACGGATAATTAAGTCTGGATTGCAACGGATGAGTTTCTTGGATTTTTACAATTGTATCCAAAAATCTTAAACTGAACAACTTATAGAAAAATGGAGTGGTTGTGATTGTGTTTGGTTGTATTGACATCGCACTAGAACGACAAAACACGACGGCTTTTCCCATTACAGTGCAAGAAACTGGTAGTGTGAGGGAAAAATAATTTCATTTGAAAAAAAAAACATTTTTCCATGGACGAGTAATCACTGGTCTTGATAAACATTTTTTTTTTTTTTGTGCGCGTTATTTAAATTGAAAAGTTATGTATTGACTTTTTAATAACTCAGCACCAAACAAAATATAATAAATTAAATGGATAATTTATAACTTTTTTTGCATTGCAAGAATACACTATGTTCAAGTGTATATAGACTTGGTATAACGTGTTTTGGAGTTATCGCTTCTGCATGCTTCTTTCTTGTATTCTCCAAATTTAGTTATTTTTATGTATTATAGATGGCAGCATGATTTGAGATACTCAAATTTTGACGGAATAATTTGGTTACGTTATATCTTATCAAATAATATTATGTGCATAATCAGATATTGAAATCTCTTTTTTCGGGGGGGGGGGGAGGGGGAGCGGGTATTCAAACTTTTTTACAAATTTTAAATCAAACAAAATAGTAGAAAATAAAATCACGAAATTTGTGGTGCAAGCAGATGTGTTAGGGGACGTACAAAAAAATACGTCACGCTCATAGGGGGGAGGGAGGGGTATGCGACAACGTGATGGATCGTGACATGGTGGGGGGAGGGGTAATGGCTTGCGTGACGTAACTATTCAAAACTTCCAATTTTGCAAGGAAAATCTGTTTTTTATAAGAACGATTTTTAGAAAGAAATCTGAAATCAATTTTTTATCATAAGATCATCATTAAGAAACACTTAAACACAAAGGAAAATAGTAAAATCAACTTTTTAAAAAAAAGGGGGGGGGGGCGACAAACGTGACGTAATTTTAGGGGGAGAGGTTCGACCAAACGTGACGCAGCGTGACATAGGGGGGGGGGGGGGGGAGAGGTCAAAAAAGTCCAAATTTTGCGTGACATAATTTATGTACGTCCCCTTAAAGTTGAACCATGGTGTTAAATATTATTTTAAAAATAAAAAGAGGTACGGGTGAGGACAAGTTTCACTTAACGTATTAGTTTTGTACCTTATAAAGAAATCCGTAAAAGAAATTTTATAGAAATACTTTATTTTATAGAAAAATATTTAGAATGACACAATATTTACAAATCATGGCGCCATCTACATTTTTGAAACTAAAGTACTTGTACAAAAAGTTAAGCACAGAAGAGTGAGAGCCGCATTTTCACACAACTTTGTTTCTAAGCTGTTTATATCAACTACTACGGTACTTAGCGCTATTTTAAAAATTTATATTTTTATTGATTTTCTTTAATGAATAAAAATAATTATCGAAATATTTATTTGTAGCACATTGTTTATCAAAGTTAAGTCTTGAATATACTATTATTATGTAACCATAAAAGCTATTTGCATTATATAAGTTTAAATAATATTTTTAAAAATATATTCAAACAAGCACAAATAAATTTAGATCACATTGGAATAATATCTAAATTGAATTATTATTCGCAGTAATAATTCATAATAGATATATAATTAATTTAAATGCACCATAAGTAAACATTAATTCAATCAATTTATTATACGTAACCAAAGAATAAATTGCTTAAAAATCCAAACAAAAAATTACAATAACAATTTGGCCAATAAAAACAACTGTCATCTATTGACAAACAGTATTATTCAAACTTTATATCTATCTATAAGGAAAATGTAACACAACAAAATATAAATAAATATTTATTTTCTTTATAAAAAGGTATTAAATTATTTTTAGCAGTAAATATAAAGCATTAGATATTCATTTTTGCAAACAAATTGTTGCTTAGTAACGACAACTATTGAAAACTGGCAGCCATAACAGGATCAATTACTCTGCATATCAGTTGTATTATTTATAGCTAAACAAACTCTGTGTCTATATACTTTCTATTATGTAAACATTACTTTATAAAAGGGATAGGGTAGGGTAGGTACATATATATTCCGGCGTGAGTGCTTGATCAGAGACCCACTTAAGCCTTTGTCAAGTAAGACATACACAGAAATAATTTTTACTATCACAGAGAAAGATAGTACACCCAGGGCGAAAGGCGGAATCGAACATAAAAGAGATTGTAATAGAACATTTGAAAATTAGCGGGGAGGGAAAAAGCAAACTTATGTATCCTAATTCATTATATAAACTCTTTACTTTTATTTAAAAGATTTAATAAAGTATTAATTATAAAAACATCATAAAGGTCAAAATAAAGATATCCGTTTCATTAGTATAAACATTACTATGTAAAAGAGATTGTAATAAAATCCTTTTTAAAAACAGTGGCAAAAACAGCGACTTGTATCCTTATTCATTATGTAAGCGTAACTTTATAAAGAGAATTTAATAAATTAGGGTCATATGGGGGAATTATGGATCAAAAAATCACAACATCCTATTTTTTTCTAAAGTATGAAAGATAGAAAGATTTAATTTTGCATGGAGTAAGCTTAAATAATTTAGAATTTATTTAAATAATCACTTTACCTAAAACTTAATTATTATTAGTTTTATTTTAATTATTGAGTGATCAGGAATTACCCCGGGTTTGGGCAATTATGGATCACACATGGGGTAATTATGGATCACCCCTTTTTTTTTTATAGTAATGCATATTAAAAGTAAATTAATTTTTGGTTGCAGTTAAAATATAATTCAAAGCAAACTTTTAAACGCCAAAATTAACTTTTTATTAATCTTCTTTCGCAGAAAAAAATTAGACTTTATCGTTTGATAATTTTTTTTTTAACTCGAAGAATAATGATGATCTTTTTTAATAAATTATGCCGCAATTTCCCATTTACATTCTTTCGAAAATTCGGTTATTTATCGTTTGTTAAATTAATTTACAGTTCGAAGTATCTCGAAAGTTTCTCGTAAGTTTAACGAAATGAAAAGAGTCAAAATATTGAATAAATATGGAATTTGCATGTTATTTCAATGTAGATTACATTTTTTGTTATTTAAATTTTAAATAAACTTTTAATTCGAATTTTTTAATGAAATTTGGAATGCATCCTAATCCAATTTTTTGCTTCAAAATGACGTATACCACTTAGCTAAAAACACATGAAAAATTAAAAAATATCACTGGTCCAGAATTACCCCAGTGATCCAGAATTACCCCAGTAAACTGGGGGATAAATCGATAGGCCTTTAAAATCATTAAAAAAAATAATTATGAAAAAATTTGTATCGGAATGAAAAGCTTAGACCTTTTCCTATTGAAAAATAGCACCAACAATATAGTTAGTTCAAATATGTTTCTCCAGTATGGATCTTTAAAAAAAATCATGTTTTTCAAAGACAATCTTTTTTGAAGATGTTTTTATAGTAGTGTAAAAATTTTTTTTTCGATTATTTGCTGCAGAGTTACATTGTTTTTGAACTTGATATAAGAAAATAGAATGTATAAGGATGACTTGGCATAATTTATTTTTTTTCTAAAAACCATTTTTAATCCTTAAAACTTAGTGATCATTATTTACCCCGGAAAGAGAGTGATCCATAATTCCCCCATGTGACCCTAATCATTTGAAAAACACTAGGTAGTTCAAAATAAAGAATTAGGAAACAATCATACAAGTCAAAACATTGACTGATTGTTAATTACCTAAAAGTAACAAATGTTTTTCAAGTAAAATTTTATACAATTACACCTTTAACACAAAATCATTTAATCATAAAATCTTTCGGTTGTCCATCATAATTATTCATACAGAAAAATTATCCTCATAATTATTCATACATACAGTAAAACTGACTTTACAAAACCTAATGTCCCAGGTCGCACATTACATACAGTAAAATTATCCTCATAATTATTCATACAGTTAAAATTATAAGCGTAATTATTCATACAGAACAATTATCCTCATAACTATTCATCATCATATCAATAACATATTCAAAAATTACCTTTTCTGTGATAACACCCATAATCCAAAGGCTGTTGTCTGACCAGCGGTCTAACCAATATTGCTTTCCGATTTGCCACATTATCCGAATAATTATCCGCACTTATTATCCGGACAATTCTCCTATCCTGTTTCTTGGTTTTCCGGAAACTCACGCCCGTCGGACAGTTGCCCATAACTGCGAGCAGATACGAGAGGATCATAAAACCAATGACGAAATTCGATCCAGAAAAGTAACCGGAACAGATGGTGAACTGTTAATGGGGTGTAACTGTTTGGTGGTGGAAAAATGTTTCCTTGATATTTGTGTGTGTTTGTTTCAATTATTAATAGCTAATATCTCAAATACAAAAAAATGGGTTCTGAGCACAAGAGTGCCATTTATCTAGAAATCGTATTCATATTGTTTTCATTTATTTTAATAAATTAACACTGATTGGCAAAATATAATTAATTTGCCACGCGGAAATGGGTATTCTACTTAAGTTTATCGAAATAAAAATAGTATAAGACAAAAGAAGACAATAGTACTGAACAATTTAAGTAGGTCAGATTGAGTTACACGAAAAATTAATTTTAGAAACTTTAAGCTAACGTTTTTATTCAGAAATGAAGATGTTATGGAACATACAGAGTCTACTATGGGTAATTGTCAAGTGTAAAACTTTCAACTTACAAGAGAAATTTTGCTGAAAATCGAATGTGAAAAAACTGATAATTGATTTTTAAATTTGAATCAAGAGTGTGTAGATTGTATATATATGCTTAAATAAAGTCCGTATTATTATCAAGATGATGATTTGGAAATTAATCGCATAGTTTAAAATAAATTCCAAAGTTTTGTAACAAATGCCTAATATCAATCTAATTTCTATACATTTAAAAACTACAAAGTATTTATTGTATTTTTATTATGGAATTTATATCTTTTTATTGGGAAATATTTATACGTATCTGATACAAAAACTGGTACTAATATTACTGAAAGGCTTTAAGTATTAGTCACAAACTGTATTGGAAATGCTTGTTAGTCACAAACTACATTTATAAAAAAAAAATTATAAATTAATGATAAAATAACTAACCAAGCCTATGTGATCCTAAATAACGAACCAATCCCAAAATAACTGCCACCAAAAACCGACCGTTATCAGAACCATCCAATCCCATTATCTCTTAATTGCCCCCGGAAGAGGCTCCAACAGGCTGCCTCCTCCCAAATTATATCGTCTGCCAAATACGACGATGCCAACGAATCGTTGGTGGCAGTCGTTTGATGATATTTTTTAATAACTCCCCCACCCCTACCCCCGTCCATTCTGTAATATCCCCGGAGTAATTTGGCGGGAAAGGTATTAATTGCGGGAACTTCAACTCACTTCACTTCGGGGAGATCGATGAATGAATAATGAAGGGAGCAGACGATAACTGGGGTGTTTGCAGGGTGATGGATTTAATTGCTTGAGACAAGCATCTGATAGATGAGGTGTGGTGGGGGGGGGGGGTCTATTCGGAGAAGAGGCTAAAGGTTAGTTGTTGCTGAAGTTATTTTTGGGTAATTGGCCCTTTTTTAGCCTACTTTTCTTTTTTTAAATCGAAGGAATTAAAATAATGAAAAAGTAGGTATTGACATGCGGTCGATGTCTGTCCTTACAAAATCGTTTCGATCCATCCGATCGCAAAAATTATTTTTTTATTAAAAAAGTATGACCTCAGAGATCCAACTTTCATATTTTTGACCGTCTGTCTCTGTACCATCGGACGGACGAAATCTACTATTTGTCGACGAATTTCCCATTGAATTAGCAGTGAAATTCAGTTTCTAGTCATTTAAATCGCTGTTGCCAATTCAACAATAGCATGAGAAACTTTATTCATTTAAAAGCAAAGTTCATTTTGATTATAAATCAGATTGAAATGACGTTGGAATGGTGATTATTTATTATTTGTTTACTAAATAAGTGGCAAGGCATATTTTTTACGTATAATCTTGATTAGTTTTAATTTACATTTATTTTTTAATCTAAAAATATTGTATGTATGCTCAATATAAATAAGTATATTTTATGTAAATCTAATTCAAAAATTGATATTGGTAATATTTACGAATATATTTATATTTTTATTATCTTATTTTCTAAATCAGCTCAAAAATGATAAAGCATGTATGACATTTGTAAAATGTGTTACAAACGCCAAGAACAGACTTTCTTTGTGGGGCAAATGAAAAAAAATAATAGTTTAAAGTAAACCGTTGTAAGATAATTTGAAGAAAAATCGTCTTTGGCAAATCTTACACGTTAATTTATTTCTTTTTTTTGTATGAGAAAGTCAATTAACCCCTTCAGTCCAAGTGGCCATTTGGCATCTTCATTTTTTGATCGTAATTTTTAAAAAATTATAGGGCTGACATCTATTGGGAATAATAAAAAAATATTTTCTAATAGAAAAAAGTTTGAAGAATCGAATGATGTGCTTTTTGATTTCATAAATGGCTATAGATGATCAGAAAAAAAAAATTCTAAAATGATAATGTTAAATTGTCATTGGGACTGAAAGGGTTAAACCGGAATGAAGCCATCCCCGCGAAGCAATTTTTCCCGGAAATAAAACGCATTTCCTGCCTTCAACTGCGCATGCTCAAAAACCTGGAGTCGTTTAGTCTGCATCCGAATTTTGATGACGCGTTTCCACGGAAACAAGGATCATCCTGGGTGAAAACTTCACAGAATGCAAAAAAAAAGGAAAAATAAAAATTCAGATTGTTAATTTCACAAGCGAAATTCCTTGGAGATGGAAACACCAATACTTTATTAAAAAATTATTTTTTCGTTGATGTTTATCGGGAAAAGAAAAAAAACTTATATTTTATAAATACTTGTGTGTAAAAAAATTGAATGTTGATATAGTTTTCATTTATTTATATTCGTTTTGTAACATTTAAATACGATAAAACCACCGAATAAGTTTTTTCTTTTAATATCGCATGACCTAAGGACGCCGACGGGCGTCGTATTTCAGAACCACAGTCAAGTGACGAGCCGACACCTGCATAGGCACCTAACGCAACCGTTAAGGGCGACATCGTACTAGTCGTTTTGAGTTAGAAGGATATTTAACGAGCACTTTCTTACACGGGGTATTATTCGTCTGATATTTTTGGCTTCACTACTGTTTATAGGTCGGCAGTAATTTCGGCGATGCCCGGACCCGAACCTGGGACTTTCCGCATGCTAGGAATAATTTGTGGCAAACGGCTCGGTATTATGCCATTATACAAGCGATTTCACATTTAAACAGAGCCAACCCTTTAACCTTTTAATCTACTAATACACATTAATTTTTAAGTAAATTTACAACACACGTGAATAATACTGGTAGGAGACTTTAATAACATAGGAATTGGACAAAATACAGATTGGAATAAATAGTAAGTTAAGAGTGTTGGGTAGTAGAGTACTCACGTCGTATGGTGGGTGGACCCCCCACGCCCCTTCCCCCAGCTTTGTTGTTGCCAATCGAGTGGTTCTCCTCCACCGACCAGTCACTCTCTGAAACACACAAACGACACATTTAACAAGAGATATCACTAACTAGGGTTGACATGGATAATATAATACAGGGTTCATACTCTATTTTTAATAATAAAACTCAGGAGTTTTAAGGAGTTATTTTCAGGGTTGACTTGTTTTTTACCACCCCCGTAAATACCATGGTAAAAACGGGTATTTACCGTCCTGGGAAAAATTAGGTTTTTCCCGCTGGGAAAAACATAATTACTGAAACAATCACCAAACGTTATTTATTTAATGGGATTAATTAAAATGATTTTAATTTTGTATTTTAATAAATATTCTTCTTGGACCTAATATTTTTTAAAATTGACAAATCTTCCTTACTTATTTATGTATGGTAATATAATAATCATGTTTTTGAGTTTATTATTTAAATAACCCCATCTGCATAACCATAAATATTTATTAAATATGCATCTGGTAAATATTTATTCAAATATTGAAAAGGATAAATAATTATTAAGTTACGCCTACTAGATTTAGAAATAAAATATTAATGTAAAACTATAACATACATCCCACAAATTATTTATTTAACTCTTTACATCAGCGGAAGGATCTTCTCCATAGCATATTTTTATTTACCCAACTTAGGTTGGCAAGGAGTGTAGTTCGAAATTGACTTTCAAATAAATCTGATATCTGAAACCTTTTTTAAGTTATTCAGGAAAAGTTTAGGACATTCACCCGTGGTTGTGTATACATACAGCAGGTTACGGACATTCACGATAACATTAATGTCTCGTAAACAATCCTTTACATCAACTACCAAGTAAAAATAAAACAAACAAGAACTATAATGTTGATAGACTTGGAAATCTCATATTTTTTATTATTTTATTCTTTAGTTTGCTTTTAAAAAGGTAAGCTTTGTACGAGATGTATGGGGATGGAGTCTAATTGCACTGTACTGAAATGCCAATGGGGAGTTTATATACTTCATAAAACAATTTCTGACCGTTTAGATATAATGCATGTCTATTTCGTCCCGTCTTTTGTTATGTATGGAGCAGGTTTGATGTCTGCAGAAGTACGGAATTTTATTAATATTATCTATTACCAAAATTATAATCAATATATTTTAGTATTGGTTCCATCGGTTCTATCAATCCGATCTCAAAAATTCTTTTTTATTATTATTATTAGAAAGGTATGACCTCAGAAACACAACTTTCATACTTTTTGTCCGTCCGTCTGCACGATAGGACGGACATAAATCTACTATTTGTCGACGAATTTCCCATTGGATTAGCATTGAAATTTGATTTCGAGTCATTTAAATTGCTGTTGCCAACCCAACAATGGCATGAGAAACTTTATTCATTTAAAAATAATATTATTTGAAGCACAATTTATTTTGGTTATAAACCAGTTTAGAATGACACCGGGAATGTGGTTATTTGATTGTTTATTATTTGTTTACTAAGTAAGTGGCAAGGCATATTCGTGAAGTAGTTTTATTTTATTTTATTTTGTTCTACGAATAATTATATATTTATTTATAACTGCAAATAAATCATGCATACGATAAGTAATATTTATTTTATTTGCGATAGAAAATTAAAGAAAATAATTTATTTTGGGATTAAGAAGTTTAAATTATATTTGGATGCTGTGTTTAGTGAAATTTATTCCTAATGTGTAAAAATTTAATGTAGATACGGTTGTAGCTTGTAGCTGACACTTACTGTTACGAACCTAGTTGTTTCCCGGTAAGAATTTTAGTAAATATTCAAGTAACAGAAAAGTATGCTATTTTAGTTCTTTTAGAACTTCCTGTTATTTTATTATTTCCTTTGAAACTTTTGGACTTTCTTTACCAGGCGTTAAAATTGCCATAAAAAGAAAATTATTATTTTTTTTTTTTTTAAATTGAAGAAACATATCCTATAATCCTTTTATTATTTCTTGAAGTATTAAAATACCCCAAAATATTCTGCAGATGGCGACACTATTTTTAAACATCGATAATCGAACTAATAATTAAATAAACAGGAGATAATTTTCTTTTATTTTTTTATATTTTGATTTTAAGACGATTCCCATACTTGGTAGGAAATTCTTTTATAGCAAAGCAATACTTTCGGAAGAAATTAAGATTTCAAAAATAATATATTAGGTCTTTAGGACTTGCCATCCCTGTAAATTTTTCAAAGAAAAAGGGAGAAATAAAACTTAGAAAAAAATATTTTAAAAAAAAACATTGTTAATTGGAACGCCTTTATATATATGAAAAAAATAGTACAAATGAAAACAACATAACCGCACATACCTTTTATCTACATAGCACTAACCAACGAACAATTTCGATCAAACTTCAAAATATTCTCCATGTAACAAAGAATCGTTTGACTACAATTTTCCGAATGCCACCACAAGAACACACCCGCGATCTTCGCTGCAGTTACGGCTAATTGGGAGATGAGTCAAAACTAAACTTTGCTTACAGGAAGTTGGCGGTAAAAAAGCGGCGCGGAAAGATATTTGGGGGAGCGGAATACTTTCGATAACCGCCATACAGATTGATGCATGGCACAGGAATGCACTGGAATCAGCAAAATGGTAATTTTTACGGGTGATACACGGGTCAGTTTCCGATATTTAAAATATTCTAGTTACCTATATCTAAATTCGGTTCAATTTTAACCCTCTCTCTTCAATTTTAACTCATGCCATATGACAACAAGCAACATAATCCACTTTATTCTAATAAGGTAGAGATCCCTCTCGACAAATCTGTGTTTTTTTCTTCATCTATTACATTCCAATTTGAAGTTTTAGTTATTAATAGCCCTCATAGATGACAGTAGTAAAGGGGTATTCAAAATTAAGGAGTGAGGTTATTAACTGTTGTGAAATTAAGTCTTTGGCAACAATTCAAAGTATAATAATATTAGTGCTAAATACAAATAAATTGTTTTGAAAAAATAATTAGAGTTCAAGAGGGTTATTTTGAAATATATTTGGTAGTTTTCTATCTAGTCATTCTTATCAATATTTTAATTTTGCGGCCGGTTGGCAAACACGACGGCCCACATGGCAAAAGTTTAAAAAAATTGAAATTATTTAAATTCTAATGCGTTAATTTTTTTTTTCAGTATTTTTCCCATAATGTACGAACGAGCATTAAAGATACAAATATATTTGTTTCGGGATGAAAAAAAATCATGCATTACATGGTTAAAATGTTCTAATTATCAATATCTAAATTCTGTTCAATTTTAAAAGTTATTTTGTTTTGCAAGAAAGGTACGATATCAGATAGTTATTTTTCATACATTAGTTTCGTATGTCTGTAGTCCAAGGGCAGGTATTTCTGTCTACCTGTACGTCACAACGGTCTTCCCTTTAAATATCATTGAAATTTATTGTTTATTCATTTAAATATAAAACAAGGTAAAAAAAACTTGTCATTTTCAATGTCCGGGATTGGACTTGATTTGGATCAAAATTATAGTTGACTTAAAAGTATAAAACTTTCTAGAAAAACAAAAATTAATACCTTTGGTTAATGACTTAATACGTTCATAAATCAAGAATATCAATGAAATTTTATTCAAATTATCATATTTCTAATTTTTATGAAAAAAGTCGGCCATAGCAATTTATTTTCAAACACATAACTTTAGGGGGGGGGAAGCTTAAAAAGCTTAATTTTTGATAAAAAGTTGAATTGCATGAAAAATTATTTAATATGCGTTTGTCAATAAGATTTTTAAATAGTAATCGTTTTTAATAGTATAGCATGTAACTAACAAACGTAAATTCTAAAATCTCACGAGAGACTATTTTATTTTGCTTTCTCACATATAGATGGCAGCACGAATAAGGTATGCATAGAGAATCACTGAATCGAAATTTTATTATTTCTAAAAATGCTTAAAAATCTTCTAACAGGTTAATATAAAAACGGTAGAAAAGTATTAATAAGGTATATTAAACAAAAAAATAAAGATTGTTTTAAAAAAAATAATAATCGACAGTTAAAATTAAATTTATATTATTACTTAATTTCGATAAGACATTCATTTAAAAAAAATTGAATTTGATAATACAGGGTGAGGCAAACAAAACCGGCCCCGAGATGGAGATTAGAATGCGACAGAAATGTTGCCAATTCTAAAACCAATACAAAAACAGGCTTACTCACTGAAGCTATTGATCGCTTCAATATTAAGCCCAAGCAAACGCTTGGCGACTTATTTGCCGGCAACTACGCTACGCTTTTAAGGGGTCATAGGAGTCTTAAAAATGTGCAAAGAAGGTACTACAAAGCAGAGTTTGATCTTTCATGTAATTTTTTAACTACTCAATTTATAAGTATATTTTTTATATGTAATTCTATAAGCTTTATTTAATATAAAGCAAATTTTAAAATTTATGAAACTTTAGCCAAAACTAAAATAAATGATATTAAACATAAAGCTATTTGAACACATTGTGATTAGGATTGCGCGGCAAATTTTGAGGTCAAAATTGAAAAAATGACCTAGAAAATGACTTTATATTGTACAAATATGTACAAACAAAGACTTATACCTAAATTCTCAGCCAGCTCAATTTTAATTGGAAATTATTTTAAGAACTTTTTCTAAAAAAAAAATAATAAAAATTTTAAAATTTTGATTTTAATTTTTTAAAAAATAATTTCTTATTAAAATTGAGCTGAGAATTTAGGTACAAGTCTTTGTTTATACATATTTGTACAATATAAAGTCATTTTCTTGGTCATTTTTTCAATTTTGACCTCAAAATTTGCCGCGCAAGCCTAATCACAATGTGTTCAAATAGCTTTATGTTTAATATCATTCATTTTAGTTTTGGCTAAAATTTCATAAATTTTAAAATTTGTCTTATAATAAATAAATCTTATAGAATTACATATAAAAAATTATAGTACTAGTAGTTAAAAAATTACATGAAAGATCAAACTATACTTTGTAGTACATTCTTTGCACATTTTAAGACTCCTATGACCCCTTAAAAGCTAGTTGAAATGGAATATAAACAAGGTTAGTAGAGCTGATCAAGATTTAGTGATAATTTGATTGTTTCGATCGTTATTTATCCTAGAGAATCGGACCTTTTTGTATTTGGTAATACAAAACATTCTAAATTGATTGCAAGACCCTAAATTTGCATTATGGGACGTCTTCATACAATACGAACTAAGATCTGAATTCGCCACTAGTCTATGAGTAGCTCTAACGTGAAGCTAATCCGATCCAACCAAGGCAAAAACAGGTTTCAGGCGGCTTCAAGAGTTTTTCTCGCCAAGCATTTTAACGTATTCCCATCTCTAGCTCGGGGCCGGTTTTGTTTGCCTCACCCTGTATATAGATAAAAATATAAAATACAACGCTATCGAGTTTCAATACTTTATTTATAGTATGATACTATAAAATATTTTTATTTGATAGCAGATAGCATGGGAAAAAATCTATAATTTTAATTGCATCTTAATATTCTATTGGTATGGGGGAAAATAATATTAACAGAACTATCCAACTGCTTTAAATAGGTTTTGTTTCATTAAAGTGTCATTACAATATAAAAATAGGTTGATATTTTAATTTTAATTCGGGCCTTATCATTTTTTTTTTAATTTGCTCAATTTTTTTTTACGCTAAGTATCAAGAAAAATTTACTTCGAAACACATAAATAATTTTGGCACATAAATATGAAAATGATATGCAAATTAGAAATAATCAATAATAAGAAGGGACTATTCATCGTAATTTGAAATATTTAAAAAATAAATATAAATAAAGCTTTTAAAATTTTATAAGCACTAAAATAAACACAGGTTACAATATCTTTTAATTCAACCCGATTTACTATCACCATTCCACATTAATTCATTTAAAGAAGTTGTGAGGCCCAGTGGCTTAGTCACAGGTCCGGGGATCGAATCCCGGATTGGGCGAGGTTAATACATCCTTTCATCCCGTGAGTGGGTCGATAAAATGGGTACCAAGCATGCTTGGGAACTAAACACTGGGGGTTCCGTGTGAGACTGACCAACTTACCGGGACATATGCCTAGCACCCCAGAGCACTAGGTCACGATAGCAGAAATGGGCACGGCAGGCCTTGGACCAGTAATGGGCTGTTGCGTTGGGGAGTAAAGAAGTTGAAGAAATTTTAAGAGCAATAAAATGTTACAAAAAATGAAACCCAACAGTGAAGAAAGCTCCTACCATAAGTTATTTTCATGCTTCATTCTTCACCCCATTTACTTCCAGAAAGTCATATTTCATTTTACAAAGTAGGGAACATTTATCAATGAAGCCCCAAATTTAGGTCGAATGAAGTGCCTAGTACGAGAGTTCTAAAATAGGTTTTATCCTGTAAAGATATAATGCTACAATCGTGTACGATATTTTGAAATGAACAACAATATTGAAATACAAAATGCATTATTATGAAGAGATAGTTCTATATTAATTTAGTACAATGTAAAATGTTATGTTATTGAAATTTGTTAATAGCAGCCGCTAAAAGAAGTTAGGAGATGAGATATAGGAAAGATGTTTAACTAGTTTCAAAGCTACACAGCCATTAATATGCTATAACAACACCAA
Organism: Hylyphantes graminicola; assembly: GCA_023701765.1. Taxonomy (NCBI): domain Eukaryota; kingdom Metazoa; phylum Arthropoda; class Arachnida; order Araneae; family Linyphiidae; genus Hylyphantes; species Hylyphantes graminicola. The sequence goes on along the minus strand of CM043116.1, from coordinate 62,276,784 downwards.
TAATTTTTTTAAAAAATTAAAGTACTATAATAAAAATTTTAACGCTATTTCCATAAGATATACCAAAATGGGGAGTGTTTTTTTAATTATTGTTAACATCGTTTAAAAAATAAAGAGTACCGAAAAGGGAGATCGTACTTTGGCAACTGTTGTTGACCTATAAATCAGAGATGAAATTCATCCAAGTTAAGAACAAAAAAAATTACAAAGAATTTCTCCATCTGGCCTTAATAATAAAATAGTAACAAAGAACGCAAAAGATCTACCTTAATAAAATAATAGCTAAGAGCCCAAAAAGACTTCAGCTATCCTCATAAAAAAGAAGTTAATCCCCATCGTTTAAGTCCCTCTAATCTCAAGAAATATCCCTTAGAAAATAAAGATGACCCAGCACTACTTTTTATCATCACCAACTGAACAAAGATGTCCAAAACATGACACCGATGAGAAAAAATCGCTGCAAAAAAGAACAATCTTGTCTGGTCCATGAGAAAAAGTCACTCCCCCCTCCCTACACACACAAAAAAAATTGTTGCTTTCACCACCTGTCATAGGGGATTTTTGTGTCCACACCATGCTATCGTTTTGTGTTTTTAGGGGTTGGATGGAAAGATTGATACAGGACCTCTTCAAACGATTTTTTTTCAAAAAAACAAAAGTAGGCTGTTGGTCAGAATCACTTAAGAGGACTCCCTTGGAATTCCACATCTTGAAAATCGTAATGTTATTCCTATGGAAAGCATTCGCAAGTCAATTACCGCCACAATTTTATTAAAAGGTGCCTAGTTTCTTTTATCATTGTAAAGAACGAATGGAGTAGATTTTGTAAAATTAATTTGTTTTGTGAAAATCACATATGTAGTATTTTTAGTAATTTTTTGAAGTCGGAACTTATAGCGTGCTCCATTTTTTACTTGCTTCAAAAAATTATTAAAAATACAAAATATGTGATTTTCACAAAACAAATTAATGTTACGAAATCTACTCATTTCGTTCTTTACAATGATACCAGAAACTAGTAACTTTTTTTATTAAAATTGTTACGATAATTGACTTGCGAATGTTTTCCATAGGAATAACATTACGATTTTCAAGATGTGGAATTCCAAGGGAGTCCTCTATGGACTTCCCTAACGAAGAGTTGAGTCAACTTTGGCTAAATGGCAACACACGTTCAATAAGGTCTTTAGGCAAGGGGAACGCACCTTCATTGCTAAGGTACACTACACTCCGTGCCAACCTAACTTGTGTAAAAACAAAGAGTAAAAGGGAAGAGGGAAAAGCGCGATTGGTCCGTTTGTTGGAAACTCTTGTAAGATCATATTTACATACAAAATTATCTAAATGCAATCTTTCCAAAATACACTCTTTCATTCTGATAAAATTGCCTAATTTTCTCAAATAATATTCACATCTGTTAGACCTTAAACGAAATTAATGTTTTAAACATGTTTTCTGGATGGATTTATAAATAATTTATGGAACTCTTTACATCCTGCGGAAGGATCTTCTCCATAGCATATTTCTAATAATCCAACTTAGGTTGGCAAGGAGTGTAGATTGCCCTTGGCGGTGTAGGAAAACGTTCGCCAACTCACCCAAACTAGAAATGTACGTTAGGTGCGTCGGGACTTTGAAGCATATTTAACGTGCATTCCCTCTGAACAGGGTATTATTCAGCGAACCCTTTTTGACTGCAAAGACCGTTTATAGGATGCAGTTATTTTGGCGATGCCCGGACCCGAACCTTGGATATTTCGCATGCAAGGCGATTGCCTAACCGACTAGGCTCCCCAGCCCCTTAAGTCTGATGAGTGGTGCTAGCCTTTCTGTTTGAAATAATTGAATGATTTTGAGAAATAAAGAGGTACCAGAGCCCATAAATTATACAGAAGTTTGTAGTTCCAGCTGGGTCATGTCTTTTGATCTAAGGAATGAACTCATATTATCCAGAACAACTGAGACACAACCTTATTCAGGAATAAAAATTCGTATAATTGTGTGACCTTTATTCGTGCATTTTAAGAGCCATATTTGGACCAATCAAAGAAGGTGATGTTTGGAGAAGACGATACAATTTTGAAGTGGCTAAGCTATTTGGAGAGAAAGACATTATTAACATCATAAAAACTAGGAGAATCCAATGGCTGGGACACATGGAGATAATGGACGATAGCAGAAGCACAAAGAAAATTTTTAAGGGGCAATGTCAGGGAGAGAGAAGAAGAGGAAGACCGAGAAAAAGATGGATAGATGTTGTGGAAAGAGATCTAAGGGACATGAAAATTAAGAACTGGAAAGCGAAGACCAAAGACAGGCGGCTTTGGAGTCGTATTGTAAGAGAGGCCATGGACTGTAGTGCCGGGGTGTTAGTTATTCGTGTATTGTTGTGACCTTTTGCGTGTAAGACAAACACCTTACCCACTGAGCGTAACCAGTGCAGAGGCTTTGTTTACAGGAGAAGTTGATTCGTTCTCATGTCTCTTTAAAAACGCAAATGAATCGTCACCAGATCATGAAAAATCAATGTAACCAGTCATCGCTAAAAAAAAAACGTGTAGCCCAAGGCGACGTTGATACAACCAATCAACAATCCATCGACATACATTTTTAATTACCAAATGGGCTATCACAAAATATTTAAAATTTTTATGCGAAAACTTGTTAAAAACGTTATCCCTTCGGGGACTATAGACCATAAAAACGTTTCTTCAAGATCATTTTAATAATCAAGATCAAGCTAATTTTTTTAAAGCTCATAAAATAAAAGTAGAGCTTTGCTGTTTTTATTCGCTTGGGGGTATACGGCGATTTAACACCCACTGAAGCTGATAAAACTAACACAAGTGTTCGCTAGAAAAAATAGTCATTAAAAATCTCATCTTGAGTTCGATGTTTTTTCTTTGGCATGTTATTTTCTAACCTATATAAAAAACGCAGCTCAGTTTCCTATTTTTACAACGGATTTTGTGAATCAGAATTGATGAAAGATTAAAATCTTGTAAAAAAATTTCTAGTGACGATGTAATCGATTATGATAGAATAAATAAAATCGTAAAACCAAGTTTTGGTTTATGATGGTTAGAATACAGAAAATTGTGTCGTAATATGTATTTAAAGTATGAAAAACGGTATCTTACTAAAATCTTATGTTTAAAAGAATACATTAGCGTAATTTGGAACAGATATATTGGGGAGAGAGGTAAATAAGCTTGATGAATATATTTAAGAAGCAACTCGTAACAAAACTATGTTGATTTTCTTATTAATCCACATGTAAACCGAAAATTCGCAAAAGAATTCAAATACAAAGAGGATTTACAGGAGAAAATCAATAAATTTACAAAAGGATGTTGATTCAGATGATGTAACTCTCCTAATTTCATTTTTGCGCTCTCTCTGTTAGTTGTTTAAATTTCACTCTCAAAATGAGTGTGTTTTTGATGTGTTGTGTTCCTTTAAAGTTCTTTCCATGCAATTTTGTATTTATTACTGCGCTATTTACTAAACTTCGTCGGTTTTAATTCAATTAAATTTCAAATATGCAATGCTTTAACAAAACGTCAATGTTGTTGGAAAACTGTTTTAGATGATATTCTGTATTATGTGGTGAAATTAAGCGAAATTATGGGACATCAATTTAACATGATTCCCGAACAGAGAAATGCTCTAGTTCTGCAGAAAGAAATATTCGTACAAACATTCGTTTTAGTCTGAAAGTATTTTTGAAGAAAGTCTTATCGAGGCTCGCATTGTAAATAGACAGACTATGACTAAAAACCTAGTTCCGATTTAATATACTTACATCTTATCAGCAATCCTAAACAACATTAAATGTTCTATTAAATTACAATCACAAAAAAACTACTCTTCTATAATGCATCTTAAGGGGTCTAAGGAGTCTTAAAAATGTGCAAAGAAGGCACTACAAAACATAGTTTGATCTTTCATGTCATTTTTGAACTACTCACTGTATAAGTATAATCTTTTTATATGTAATTCTACAAGATTTATTTATTATAAAACAAGTTTTAAAATTCATGAAACTTTAGCCAAAACTAAAATAAATGATATTAAACATGAAGCTATTTGAACACATTGTGATTAGGCTTGCGCGGCAAATTGTGAGGTCAAATTTGAAAAAATGCCCAAGAAAATGATTTTATATTGTACAAATATGTGCAAACAAAGACTTATACCTAAATTCTCAGCTCAATTTTAATTAGAAATTATTTTTAAAATAATTTAAAATCAAAATTTTAAATTTTTTATTAATTTTTTTAGAAAAAAGTTCTTAAAATAATTTCTAATTAAAATTGAGCTGAGAATTTAGGTATAAGTCTTTGTTTGTACATATTTGTACAATATAAAGTCATTTTCTTAGTCATTTTTTCAATTTTGACCTCACAATTTGCCGCGCAAGCCTAATCACAATGTGTTCAAATAGCTTCGTGTTTAATATCATTTATTTTAGTTTTGGCTAAAGTTTCATAAATTTTAAAACTTGTTTTATAATAAATGAATCTTGTAGAATTACATATAAAAAATTATACTTATACATTGAGTAGTTAAAAAATGACACGAAAGATCAAACTATGTTTTGTAGTGCCTTCTTTGCACATTTTTAAGACTCCTTAGACCCCTTAATTCATCCAAGAGGATAAGAGAATCTTCTTGGCGATGAAAACTGACATCAGCTGCTGAAGAGGAAATTCCGGGGATAAGAGAAGGTCAGATGGCGCGAACCTAAACAAAATGATGCGATAAGAGATCACTCTCAGATAACGGGTCTAAAAACTCTGGTTTCACAGATAAAAAATTGTGCAGAAATAGCGCAAGTGAAAGTCATGTTTTATTAATACTACTACCTATACGGAATTCCAAAGCAAGAAATTAGCCAGGCGATTAGCTAATGGATGAATTGCTTGTTTTCATGTTGCAGCCTGGATAAGTGAAGATTTTAGTAAGGTATAATTACGTTAATATTAACAGAGTAGGGTTATCGAGCTATGAAAGCATGTAAAAAAATAGACTAGTCATTATTGTCTTCTTATATAGAAATAAAAGCATCCTTAAACCAATAGAAAAATTAAATATATGCAAGAAGCTATTTTACTGTGATAATAATAAAAACAGGAGCATTATCATTGTAATAAAATGTTTCAATGTTTTAATTAAAACTGTACCAAAAAAGTTGTTTGAAATGTATTGCAAAAAACAATAGCCATGGGTATTCAAAAAAAAAAGAGATACGTAATTAATTTGGCCAAAATACGAACTTTGTTTCACTGCATTGTTTCAAATTAAAATTTTCAACTCGTTAAATTTAAATTTTTATAAATTTGTTTTTAAAGACTACTCAATGCTGACTTAATTTTAATTAATAAAACTACAATATTTATAAATTTTTATAAATTATATTTGCTGTTCGAAAACCAGACGGTCAGTTTATACTATACGTATGTCTCTGGTGCTATCTTAAAGAAAATAGCACTAATCCACAATTTTTATGGTGCAATGACCGCTTCATTTCTCTATCAAAGAATAACACTCCCTCTGGCGGCCAATTGCAATGGACTAACTGCAAATCCAGCAGCTGACTCACCACGGAAACCAACATCACTCAATCAATGCATCAATTGAAAATCAATACAGAATCGGAATTGAGCTCTACTCTCCCCTCGGTGATAAATGAACTAAGCTTCACACATAGACGATTCTTCCTTTCTCCGATAGAGCCGTTGGTCAAGCTGCATTTAGCCGAATGTAAAGACAGTTATGTGATTCCGGTATGAGAGCTCAGTAACGTTTTTTAATGAAATATTGAAAAAAAATTAAACATATATTAAAATCAGTGATACGAAAATTAAATCACTAAAATGTGTGTCTATGAATTTTTATTCATAGCTACTTTAAAATGTCATACAAAAAAATCACCTCAAAGATGAATCAGTTTATTAATAAAAAAAATGCTGAGAAGAGCGGTCTAGCAAATATTTTTTTTAAAAAAAACACCAAATCAACCAATAGTTTTAAGTATTTAAGTCCTTATTTCAAATAACATCTTTCAAAACATTACTAAATTGCGGATACAACAAATATCGTAATTAGTTCGTTTTGAACTGGCGGAAGGCTTCAAACCAATCGCCCTGTGACGTTACTCGCAATGCATTATTTTTTTTCACTTCAATTCGAAAACTAGCAATACGTTCGTAACTCCGCCCATTTGAAGGTTAGGTTTAAATTATCGTCGCACTAGAGCTACACGAGGGCTATTGGCGACGGGCGTCGTATTTTGGAACCACAGTCAAGTGACGAGCCGCCACCAGAATAGGCACCCAACGCAACCGTTAAAGGCGACATCGTACGCAGCGTTAGGACTTTGAAGGATATTTAACGTGTATTTTCCCTTACACGGGGTATTATTCGTCGGACATTTTTGGCTGCACGGGCCGTTTATAGGTCGGCAGTTATTTTCGCGATGCCCGGACCCAAACCAGGGACCTTTTGCATGCTAGGCGAGTGCCTAACCGACTGGGCTCCCCAGCCCCCCCCCCCCCCCCCCCCCCTTTATTTTTTTTATAAATTATATTCACCAAATGTTCATTCACTGGGGCCTGTTCACTCACTGGTCAGTCTACCATATAAAGTAAATTTCTAGGGAATTTTCGTAGCGTTTTTCTAAAATCCCATAAGATCTCGATCTAAAGTAAGACACATCGACACCACAAAAGCTTTATCCCCATTATTTTAACAACTAAAGGTTCCTCCCTTACTGTGTGAATGGCAAAGCACCTCCGCCGAAATGCAATGTCCTTTTTTAAGGAGACATTTACAACTGTGAGGGTCGTTATTTCGCGACGTGCCGAAAAGAGTGTCCTGTCAACTTCGTAATTGCGTCTAAGACTTCAAAAGGACGATTTTCCACTTTAACAAATCAACCCGAGAGGAAAACGTGTCAAAGCTACAGGCTTCAAATAATATTGAACTATCCAATTGCTAAAAAAGGGTCAAGTTTTGGTTTTTCGGTTAGTTTTGCAGGGATGCAGTAGAGAAACACTTGTGTATTGCTGAAACGTACTTTTTAAGACGTTTGAAAATTAACAAGTCAATACATTTTGAAATGCAAACATATTATCCAAGAATATTTGAATTGTGAGAGCAGGTGAAGTTAGTTTTGAAATATGGTCGCACTAGAGCTACACGAAGGCTATTGGCGAATGGAGTCATATTTTAGAACTTCAGTCAAGTGACGAGCCGACACCCGAGTAAGCACAAAACGCAACCGTTAAGGGACACATCTTACGTAGCGTTGGGACTTTGAAAGATATTAAACGTGCACTCCCTTCACACGGGGTATTATTCGTCGAACATTTTGGCTGCACGGGACTTTTTACAGGTCGCCAGTTATTTTGGAGATGCACGGACAGGAACCTGGCACCTTCAGCATGATAAGCGAATGCCTAACCGCTCCCTAGCCCTTCGATTAAAAGCTTAGAAATGCAAGTAGACTGAAGTGGTTTCTGCACTCACAGATTCAACTAATTTTACTTTCACTGACAGACAAGACAACGTTTATATTGCTTTTTAAATCATCAAATCAGATCAAACTACGATGCAGAGTTATTACTATACATCTAGTTAATCCTTTTTTATTCCCCAAAAGAATATAATATAAATTATCAATGTCAGTTTCAGAAATAATTATTTAAATTATTTTTAATACAATTACTATATATTTAAATTAAACAACCAGCCATAAATAAATGACTAAAGGCCCAAGAAGAAAAAAGTTTTCATTCAAGTTGTGACATAAAAAAAAACAAAGTAACACCAAGAAAAATAATATTCAACATTTTAACTTCTTCACATTAAAATTGAATAAATTTTCGTACTTATACAATAACACAAATACTAATACATACATTTTCTTCTGGTATCTCATCTAATATCCCTGGGGATAAAATTAACGACAAAAGTACGGATACACTATGATAATATAGGTGTTCTTCCGAAGAATGCCTCCCTTGGGTCATAAGACATAAACAAGGATTTGTTTGAGCCCCGTAGATTTTTTTCGCAGTCAAAGAGACTGTATAATTGGACGATTAGGAGGTTGGTACATTCCAGAGCATTTGCTATTCTTTTTGAAGATTTGTGGAGATTACAAGGTTCAGAGAGTGATTATTTCTTGAATATGTAATGATGGACAAGACAAATTGCCAATAATGTCGTCTAGGTTTCATTTTATTTAACATGCCTGAAATATTAGCACTGTTTGGAAGTAAAAAATACATAACAAAAATGACTTGGGAGATTAAGTGACATACATGGCAGGACAAAATACGTACACGCTGCAATTTTTATTAATACATTTTTTAAAACTACTAAAAAAATTTAAATACTTTTGAAGACTTGTAACATGTGTTACAATACACGGTTTCGTGCATAATAATGTATCTGATATAATTATAGAGTACGCTGAATGATGCAAAAGAAGAAAATGCTTAGGGCTACACTTATTTTAAAAACCTTAGAAAAATTAATTATTTTAATTGCATTTATCAAAGCAAAAATTAAATTTCTGTAAAAAAAATATTCCTTGAATTTTTCAGGTGATAAATAAGTATTTAAGGAAAGCAATAATTCGTTCTAGTAGTTAATACTTTTCACTTTTTTTTTCTCTACTGCAACATTGGCGTTCAAGCCTTTGCAGACTCAGTACATTCCCCAGAACTGAGAGTAATTTTTTGTGGCACCACCTAGGCGGCTCTCGCTACCAATTTTGACGCACATATTACAAGGAATCTGAGCTCTCTGTGGATGTTAAAGTATGCCGAGATTTAATTTTGCCTATAGAACCCAAGCCAAACGGGCGGTCCAGGGATCTTTTACATGAAACATAATCATATGACATGCGCGCCCAGAATAGTGTTCATAAATCTTAATTTTTTTAATTCATAAACAAAAAAAGCCCTATCCCCCCCCCCCCCCAAATAACTTTAATTATGCAGCTTTGATACAGTAATGTGGTACATTTTAGATTCCATAAAATAAGGCACGACTTTATGCATATAATAAATCGAGAACAAACTACCTTATCCATAAGATAGTTAATCAATATTTACTATCACGAAAGCCGCTAAATAATTCATATTATGTGTCCAACAAGGCATTAAATAGTCACAACCACATAGTAGAAACTGATAGTCGAGAAGGGATTACGAAATCATATCCTCATAAAGCACCTTAAGTTCCACAATCAATTATGCAGCTTATGCACGTTATACTACGTGTAGTAAAAGTTAAGTTAGTTAGTATGATTAGCTCCAACATTGTGATATGATTTATTGAATATGTATGCCATTAAGTATTAAGTGTTGTGAGAACACCTTCAAGGAGAATCATTAAATCTTAACGTCTGCTATACTCGAATATTATATCAAGATCGTAAACATGCATTAGTTGTTTGCATGCATTGCTTAACCCTTTTCAGTCCCAGCGATGCCATTTGGCACCATTATGTTTCTGATCATAATTTTAAAAAATTAATAGGGCTGATATCTATTAGGATTAATAAAAAATATTTTCTAATAGAAAAAAGTTTGAAGAATCGAATGATGTGCTTTTTTACAAAAATGGCTGCAGACGATCAGAATTTTTTTTCTAAAATGATGATGCCAAAATGTCATTGGGACTTAAAGGGTTTAACTGCTCAAGCAGATTTTTTTTTCTATGGACTTGTATCGATATAAGTTAAAATGTACTTTATTTTCAAAAGTTATAAAAATATATTTTCACAAAATAATGTCATGCAGAGATTCACTCTCAGAATGAAGTTATTTTGTCCATACATACAGGGTTTCTGCCAAAATGAAATGTCCCAAATTCATGACTTTTCAAAACTATTCATGCCTGAAATTAACAATTTTCATGACTCCAGGAATCGGACCAAAAATAAGAAAATTTTCAATTTAAGCCTATATGAAATTTGATGTACAATGCATGATCTTCTAAAATTCACTTTTATAGTAAGTAAACAATCATTTCTTTCCATATCTAAAGAAAGTGTAGGAAAATAAGAACTGACATAAAAAAGAACAAAATTTTTCATAGTATGTGGACAATAAACTAAACACAAGTTCATGATTTGGTTTTATATTGGGATTTGACGTTCCAATTTAAGTCAGTTTTCACAGTCACTCTGAAAATTACTATTTTTCGAAATTAGAATTAAACTAATTATACTAATTCTTTCAGTCATTTGAGGGATTACGCTTCTTTTTTATATTTATTAAAATAGGAAATCCTCAGAATAACATAAGATTATTTGGTAAAATATACATGAGTTAAAATGAGGACCTTTTACAGACTATTGTAAGATTATAGCAATTTTAGAGAATTTCAAAAAGATTCTACTGCATGTTAAATGAGTCATCAAAAGAAAATATGAAAATTATTCGCAAGAGTAAAAAAGAATACAACATCAGCGAAAAAATATGATTGACTGAAAATCGTCAGAGATATTTTGTTGAAAGTTCCAATAACCACGAAAGAACGCAAAATAAGCTGATCGAGACCCATATCAACATCTCTTCCAGAACTATTTGGAGTTCCACTTTCGAACGACAGGACCACAAAATATGTCAAAAGCCGGGACAGCACTTCGATTCAGGGAACACAAAACGCAGCATTCCATTCTGACAACGCAGAAAAATAATAATAAAAAACAATAAATATTCCAGCTATGAAGAAATTGTCGAAAGAAAGAACACACCACTGAGGTAAAGTGGAGGAAGGAAATGCTTGGCGTTAAAAAAAAGTGAGGTAGTCTAAAAATCGTGAAATAGGGGAGAAAGGCCAAAGCTCAGTTCAATTCAATCGATATCAGCACATGTATTAATCAGCTCAAAAATTCACGATTTTTGCACTTATAGACTGAAGCAATTTTAACAGAATTAAAGGCCCGTCCGTGGCCGAGTGGTTAAAGGCATCCGCCTCAGGATTCAGCCCTCTCAGGAGTGCGGGGGTTCGAATCCCACCTACTGCCAGTCATCCTATAAATCGGATATCTGTACTGGGAAAGAGTAGAAAATCCGATTCGTGACGAATAGGCCCGAGTACTCTGGGACATACGTGCTCGTTAAATCTGAGGAGTCCAAAGTCCCGACGGCGTCAACGTGCGATGTCGTTCGAAGTTCCGTTGGGTGCCCGCTCAGGTGTCGACCTCGTCATTTGATAGGTTCTAAATTACGAGGCGTTAAATCTCCTAATGGAGGCGAGAAATAGGCAGTCGGAAACGATTACACTACACTGCAACTGAGTTACTTTTTTAATTTTATTGGCGCAAATTTCGCTAATTAGATGCTATCTCAAAAACGACGCTCATATACACCAAAGAAGAGGGATTCTTAATCAGTTAACCCTCTAATGCATACTGTTACCATATGGCAACAAGTAACATAATCCACTTTATTTTATTAAAGTAGAGCTCCTTCTCGACAAATCTGGTTTTTTTTCATCTATTACATTCCATTTAGAGTTTTTATTTACACTCTTAAAACAAACGATCCATTTTAACTCAGTCTGAGTTCATTTTCAATCCTTTCTTTTGTTTAAAGAGACTAATAACCCTCATAGATCACAGTAATAAAAGTGTATTCAAAACTCAAGAGTGAAGTTATTAACTGTTGTGCATGAAATTAGGTCTTTGGCAGTATTCAAAGTCTAATAATATTAGTACTAAATACAAATAAATTGCTTTGAAAAGAAATAATTATAGTTTGAGAGGGTTATTTTTAAATATATTTAGTCGTTTTCTAGTCATCCTTATCGAAATTGGAATTTCGTAGTTGGTTTTCGCCATATGGTAAAAATTGAAATTATTTAAATTCCAATGCAGGTATTTTTTTTTAGTATTTTTCATAATGTATGAGTATTAAAGATACAAATATATTTTTTGTGATGAAAAAAAAATCATGCATTACAAGGTCAAGTGGGATTTTTTTCGTGAAACGTCAAAAATGTATATAAAATACTTATTGAAAATTTGAGATTTTACCTCGACAAAGAAGGAAGAAGATCAGATTCTTGCGGGAGAGAATTGCGCCTGCTACATGGGAAAAAGAGGCTATATTGCATAATTTCAAGCTGCGCTATTTTTATTTCATATAAAATATTTGTGGAGTTGTTTATTAATTTAATTGTATGCACCCTATAGCTTGTCGTATTACAGTGTGAATTATCTTCAAAAAGGAGCTGAATCGCTTGCCAAGCTTTTGCTGGAGCCATAGCGAACGGTATCGATGGCTTCACTTGGAAAACGAATTTGGGCTAGATGGAATATTAGTATTATTCTAACCTCATTGAAGAACGCACATAGGAAGGTTAAATAAACATATGGAAATACTTGGCGAGTAAAAAAAAAATGAAACCTTTTAAATAGTCCTAAATCGGTTTTATTCTCCCAACAAACCGAAGGTGCAGACATTCGACGTCAGTACAGAGGACAGACGGACATCGCGTTAATCGTTAATGTTTATATCTTCTTTCTATTAATTCTTTCGAATTAAAAAAAAATGAAAGAAAAGGCTAAAGTGACTGCTTGCGCAATAGTGGCAGATTTTTTCCAAACATTCTACAAAATATCATGTTTTAAAATAGATACATTTTGTCACAAGACTGATGTGGCAGCGGTAATTAATCATTAGAATAGCGCCAAATAATATGCCAATACTTTTCTTGGGCCTATAATGAAAGCTATAAATGACTTCGCTTGGCAACTTTTTACGCACTGATTTTAGACCAGGCACCATCTAAGAGTTATTTTTACCTCCACGAAGAACAAGACGAGTAAACTGTCGTTGCCATCTGCGGATGAAATGTTTGTCAAACAAACGGGACAGTCATGTGTCATCGTAAAAAAGAGGGGGAGAGGGATATGGTCAATTGGTAACTGGAGTGCCATGGATCGGAATATATAGAGAGTGGATATGGATATGGTTTCCCCAAAAGAGCTTGTTGTTCACGGTTCACGAGCTATGGTGTTCGTTTTCACTTGGTAGTAAGAGGAGGTGGGGTCTTTTTTATATGATTTGTAACATTTTTTTTTTCTTTTTGACCTTAAAAGTGAAGAAGCAAAAAACTGAATTGTGAATTGAAAAGCATTCCAGTGTCGCAAGATAGCGTGGTATCGGAACATGTATGACTTTTGTATATTGTGAATTTGACTTTCCTCTATAATTTAGATAGACCATATTTCTGAATTCGAAAAACTGGGGAAGAAAGATTCTTATTTGAAAAGGTTACGTTTGAATTATCGTCGCACTAGAGCTACACAGGGGCTATTGGCTACGGGTGTCGTATTTTAGAACCACAGTCAAGTGACGAGCCGAGACCTGAATAGCCATCCAACGCAACCGTTAAGGGCGACATCGTACGTAGCGTTAGGACTTTAAAGGATATTTAACGTGCACTTCCTTACACGGGTGTAATTCGTCGGACATTTTTGGCAGCAAGGGCCGTTTATAGGTTGGCAGTTACTTTGGATCCGAACCTGGGATCTTTCGCATGCTAGGCGAGTGCCTAACCGACTGGGCTCCCCAGCCCCTATATTTGAAAAGAAAATCATTACATGAAAGAAAATGCCGAGTAAAAACATATGCTTACATGGCAAAGCAATACTTTCATAGAAGTTGAAACTAATGCGTTAGTTATAAGACACTGACCAACGACTAAATATCTCTCTTACGGATTACCGATTGTAAAATAATTTTATTGTAAAAGAAATTAAAGCTATAGCATGACTGGTTTTTTTTCTGTTGGCACTAAGAAAACTTTAATTTAAGATATGTATCAAATCAATAAAACGATGAAAACAAGATGCATACGATGGTAACACATTCATATGCATACATTATCTTAACACAGTCATACAACATACATTGACTAGTAACGTCACCAAAATTTCTCAAAAACTCACATTTTGGCCACTTTAATGTAAAAGGTCACCGACCACTACCTTAGCTCAACAGGTTGGAATGGGAATCGTTAAAATCTTACACCAAAACAAATAAAGAAAAATCACAATTCCAACAAACCAATTCATTTATTTCAGAGGTAAACCTTTTATATTTTTTACTCCCAAATCGTTTCGCAAATCAATTTGGCGGTTACTTTAGTGTGACTGTTTTTTATGATAATTTGGACAAAGAACTGGTTTTCTATGCATGACTGTCCATCCGTTGATTTGGGAAGGGAGTGGATGATTTTCGAATGAAAAATGAATAACCGTGTTTTATGTTCTAATGCTTTACCAATTCCTAAATATGTAGTTTCAAAACTATAACGTAATCATCTAAGGTAATAAAAACAGGAAAAAACAATACTTTTTAGTGGCACAAAATGAAAACATGATCCACCGCTATTCCATTGAAGTTGCGCTTAATAAGTATTTAACCAATTCATAAATAGTCAATGATTCAAGGTCTAAAAATGTACAAATCAATACCTTTTTGAAAACATTTACTAAAAAATTTCTGCATAAAAATTCAAGAATGAATACCTTTATTAATACGAATTAAGTTTGAAAAGTAGTGAAATGCGAGCATCGACAGTTAACGAATATTGTAGCGTAACGCGTGAGTGTCAATAAACCTTAAAAACTCAAGAAACAAACTAATATTATTACTAACATAACTATACTAGAATAGATACTAACTTGTTTCGAATAATGTCTTCATTTCTCTTATATTTCGTTTATTTACATAGATAAACTCAAGCACAAAACTCATTTTAGCTTGGCAAATTTTCTTACCGATAATCGTTCATGGTTCAACGTGAGTTCCAGAAACACACATAAGAAAAGGCGCTTAGATGGATTACATTTCCTACACTCATATTTCTCATTTAAATTGAATAAACGAGATTTTAATGAGGAGAAAAAAGTGTAAAAATACACACGACCGAGTGGACTTACTTACAAGACCGACCTTGAACGAAGTTTTCTTCCAACAAAAACACAAAAGGAAAATAATAACATTCCGCACGAAAAAAGCGTTCTTAAATTAGAATTCTAAACAAACACCCACTAGACCGAGCCAGACGACAAATGGAAGGTGGAATGAAATACGACAAGCGGAAAAAAAGAACATGTTTTATGTTCTTTTTTCCGCTACTTTTGTCAAAAGTACAGACTTTCTATTTGCTTTATTCGAACAAAGAAAGAAAATTAGATAAAATGCTAAATAATTACCCTGGTTATATTATTTCGCTGAGTTGCACCATGGATAATATTATAATAAGTAATAGATTCAGATAGTTTGGTTGGATAACGTCGCAAACTAGAGCGACACATGGGCTACGTTATGAGACTAACTTTGAAATGTTGAGCCACGGTCAAGCGACGAGGTCAACACTTGGTAAAAATACATACAGCAACTTTAGCTAGGCATATGGAGGGACAGGATACACGAACATTCGCCAAATATCGGAACTAAACCTCCAAAACGTTACCGAAAGCATTTTCACTCGCCAGTGGTTGGTTTGTGTGCCCACGTGACATGCAAACATATCATCATAGACGAAAGCTGTCAATTGTGCACACAAAACCAATCACTGACAAGTAAAAATGCTTTCTGTAACGACTTGGAGAAAGAGTGGCGATGTTTACCGAAGGTTCGCGTATACTGCCCCATGCCTAGCTTCAAGAGCAAAATAGGTCTCGGAAACAGCCTACGACATTGCGTTGGAAATACGAATTCGAAAATAACACATTTATCGATGGCGAACAGATCATATAGTATTTTATATAAAATTAGTTTTAAAACTGTTTTACACATTTAAAGGATTAAGGGCAATGCTAAACACCTACTGAGTACTGGTACGTGTGAAACAAATCTTAATTTCGGATCCTATGAAAGGTGATTTTTAGAATAATCGGAGAGTCCAGTTGTGTACATAGCTGTGACAAGTTCCTTTCTTTTTACCCAAAATGAAAAATACATAATGATAAGCAAATATCTGAAGTCATTTTTAAAACACGGAATATGCTTAAAAAGGTTACTCTATAGGAAAATTTCCATTTGACAGCAATTGTTCATTTTCGGCGACTTATCGCTTGCACCCGCGAAATGGGTTACGAACTTCATAATAGCATAATTAATTGTAATGTGGTGATTATTTAAAATATACAACGCAAAGGTTTAAAATTAAGGGTTTACGCGAAGGGTTAAGAAAAACCTGGTCAGCCTGCAGCAGACAGATCATACTATACAACACAACCAAACTACAAGGTACAACGACTTGTTGAATATAATAGTCACTACAATATTAACGGGGAGGGGATACAACCAAAAAAAGAGGGGTCGTCCAAGCATCGCATTCCAGAAACCTCCAACACCACCTGCCGTTTTCTGGTTCAAAGGCCACCCCACAGATCGTGACTGAACACTTTGGGCATAGTGAAGAGAGCACCATGAAGTAGGTTCAGTAACATCAATGGTAGAAGACATGACATCCGACGAAAACTTACGTTGTTGTGTGTATCTCGGCCGAATATTAAATTACGATATTTTTTTTTAAAAGTACAAAAATTTAGTAATTAAATTAAAACTTTTCAAAGATAATTTTTTTTTATAAAAATTTTAAAAATTTTATTAATGTGTTTTTCTTGTACTCACATTAACACATAAACGATTATCGGCAAGCAAATTTGCCAATCGAAAATGAGCTTTTTTGCTTAAGTTTTTCTAAATAAACAGAATATAAAGGACTGATCAAGACTATAGCTCTGAACAATTTTTGCAAGTCAAATTGAGTTGCACGAAAAAAGAATTAAAAAAGACTTAAGTATTATTCCGAGATTAAGTTGTTAATGGCATTCACAAATTTGCCTTTAATGGATTAAAAAAAAGAATTTTTAATGGTATTTTTAAATTTATGTCCGCTAAGATAAAACAGTTCGCTTAGAACCAATGAATGATAAAATATGTTTTAGGGACATACTTTTAAATACATATTTATTTCGAAAATATGTTTAGATTTAATATATGTGTAGGATTTTGCTGGGAAGTGAAGATGTTATTCTTTATGAGGTAGACAACACAAAGTACAGTTTTTTTTTAAAGTTTATTTTACAATTGTAAAATAAGAATGGATATAATAGATTCAAAAATTGTTTGAATTTTTCTTTTGAATGGGTTCTAAGCATATTGAAAATTTAAATAACAAAATAACTTATAAATATTTAATATGTTTGTATATAAGAAGTTTAATATCCAGAAATAAGCAAAATTTCGAAATTTTTTTAAATAACATCAGTTTTAATAATAATTTATGAGTTCTTTGAGAACTCTTATCAATACATTCTCCTCACTGTTTATAAATATCACGAATTTTTTTTCAATCATAAAGACAGATAAAAAAAAACATGGACTAACTACCAAAATAAAACATAAAATTTTCAATCCACTACAGTTTCATTGATCATAAACTGAGTCATTTGATAAGATACCGATATCATATACATTAAAATCTCGAAATGATAGTTCATTAAATCTATTAAATGGCAGTCTATGTCAGCATTTCTAGGAAATATGTAAAGGAATCAAAGGAATACCGAGAAAGCTAATCATTAAGATATTATTTCGAGATTTGAAACGCCTACGTTTGCAATGGTCTTAACATTGAGGTCAAAAACTTAATTTTTTTTAAGTTCAATTAATCCTAATATATAGTTTTCTCCGAAAGAAAAAAAAGTTTTTCAAATTTTGTCTGCCTTTTAAATTGTAACTTGAAATAAATTGCATTTTCGCAGTAGTAACTACATTCTTGCTGCTCGAAATGCGAGATCAGTTTCTATAGTCAATAAATATAAAAATCAGTATTTAGATATATATAATACTGATGAATTGTTTATATTTTAAAATTCTCTTCTTTAAAAAATAAAAAAGTTAAGTATCAGTCTAAGAAAATCCAAGCATTAAGATTTGTAAAACAAAAAAAAAGGAATAAAATAAATACATATATAGCCTGAAGAATTGTGAGGGATATTTCATATTTTAAAATTCATTTTTAAAACTAAATTATTGAATCAAGTTCCTTTCACAAACTCGTACACTTAACTTTAATATTGTAACATATATTTATATGATAAAAAAAAATTTCTGTCAACCTAACCGTAAAGATGTTTCATTCGCTTTAAAGAACTTACGACATACCTGAAGACAGAAAAGTGAAATGTAAAACCAAGTAAAAGAAAGATGCCAGACAACAATTGAAATAAAACATTACAAAAAGCTGAAATTATATTTTGCGGATGAATAGTTTTCGCATTTGTTGCTTTATTCAAGTTATTTTATGGTCCGGAGTACTTATTTAATATCAAAGTCCTGTGAGCACTGAAGTGAAATGTTTTGAAAATTGGTTCTTTTTATTCTAAATAAAAAGTTATTCGCGACTAAATTTAAGAAGGACTCTCGTGAAAAGTTGAAAGATATTTTCTTAAAAAAATTGAAGGATAATTCAAGCGGAAAATCTTATTGCATCGACTTTGATATTCTTAACTATTTCTTTGGCAATTGTAATAGTTAATGTTTCTACCATACTAGCACCTTTACTAACAAGTTGTGTCGTTGTGCATTTAAGGTAAAAATACCTTTGAAAATTTTGAAGTTAATTACTGATAACATGAAAAAGGATTGTTTAATAATCAAGAGGATTAGTACAAGGGAAATTGTACAGTTTTAAAGAGCTCGTAGAACTACTGGTTAGGTGAATCAGTCATTTAATTAACATTTCAACATCATTTAACTCATTTCAACATTTTCAGTTTACCTGCATTTTTTTCACTTCTTATGCGCTCTGTACTGATTGTTAGCTTAATTTTTTACTCACAAAAGCAATTGGGGATATTAACGGTTAGAACGTTGTTAAAGTCAAAGGAACAAAAGTTTTACAAACTTCAGAAAAATATTTTTTTAAAAATAATATTCGACTTATACTTAGTGATCATTTTAATAACCTTTCTGAAATTCAAGATATATGTGCAATTATGTTGCACAAAAGAGGAAATCATCAATATCTTATGAAACAATTATTTCTTAATTTAATTCTGCATTTTATGTTTTTATTTTAATTGTTATATATTTTTTTTTAAGTTGCAATAGATGTTTAATTTTTAATTGTGTCGTGCCTATAATGGTGTATTTTAAATGTATAATTTAATGCTTTAAATTATGAAAACAACTAGGGAAGAATGTTTGTTTTCGACCTATTCTCCGTTCATGACCCCTGACAAACTGTTTAGTTAGGTTTAGTTGAAATAGAGTCGCACTAGAGCTACACGAAGGCTGTTTTGAATACCAAGCCCTACTAAAAATGATCCATAGAGATCAATACAAAAATCTATTGACATTAGTACAGCTTTATTGGTGTGTACTTACTTCTATAAATGTCCCTATTATTGTTATCAGTATAGAAGCTATTGATATCAGTAACCTACTGATAATATTTCTTATTGATATCAATAAAGCTCTACTGACACCAGTAAAAAAAATATCAGTAAGCTACTGATCTCAATTGACATCAATAGGCATGTACTTATATCTATAGAGATCAGTAGATATTAGATATTTGTATGGATATCAATAGAGATCAGTAGAGATTTGTATAGATATCAGTACATATTTCTATTGGTACGAGTAGGCCATTTCCACATACAAATTTTCTATTGATCTCTACTGACCATTTTTTGTAGGGGAATACCAATCATGTTACCAAGTAAAATCAATTTGGTTCATTCAATCGTGTACCACCCTTTCCTGAGAGGAAGGATCTCCTTTGAAGTGTGACCATCACCTGCCTGTTTCGTGAGCTGTCTGCCCTCTTGAAGTTTCCTGGGCGTGTGACACACTGCACAGGAAACAACATACAGGGTGGTTATAAAATAACGCTCCCTATGCGGAGTGGTCTGTAGCTTGAATGAATAATCCAAATGCAAAAAACTTTGAGACCCATACTAATCAAGAAGGGGGGAAAAGAATGGAATCATAAATAACAAACTCGTCTCTTGACCAGGTTTCTAAACTACGAGGCGTAATTGGATGTGTTGGCCGTAATTAGCCGTTATTGGCTACTCCTCGTAATTATAACCTTGGTCAAGAGACGAGTTTCTGTGTTATAATTCCATTCTTTTTCGTAAAAAAGAAACTCGTCTCTTGACAGGGTTCTAAATTACGAGGCGTAATTAGCTGTGTTGGCAGTAATTGGCCATAATTGACGAAGCCTCGTGATTTAGATTCTGGTCAAAAGACGAGTTTGTTTTATATTATTATTATTTTCATGATTATTCTTTAGGATTCTATCTTTTTTTATGATTCCATTCTTTTTCCCCCTTCTTGAATAGCAAGTGTCTCAATTTTTGATGCATTTGGATTATTCATTCAAGCTACAGACCACTCCCAATAGGGAGCGTTATTTTATAACCACCCTGTACAGGCCCATTTTATCAAAATTCAGGACCCAAGTTATAACACTGCTGTTGGGACATAAATCAATGTATCATTGAACGATGATGTTGTAGGTAACTTGGGGGGTAATTGAGACCAATTGTAAGGTTTAGTTTTTTGAATTATCATCGCACTAGAGCTATACGAGGGCTATTGGCGACGGACGTCATATTTTAGAACCAGAGTCAAGTGACGAGGCAACACCTGAGTAGGCATCCAACATGCAACCTTTTAGGGCGATATCATACGCAACGTTAGGCCTTTAAAGGATATTTAAAATGCACTCCCTGCACATGGGGTATTATTCGTTGGACATTTTTTGCTGCACGGGCCGTTTATAGGTTGGCACACATTTTGGCTATGCCCGGAACCGAACCTGCGACCTTCCGCATGCTATGCGAATGCGTAGCCGACTAAGCTCCCAGCCCAGACAGTATTTTTTTTTAGTTGTAATTAGCTTTTTGAAGACCACAGTGTTGATGATAACCACCACATTTTGGCATTGAAATTAAAATTTACATATTTCCCACTTTTTAAAATTTCATCTACTACTTTATGCCATTACATATGTGTGACTATCACTAGACCAATTGTACATGAAGGCACCCTGTTGAATTTTAATTTAAAAATGGGAATAATTTTAACTGAATGTATTGGTAAATATCGACAAAAATAAGAATTCCAAAATATAAAAATTTCTAATTGTTAATTAAAATTTGGGCCTCGAAGGGTTATAATTTAAATATTTTTTAGTGTAAATTTTATTTTTTATCCAGAACCTGGAAATAGGTGTTTTAAGAATAGAAAGTTTGTAATAGTGTTTGTGTAAGAATAGAAATTTTTTCATTATCAACGAGTTCATAAATATACCTCTGAACCTATAAATTTAATAAATAATGTGCAAAAAACATAAGAATTTTTTTTTTCGGAATCGAGTTTATCCATAGCAATTAAGAAGAAATACTAGGGCAAGTAATTGAAATCTAAGATTATAAAAGCCTGGTAAAAAAAAATTATAAAAGTAAAGTTAAAGATTTTACCTGAATAGAAAAACGTTCGAAACCTTTGCCATTATAATTTTGAGGTAGGAAACATTAAATATAAGATTCGTCACATTTTTTAAACATTTAAATTTTAGAATAGTACTAGCATATAGATAAATCACACGTATTCGGTGATTTTAGATTTGGATTTCTTGAACAGAATCCTTTGTTAACAAATAGAAAAAAAATATAATACTACATTTCAACCCCATTTGTCATTTAATTTCACGCTATTAAGAACCAGATTTCATTCAATATCAAACCATCTCTTAAAATTCAAAATCTACTCTTCCACCCTTCTGAAAAGCAACACAAAAATGAAACAAATCTAGTCAGAAAAGACTTCACTTCGCTATTCTCCGAAGAAAAAGAACAAAGAAGAGAACAAAAACGTTCCAAAAGATCGTTCGAAAGACGGTAATTTTCCTGGACAGCCCCTCCGGCAAACAAAGGAGCCTTCAGGTACAATTAGGTAACCTCTCTCCCTCCCCCCTAAATCAGGGCCGCTCCTGTTACGTCGAAGAACCAGACGGTAATGGAAGAAAGAGATTTTCATTGTTACTTGCAGATGTTAAAAAATTAAGCCATGGGAAAAAGCGGAATGGGGCCACGGAATCATAAAATATACAGATTTTATTATTTTTTCGGGACATTAAAAATGAAATATTATTTTATGTAGCTCACGGCCGTGAACAGTTAAACAGCAGTATGGACAAATATATTTCTCCACTTTTGAATTTTTACAAAGTTTTAATTTTTTTTATAAGATAAAAGTAGGTAACTTTTTCAAATTGGTTTCAATATATATATTTTTTTAATTTTCAATAAATATTTTACAACAAAATATATACACCAAGGAAAGCGACCTGGAGAGGTTTTATCCCTAAAGTGCTGCAGAAGGGTCCAGACGGCCATTACGAGACTTAAAAGTGGACACATTAGATCTCTGTGTTACACCAATGGGAAGAAGACCTTTCCTATCTGCCCGAAGTGTTCCAGCGAACAGGCTACACCTTACCACATCCTGGACTGTCTGGGACTTGTCAGACTTAAACTTTACAAAAATCCAGTCATGGTCCTGGACTTTTTGAGAGTGACTAACATTATAGACCTGGTATAGCTCTGCTAAACCTAAGAGATAATCAACACAACAAAATATTCGAAACAGATTGGGGCGAGTGTGCCACTTTTAAAGTTTTATTCAACAAGCATATTCCAAGGTTCCCGATAAAAAAAATAATACAAATGAAACATAAAACTTTTTTTACTTTAAAATGGTTTAAACTCATTCACGACAACTTTATTAAGACCAAAAGCACCTTCATTTCCGACTAAAAACGTTAACTTTAATTTTTTAACCCTTTCAGTCCCAATGACAATTTGGCATCATCATTTCAGATTTTTTTTTTCAGATCGTCTATAGCTAGTTATGATATCAAAACGCACATAATTCGATTTTTCAAACCTTTTTTCTATTCGAAAATATTTTTTTAGTAATCCCAATAGATGTCAGCCTTTTTATTTTTTAAAATTATGATCAGAAACATGATGATGCCAAATGGAATCACTGGGACTGAAAGGGTTAAAATACGTTTTTAGCAACTTAATTTGTCCGACATTAACGTTTTAGAACAAAGGTCTTCCTTATATTTCGCTTATTTGGATCAACTTAAGCAGAAGGTTTATATTCGAGGAACACATTTTCTTGTCAACATTCAACCCCACCGTTAATGAGGTAATAGACTTGGCCACAATTAACCCAACTGACCATAACAGGAGATTTATCAGTCTATGCTTGACACGCTTATAGATGTAAACTGGTAAACATAAAAAATAATATTAAAAAATTAGCTTTAAATCTGATAAATACACACGTAAGTACATGATACGCGATCTTGGTAAACAACCACGATGGAATCCCCATCTATAAAACGGTTGAGTCTTCACTGATTTTTATCTCGTAAACACAATTAATCTCCAACCAGTGACCTTATCTGCATAATAAGTCAATTAAAAACTCGCGTGCCGTATTCAAAATATGGCTAAGTCTGCAAAACTATTACAGTACAGTCCCGATTATCCGAGCCCCGATTATCCGATTTTCCGCTTTAACCGAGCTTTAAAATATTTCTAGGATCTTTCAGACGACTGCCGAAAAAATTTCTGAACAGAGGAAAAGAGAAGCAATCGATAAATGAGAATTCACAGAATGTGCTTGTGCTCAGAATGTGAATGCTTCCCTCCCTAGAAAATCTTCATACAGATGGACTAAAAGCTATCGAAAGTGCTATCTAATATATAGAACAACAAGAAGCAACACCGGCAATCCTGTTATCCTTAAAAAAAAAAAAATGGCTAAACATTGCTGCCGAGAAACGCCAAAATAATACAAAACAAAAAACAATTAAGGACTTGTGAAAGAACTCCTTAAAAGTCATGCATATGAAATATGAATTGCACGTGGTCTGTATAACATTTGTATTGTTAAAATATATATTTAGACGTACACAATTGTTTTATTTAAATTTTTCGCTTTAACCGAGTTTTTTGGTTATCCGAGCTAGTCTCGGTCCACATTAACTCGGATAATCGGGGTTCTACTGTATGTGTGTTGCAGCAGAAAGGTGTTTGGAAAGAGACCACTACTGTCAAATATTTAAGTAAATGAAAAACAGACCTATTTAGGTAGTAAAAACGTGCTCTTTTCAGTGCATACTTTCAACTATGCATTACACAACTTTTAATTATGCATTAAAAGATTGAATCCTTTCAGTCAAAGTGATGCCATTTGGCATTATCATGTTTCTGATCATAAAAAAAATTATTTTCTAATAGAAAAAAGTTTGAGGAATCAAATGATGTGCTTCTTGATATCATAAATGGC
Source organism: Hylyphantes graminicola (assembly GCA_023701765.1). Taxonomy (NCBI): domain Eukaryota; kingdom Metazoa; phylum Arthropoda; class Arachnida; order Araneae; family Linyphiidae; genus Hylyphantes; species Hylyphantes graminicola. Next base: position 62,252,350 of record CM043116.1, on the reverse strand, counting down.
TAACGACCGACAATCAGAAAAAAAAATCTAATATGATGAAGCCAAATCATCATTAGGACTGAAAAGGTTAATTATGCATTATAGATTATTTAAAGTTTTTATTTCTTGTTTTACGTCCTATTATTATTTTTTTTAATCAGGATATCCACTCTTACGTTTTATAGGCTGAAAACTATAATAGAAAGAAATTAATTTAGTTAACATACTTTAAATATTTTGCATTGAAAGCAAGAAGACCACAAGAGAAAGTTAGGCTTTTTCGATGCAATTTTTAAAAAAACATTGGTAAAACAACATTGGAATAGTTTTTCAAATTAATATTTTTTAAGACTTAAATTTTAGCATAGTAATAAAAATTATAAAAGATATAAGTGGTTTGATTTTATAAATTTTTGCAATATATAAGTAAAAAGGGCTTCTATTTAATTGTCATAAATGTCTATCAACTACCGTAATTACAAATAAAACTAATAACAGAAAAATTAGAAAAATAATTACCAACTAAAAAAAAGGGAAATAATTAACTAAAATATTAAAAAATTAAAATATAATCAGAAGTTTATCCATAAACCAAATGGTTAATGGGCATTAAATCAATACAATAATATTCAATCACCATCAAAATAATTGAGTTCACTAAATGGTTTCTCATAACATAACAAAAGGTTGAAAAATATTACATTACACATAATTCATTCCTTGGCTGTAAGCTGTAATTATCCTAAAGGTCAGATGAAAAGACAAACAAATCTTTTTCTATAGATCTGTGAAAACAAATCTTGTGTTTCCTATTTCTTAACGTTCGGTTATAAGACATATCTATTTAAATTGCGCATTGTCATAAACTCTAAAAAAATTGGCCTTAACATAGCATAAGTTACAGTGGTGGCCAAAAGTGTGGACACTTTTTGAAAGTTTCATATTTTTCAACTTTGTGTGATTACAGAATATATTAACTGTATATCAAATTAAACAATTGTATATCAAGTAATTTAATCTTTATGAGGACCCCTCTGTGCAGATCGCTGAAGCCGTCTATGAGACCTTTGGACCCATATAATCTATATCCATGGACACAACATCATCATCATCAAAGTAATTTCATGTAGAATGAAAAATAAATACAGTATCATAATATCTGTATTACGAATAAGTTATGCAACTAATCGTATGATCTGTCTTAGTTTTGCAAGTCGTTGAACCACCAACTTGTATTGCAATTTCAGCATAAGAGAATCCATTGATTGTGCTTGTTTGTTCAACTAAAATGAGCATAACTTTATTTGTAATACAGATACTTTAATTCTGTTTCTTTAATGAAATTCTACATTAAAGTACCTTCAACTTAATATTTAAATGTTTGTATTTAAGCGAAATTTAATAGATGCAAGAGCACAGGTAACGGTTGAAACACATGCAACTTTCAAAAAGTGTCCACACTTTTGGCCACCACTGTATATTTGGACATTTATCGTACATATGTTCGTTTCTTTTGCCATTATACTGAGTTCCCATTTTCAATTGAACAAAATAAAGTAAACGCTTCACAAAATTATACGCTTCAAATAATAGAGTTAGAGAGCAGTATTGGAAGGCTTTAACATGGTCTACAAAGATAAATTTTAACCATTAAGTGGGAATGGGCGCGCAGGACCGGGGGTCTCCAAACTCAAGTGCCTCAATGCAATGGGGAAAAAACTATTTTCTTTGCCACATTTCTCCGGCTGTATTGAATATTTTTACAAGCGGATTTTTTATGCGATAAATGTAGCTGACTTACAGGTCTCTATCTTCCCACTTTTTGAAATTGCTTCAAATATTTTGTGTAAAATAATTTATTGAATATTTTAAAAAAATATTCGTACTAATTTCAAAAAGTGGGATTGTCGGGACCTGTAAGTCAGCTACATTTATCACATAAAAAATCCGCTTGTAAAAATATTCAATACAGCCGGAGAAATGTGGCAAAGAAAATAATATTTTCCCATTGGATTAACATTGAGACACGGCAACTCAAGCAGAAAAATAACTAGACACACAATAAAATAGTTATTTATACAGTGGTGGAAATTGATTTATGAACTACCATTCTTTTCACCAGATATCGCTTTGTATTAAGTGTTAACAATTCAAATTTTGTGTGTTGGATATTCGGAGCACAATAAAGGAATTTCACACATAATTTTTTTCAAAAAATGATATTAAATAAAAATATATATAATTTTAGTTTTTAAGCATGTCAAATGATGGAAATTGATTTATGAACTCAAACTTATTTTGAACCCAAGTACCAATTATTTTAACTAGTTCTTCATTAGAACTTCAGGGGAGCTTACTATCAGTGTTTATAAATAAGATTAAGGCCAAATTTGTTGAAATTTATCTGTTTTATTCCCATTTTACAAAATAGGAAAGCTTGCGGGACTGCCTGAAGCCAAAAAGGTAAAAAATGACCCTTATATAATATTGTAACAAATCTGTAAGAGAAATTAGCATATTAATTAAAAGATCAATAAATATAATTCATAAATATTTGAAGAATCATTCTGACTTCGGCAAAAACCATCATTAAAAAAGGTGCAACCCTCATGGGACGAGGGACAAAAGCAGGATTATTGGACTGGTATCCCAAAAAGTTACCATTTGTGTCAGCATTTGTGCATTACAGGGCTAATTTGTTATGAACAATCACTTCCTGTAACTCCCAGAAGAGTAGGACAAATATTGATATCGTCGTCGAACTTGAAATGTTCCAAAATGACGGCTGGTCCACAGCTTACTCTTCACCATAAGAACAGGCTATTAAAATATAGTCGTAACTACATGAAAATGGATTGGGTGGGGGTGGAGGGAGAGAAATGGGAAAAAAGTGACATTTGCTGATGAAAAAAAGTTCAATTTGGATGGACGTGATGGTTTAAAATTTTATTGAAAGGATCTTCGGAAATAACCAAGATCTGTCTTCAGCAGAAATGTTAGTTGTGGAAGTTTGATGGTTTGGGCTCCGATATCTTATGATTGAAGAAACAAGGTTATGTTTCTGAATTGCTGACAAACATAACTAGTTCTAGAAAATTCTTTAATTCCTTTTTGCGTTGCAAAACTATGCTTTTGATTAGATTTTTATGCATGATAGTGCAAGTATCCACATTTCAAACGAAATTAAAGACTGCTTAATGAACTAAGTGTTGTTCATTTAGATCACCCTGCCAATAGCCATGACTTAAACCCCAAGAATAATGTCTGAGATCAATTGGTTTGAATAATTTACTCAAATGTAGTATGGTTTTAATGAAGTGTGCATCAGTTATGGAATAGAAGGACTTAATCATTAAAAACTGCAAATTGCTTGACCAAAACTTGACCCAAAGTTTTGTGTTGTCTATGAAAACAAAATCAAGGAAGCATTAGCGACAAAAAATAGTTTTAGCAATTATTAATTGAGATTGAATGCAAAAGTTCATAAATCAATTTCCCTATGCTAAAACTAAAATGTCAAAAAGATAAATTGTTTACGAATTTATATAAAATTTTATTTACTTGTATAGTTTATAATGCAAAGCCTGTATAGTATATAAAATTTAAATCGATAAAAATGCATTTAATAAAGAAATACTGCTAAAAAACTGTCAGTTCATAATTCAATTTCCACCACTGTAGACAGTTTTCAGATAAAATTCATTTTAAAATTTGAAAAGTCTCGACTCAAATTCGTATATTATCTTTTTAAAAAAATTTGAAGGTCAAAGTGATGGTATTTAAAGTGAGTCCCTTTTAAACGAATCCCAGTTATCCGAAATTCGGTTTAATTCTCGAGCCTTTCGGTTAAAATATGAAATGTATACGCATAAATAAATAAAAAAATGCGTATAATATAAATCAAAATATGCAGAGGTTTTTTTTTTTTGTCTTTTCTGCATAATTTTGCTCCCGTACCTATCGTATGAGCGAGACTCTACTGTATTTACACAAAAAAGACAATAACTAAATGAATTAAATTTAAATTGGGGCTGATAGTTAACTAATTAACGACAGTATTGTAGTTCATAATTATTACAGTTCTGACAAATTTTTTTAAGATTATGAATGCTAATGCATACATGGATTGTAACTTAAATTAAAAATGATAAAACGCAAAAAAAAACACTTAATTTACCCCACAATACAATATCAAATTAGAAATTCTGAACAAACTATCTTACTTTACCGTTTTTTTTAAACCCATGGAAAAACATATGTAAGGACAGGGGGACAAGTGGGGATAAAGTATGAAATATAGATATCTCAAGTCGTACTTTTTTATAGAAAATATTTTAAACTCAGACAGTTAGAACGGTTAGAAGTTGAAATGATACGACAGACAGGCGAAAATCAAACGATGTCAACACCTACCTTTTTTTTTTAACTATTTTGAATTTTAAAGACAAGTCGGCTAATAAAGGCAACTTTTGTTAATTAAAGAACAAATAGAAAGAAATTCACTTCAATTCTACGTCGAAAAAAAGTCAGAGAAATAAAAAAAAAATAAACAATGCCAACTCTCTACTCTAGCAAACAACATTTATTGTTCCGCCATCTTTATCCATCTCGATATGAGTAACCAAAAAATATACAAAATCCTGTTAGGAAAAAAAATAGATAAAATTCTAAAATCCGGTACATACGTGTTCCTGCATAATGACACTCGAAAGCGACAATAGAATTTTTCTCTATACCTAATAGTAAAAATGGCGCGAAAAGGGAAGGGAAAATGGTAAACAAGTCTAGAGTTCTCTTTTCTATGTGTTCTTTTTTTGTTCCATTTTCCTCTATTGAAGTTTGGAGTATTCTTTGCAGTAAGCAAACAAGAGTTTAGAAAAAGTTTTCTCGTAAGTTGTACTAAGGATTTACTATACTTTTTTTTTCTATTGATTTAGTTGTCAGATGACGCATTTTGTCCTTTCTTTTTGTTAAGTTAAGATAAAGTTATGGTTTAAATTTTTGCTTTTCTACGATGATATTAGATGAGAGCATCGACATCAAATAAACTATTTATTGTCATCGTCATAAAAAGTATGTCTTAAAGGTCCTGTAAAGGGCCAGAGTTCTTGAGACATATAAAAAACGTAAACGAAAAATATATAAAATATATCAATGCTATGATATTGATTTACAAAGATGAAGTTATAGTGTCAAATGAATAAAATATTTTTATAACACGATACAGAAGGGTTTTTTTTTTTAAAAAAAAACAATGTTAGTAACAATGTTATATTTGAGTACATCATGTAATAAACAGGTTGAAAGTACCGAGTTGTTTATCATGTAATATGAAATCATGTTTTCTCGTATTTTTATATGCATTAATATTTTTTACCTCATTACTTAAGGGGCAATATAATAAATAAATTTCAAATTAACAACGAACTCTGAAAAAAAAATCGACAAGGGGTATCAAAGCAGCATAAAGAGATCATTTAATAATAAAATATTGCACAAAAAAAAACACATCTTAAGTACAAAAGGCATTTAACGCAAATATATAACAAAGCCTGTAAATTAAGAGTTCTTCTCAAAAAGTAACGTAGAATCTTAGACTGTCAGTTACTTAACGAAAGTTTAAAGTTCACTTCGCAAAACAAGTTCATTTAACAACAAAAATGAATCATTTATTATTCCAAATCATTAAACGGAACCCAATTCCGCAAAAGAATTTTGAAAAAAAAAGAACATTTGGAAAATCTACCAAAAACTGCATCACGCAATCAAAAATTTAAGACAAAATAACATTCCATATTCCGTTCCTCCACCCCCTGAAATCGCAATGCTACCTATTTTTTTTATTCCTCCATGTTTTTTCCATCCTCTCCCCCAATTTTCCCCTTGAGAAACGTACGAAGCAGTACCGGCCATTCGGCTATGAGTCATCGGTCTCTATGCTAAGCCGAAGAATGAGAAAGTAAGAAAAAAGTACGAATGAAAAAAAAAAAATAGCTATGGTCACCGCAACGTTCAATGCACGTAGTTAGGGGTAGCTTCGCAAGAGAGACTGGCGGAATTGGCTGGCTATCGATGATTTGGCGAATAAACATTTTAAGCTATATTTAAATTTTTCTTTAGTTCAAACGTCCACAAGTCGTAAACATTGCACCAATGTAACCAAAAGAAAATATAGACCAAGCATGCCATTAATGTAATACTGTAAGATTGATATATAAAAATGGACACTTAATCAACCGTTAAAACATTTGGTATTTTGTTAAAACTAAAGAAGTTTCTTTAGTTCGATTCAAAGACTGTTAAATGTAACAGTATGTCGGCTTTTTAATAATTTTCTTTCAGGTATGCGTTTTTAAAATAAAATGAAATATATTATTTTGAAAAAAAAAACAATTTTTCAACAAGTATCACACATTATTTAATTGCTTCAAAAATTCAACTCACTTTGTTGTTTTAAAACTGCATCATTTATATTTTACTACAATTATAATATAGTCCCCGTATTTAATTGTAGTTACATATATTAATTTGTTAAAGATTGGCATTTATTTACATTAAAAAAACATTCTTCTTGGTTTACTATTTATATTTCAGATTTTTCTTAACAGACACATTCTTAGTTCAATTACACTACCAGAGTATTTAACAATGATATAAAACTATTAAACATTCACGGATATTTTCCAAATGATAACATTGACAATGATAATCAAACTATCAAAAATTCACGGATATTTTCCAAATAGTTTGAAAGAAAATTAATTACAAAATATTTTTTCCTGAGGAAAAACAGTACAATTCGCTGACATTTTTTTCGGATAAATCGATTATTACGCAACGAATTAGACACGACGAATCGATATTTTTATATCCGATGAAGAACATCGATGTAATTCATTTGCCATCGTTAGTCACCTTAGCAACAGGGTAACAAAGCAAAATAGTTTGCTTGACAGAAACATTCTTATTTCAATTACGCTATCAAAAAGTATTTAACGTAAAAGTATTAACGTATTAACTATAAAATATTCAAACACTTTGGAAATAGTTGGGAAAAAATAATTGTAAAAGGTTTTTTTCCTGCCGATTAAGAAATAGAGATTGTCAGAAAAACAATGGGTACATCTTCTGGTAAAAAAATTACTGTACGGTCACCCTTACAGAATATTCCAAAATCTCGCCAAAAGTCGGAATTTTGGCAACTTTTTGACAATCACTATTTATGGAAAAGGATATTTTGAAAAAAAAAAATTACTGGCGTGAAAATGGGTTTTAAAAGAATCCCTGAAATCGTACGTAATGAAAAAAAAAAACATTTAATCCTAATTGCGCTAACTCGAAAAATGGCTGCTAGAAAAAATTATTTATCGCCAAATGTTGAAAAAATCACGCCAAGTTGACCGAACCTTCCAGTAAATCTGATCCCAACTTGCAATATTACTACTCAATAAATCAATATATTTTAAAGAAATTAGACCCTATAAACATACTTCTGTTACTTTAAAATCAAAAAAATTATAATGAAGCTTCCCTTTGCGCATGTGGACTTTTCGCAAAAAAGTTATTGTAACTTTTGTGAAGTACTAGGAACTCGAGAACCAAATTTGAAGTCAGTAGCTCCAACCCCATTTTAATACTTTTTTTTTACCTTACATTTAAATATTAGTTAATTGAGAGTAAAAATAAAATATGATCTATCGTGTCTATGGAAATTGTGCAATTATATGACTTCGAAGCTTTATGAAATAAATTATTGGAAAAAAAATAGTTTTGAAAGCACTTTAATAGGGGCTTAAAGGAAAAAAACTGGTTTTTTCAACACTTTTTACAAGCGACCTCTATATAATGAAAAATACATCAAACTATAATTCAATAAGTAAAATTAAAACTTTAACTGCAAGTTTAAAAAAAACTACGATGGTAAACACATAATAAGACACTCGATTCCTATGCACATGTTCAAGGACTTTTAGGTTTTGCTTCATATTCTTTGTCTAGTCTTTCACAGACAATATAAGAATGGATTTTATAATCTGATTCATCAATTCAAACCGTCACTCGATATTCTTTTTCTCAGAGAGCTAAAATATGAAATAAAAAGTAGAAATGAAGGTTATGGTATTAAGTTACTAAAGACATTGTGTTTTAGCGTATCAAGAACTGCGCTATCAACCGAGGTTTGGTTATTTTTGCATACACAAGAGCTACACGATGGCACTTGACGACAGGCCTTATATCATTTAAATGCGCAGTCAAGTGACGAGCTACCTATCGAGGATTTCAGAATTGCTCAATTACTTTTGACTCCATTATCTAATTGCTAGTTGACAAAAAAATACATTGCTTCACGAGGGTTTTTCATAACAAAGTATTTCCAGGGCCTTTTTTATGGGAGGGCGGAGTGGGCGGGCGCCCAGGGCAGCAGATTTTTAGAGGCCAGTTTGTCAAATGATTTCAGGTTGCCCTCCAAAAAAAAAATTTCCTACTCAACAACGCGAAACTAGAATCAGACATAATCCTTACAAAATCAAAATTTTAAAAAAGGTGTATGTTACAAAAAAAAATTAACACTTTTTCAGAAGCTCCTATTAATATATATCTGCATTGTTATATATTCAAAACTGTAAATAACCCTCCCCCCCCCTTAAAAAAAAACCCAAAAAGCCTTTAAATAACCAAATAAACCTTTAAAATGTTGAAAAACTGACAAACCTCGACACTAGAAATGACTAGAATAGATGTTTTCTGGTTTTGGAGTGAGCAAAATCAGAAATTATTGCCTTAAAATCTCTCTTAAAGTTTCAAGTTCATTTGGCATGAGAGTGAGTGCTGTCATTTTCCCTTGTAACAGTGACCTCAAGTGAGACTTAATGTGCTTCAGCTTAGAAAACGATCTTTCACCAGTACAATTTGAGCATAATAGATAAAGAAAAATTCTTTGCAAACCTTGAAAATATACAGATTACTCCATTGTTAATTATATATTTTAAAAGTGATCTTGCAGTCAATGAATTATCATCAGTAAAACAGTCCTCGGTTATAAAGTAATTAAGGTGTTTTAGTTCATTTACGATGTCAATACCCAAATCCTTGGGATAAGTTTTGCTTCGGCTTTCTGTTTCATTATTCCAATTTCCATGCTTTTAAACTTGTACAAGCATGCAAATCTTTCTTCTAACAGTTCATATACTTGAATTCAGTCGTGTAGTTCAGTTTGGAGCAATTAATTTTCTTTAAGTAAATAAATTATAAAAACAGTAATTTTGAAATTATAAATTATAGAGCAATAAAATTATAAGTATAAATCTTTAAAAAAAAACTTTTTTTTAAATAAATCTATTGCACTTATGGAGGTATAAATTTAGTTGATTGGTTTAGTTTAATTGAAGTTGGTAATTAAATTTAAATCAAGCAGTTATTATTAATTAGTTAGTTTTAATTAGTACCTTTTTTGTTCAAAGGTAAAGGCATTGAATTTCCGCCCAGGGCAGAAATTTCTTAAAAAAGGCTCCGAGTATTTCGTTTGTTATTAAACACCTAAACTTACACACGACCTTTTCAATAAACTTATCAATAGATATTTATTGCCATAACTTAATTAAATACGGATTGTTAAAGAGGGGTGTCTTATTTTAAGAAAATTTTATATTTGTCTTGTTATTCCTTAAACGGTCTGTCATCAAATGAGACAATGGTTATTAAAAATACCCATATTTTACTGCACAATAGCTTCGAATAATTCACTCAAGCATTGTTCCAATTCAAACTCTTTTCTTAGGATAGGGATGTTCATTTATGGTTACTCAAAATAGCAGTTGTACTTGTTGTCTGCTATTTTGTAACCGTTTATGCTTTAAAGAAGTGTTTGTATTTGTGAATTTGACTTGATTTAAGGGGTCTAAGGAGTCTTAAAAATGTGCAAAGAAGGAACTACAAAGCATAGTTTGATCTTTCATGTAATTTTTTAACTACTCAATATACAAGTATAATTTTTTTATATGTAATTCTACAAGATTTATTTAATATGAAACAAATTTTAAAATTTATGAAACTTTAGCCAAAACTAAAATAAATGGTATTAAACATAAAGCTATTTGAACACATTGTGATTAGGCTTGCGCGGCAAATTGTGAGGTCAAAATTGAAGACATGACCAAGAAAATGACTTTATATTGTACAAATATGTACAAACAAAGACTTATACCTAAATTCTCAGCTCAATTTTAAATAGAATTTATTTTAAGAACTTTTTTCTAAAAAAAATTATAAAATTTTTTGAATTTTGATTTTAAAATTTTTTTAAAATTATTTCTAATTAAAATTGAGCTGAGAATTTAGGTATAAGTTCTAGTTTGTGCATATTTGTACAATATAAAGTCATTTTCTTGGTCATGTCTTCAATTTTGACCTCACAATTTGCCGCGCAAGCCTAATCACAATGTGTTCAAATAGCTTTATGTTTAATATCATTTATTTTAGTTTTGGCTAAAGTTTCATAAATTTTAAAATTTGTTTCATATTAAATAAATCTTGTAGAATTACATATAAAAAAATTATACTTGTATATTGAGTAGTTAAAAAATTACATGAAAGATCAAACTATGCTTTGTAGTTCCTTCTTTGCACATTTTTAAGACTCCTTAGACCCCTTAAGCGCTAGTTGAGTCATTTCCAGCTAGCCTAGAACGTTTTACAATTCCAAAATTAAACCAGACTTTAGAATGTCATTTGAAATCAATCAGTTATAAACCAACTAACAATTTTTAGGAAACCATACAGATTTGTTTGAATTCAGTTGTATACTTCGGTTGGAAAAACTTTACATTTATGGGGGGGGGGGGTCAAATTTGTTTCACAGAGAAAACTAACCAGATAAACTCCAATTGCCAAAGAATAACAAAAAAGATGTTGTACTCTCAGAGAACAAGTAAATGATACCAAATTAATAAACTAATTTACATCTTTTCTTAAATTCCTAAATACAATAGCGTCATTTTTTAGTTCTAAAAACGTAAAAAAACAATTCAAACGAATTAATGTTTTTTTACCGAACCTCTATTGATGTTTAAAGTTACGTAAAATCACTGTCAAAGTGATCTTTCCCGACTGAAAATATTTTTATGCATAGTTATCTAAGCAAAGAATCAAATTAAGTGTTCGAAATTAGTATCCTGGATATAATTCTTGGTTTGACAGGTTAAATGAAGCAAAAAATAGTGTTGGGCGCTTCGATAAATAGAATCATTCATCATTTTGTTTACAATAATCAGATACGTATCGAGATACTACGCTTTGTTTTCGATTAAATTAACCTGGTTGGTTTAATTATTTCGTAATAATAGGGGATCTTATCTTTATAATGAAACGTCTCACGCTCAGGAAACATTGAATAAAAATAATTGTTAAAAATAATATAGAAGAGTACACGCGTTTGGTGAAAGGAAAGAACAAATTTCTACTGAAATTTATTCAAGTTTTTCAAAGCAATTTGTACTCAAACAAAATGTTCTCTAATTTGTATGCAATGATAAATTTTCCAAAAAAAAAAATTGAGCTGTTTAATTTTTGTTGGTGTTAATTTTTTTTGATGTAAAACGTTCCAAACCATAATTTAAAAAAATAAAATTGTTGTAACCGAATTTTATGAATTTAAGTATTAATTTTTAAACTTTTAAGGCATATACTTTTCAATTCAAATGTTAGGTAATGAGATAGAAACTGCATTTCATTTAATGTCCATACACACTTAAATGCAACAAAAATTTTCCAAACAAATTTTGTCACTATTTCTATAAAAAAAAAAGCTAAAAAAATTATATTGTTTAAGCCGCGTCACAATTTAAACCCATAAACATTATTGTGAGTAAATATTTCAAAATTACACCTATAAAGTTGGGGGGGGGGGGGGACTATACTCCTACATAAAATGATAAATCCACACCAAATCTCGCCAAGCTCATTTCCCAGCAACCCCATTCCCCAACAATCCACCACATAAAAAAAAGCACCCAATTATTACACAAAACCCCCTAAAAAAATTACCAAAAAAAAACACCTACTTCTGACAGCGGTCTCGTACGGCGAATGGGTACAGGAGCACAAATTCCCCGTTTTGGCTCTTGCAAGAGACACTTTTACCTCCATAAAACCACCAAAATGCACAGTAATTAATCCACAGTTGGTAATCCAAAAAGCACACGAAAGCTTGATATGCAAAGATCAGCGATTAGCACATGTACCGGCTTTTTCCGACAGCTGAGAGACGGTAAGGCGTCTGTTGGGCTCGGAGTTCGAAAACGACTGCCTGGGAAAAAATTTTATTCGCCAACTTTAGCGCTTTCTCCCGCCAAAAAAAGTTGATGGGTCAGATGCGGTGATGTTAAACAAAGTAATGTTGTGTTCTTTACAACGTATTATTTTTGCGCTGTTTGCCGCTGTTCACTTAGCATAATAAGCATAGGGAACATGTAGTGAGAGGTGTTTAATGAACCATAACCCTTTCCCCAAATTGGCCCAAAATGTAATAGAGATAACTTTGTTTTAAATTTTGAAAATTAAAAAAAAAATAATAATTAGTTTAAAAACACTTAAAAATTGTTCTAAATTTTTTATAACACAAAACGTTACTTTTAACTAAAGAAAAAAGTATATAATTGAAAATGGCAGCAGTGTCTTAACACTTTACCTCCGGGCGTCGACTGACCCATAGACTAAGAACACTCTAAGTTTCAAACTCTCATTGGAGAATTTCTACATTGAAATTGACATAGAAACTAGCGCGCCCCCTTTGTGTCTAAGGGAACTAATGTAATGGTTTCTGGCTGCCTATTTGCAGTCACCTTTAGGAGATTTAACAGAGCCAATGACATCTCGTAATTTGGAACCCTTATCAAGTGACGATAGGGATCTATTTTTTACTACTTCTTATTTTCGACTTTATTTTTGAATATATACAGCTACTCATTGACTTTTATATCCCTCGTAGGCCCATCCTCAAGATATTTGACCTTGTGCTTCTTTTTCTCCATTAATAAACCTACAGACTGACTACGCTTGTCATTTTAGACATGGTCCCCCAAAGATCCACAAGTGATTCGATTGAATAACTCGTCAAATATTCATCCAAATGTAACAAAAACTTAGATTTAGGGGTTTTCGAGGGTTTTTCACATTTCTAAGTAATTAAAATTGGGTGTTGCTATTGAAAATTTTAAAGTTCGTAACATTTTTAATATTAAGACGGACCCTTATGCAAATTTTGTGTCATGCAATTAACTCAAAATGTTATTTGTTCACATAGTCAAAAAGGTCCGATGTAAAAGGATGACTAACGGTTGAAATAATCACTAGTGGGTAACTTTTTTTTAACGGAGAACATTACGAAGAAACAGTAGCCTTACAATTGAAAGTACAATTATGCCAATCAATAAATCAACCTTTAATAGTGTTTTAGTTGCATTCGACACGTTAGAAGAGCTAGGCATTAGATTAAGTTGCTGGTCTAGAAGATTTTTAGTCTACGGGTCAGTCGACGCCCGGAGGTAAAGTGTTAAACTGTAATAATTAGGGTATTTAATCTTTAAAAAAAAATGAGACATTTCCACTGTTTAAGATGCGTTTATTTGGTTATGTTAAATTTATGTATATTCCATTTTTTAAATGAATTGAATGGAATAAATGAATTCTAGATCCGCCACCAGGTCTTCATCCGTTGCTAGCTATTTTTGTACGCATTTCATACTAAGTTATTAAATGCAAACATTTTTAGTTATAACTCCAAATTATTGTCAGTTCTTCGATGCCTTTTTTTTTATCTGTATTATGAAAAATTACTTAATTTTTAAAGAATAAAATAATTATTAAAAAGCGAATTTAATCTTAAAATTTTAAAAATGGCAAACGCGTATGAGACAATTCATCAAGCCAAAACAAAATAACCGTTATCTTAAAAGAGCAACAAACATACAGCCGGACGTTTGTAAATAAAAGCAGCGGCATCTGTCAGGGATCGGACGAACTATCCAATGTCATAAACTGTGAATCAAACTGGTTTCTAATTCTGATTTTTTCCTTCACGTTTGTTTAGTCTTTGATGTCGGTTGGATATGCGCAATTTTGGTGTCATCTTTGATTACGTTTTAAGTATGATGGATTCGAGTGATTTGACAATAAGTTAGCAGAAACTGTGGATATTTGAAATGTTTTTCAGACCACATTTGTAATGCATGAGGAGACGGTAAAATGAAGCAGCAAATTTATTGAAGGAAACTAGATTTCTTATCGTTGAAGAAAACTAGAATAGTATTTAATAAAAATTATTACTTAGCGTTCAACATAACAAAAAAACATAAATGAGAAAAAAAAATGGAAAATCGTAAAATGTTAAACCCATCGTTTTCAAAAATGCGTCCATATCTTTCAGCAATCGGACATTCCTATTTTTGCTATTGGACCGGGTTTTCTAAATAGGTTAGGTTAGGTTTGAATTATCGTCGCACTAGAGCTACACGAGGGCTATTGGCGACGGGCGTCGTATTTTAGAACCACAGTCAGGTGACGAGCCAACACCTGAATAGGCACCCAACAACGCAACCGTTAAGGGCGACATCGTACGCGGCGTTAGGACTTTGAAGGATATTTAACGTGCACTCCCTTACACGGGGTATTATTCGTCGGACATTTTTGGCTGCACGGACCGTTTATAAGTAGGCAGCTATTTTCTAAATAAATTTTCGAATTAGTTAACCGATAACAAGTTAAATTCAGGCCCAATTTTTAATGAATTTTTTTACACTGTGCGATAAAATTAAATGATATTTTAAAATAGATTTTAAGTATATTCAATGTATATATTTGTATGGCCTTTTAACCAACAAAATGAGAATGTAATCAACAATTGAGTTACGCAGCATATAAATATAAAATTTGGGAATTCTATTGTAAAATAAACAACAGATGCACACATCAATTTGAAAGAGAAAAAAAGTAATAAGCTAAAATATTAAGTTTAAAAATATTATTTTACGTATTACGTATACTTACGGTATTGTTGATGAAAAATCTAAGCAAAATAAAAATATATTTCTCAAGAATAATAAATGTTCCTGAAACATAAAACATTGTTTTATGTTGAACGAATTCTATGCTTTACAATTGAAGCATTTTTTACCAGGTAAGGAAATCGCGATACCAGCAAAGTAATACGAAATAGGAAAACGAATATTATTTGACGATTTAATAATTAATTTTTAAAATTTATTACTTTAATTATCGACCCCACAATTAAACGAATGCATTTCGCCCTATAAAATACTTCTTTTCTCAACAATAAAATTTTTAGAAAAAAGATCATCAAGAGAAATTTAAAAAATATATATATATTACAATTAGTAAAATTTCATTGACTTCGGTCAATGATTTTTTCTTCAGCCCCAGGAAAATGTATATTATCTTTATTCTAAACACGATTTAATATGACAGCACTTAACGTTTTATTGCATTATCTCCTTCATTCGGTGTATTTCAAAACTTAATAGTTATAAAGCGTATGATAACAATAATAGTATGAAGCATTTGTATGGAAACTATAACAAATATAAAGTATATATTAAATTTGTATTGATTGTAATAGCCTAAAAAAAGTTTAAATCCAACCATCAGTATAATAGAGAAAATAAATATATAATTGATAAAAAAAAACTTATTTTGAATTAATTCTGTACTTACTGCTAATAATTAATTCTTCACACATTCAAGAACAGTTCAACACTTACCTACAAAAAAAAGAAAACCTATATAAATGCATATTCAATTTAATTATTTCTTCCATGATAATTAGAATTTAAGCTTGATATTTCATCAGTAAATTTTATAAAAGCTGCATGCAATAATATAGGAAGAAATTAAAAAAATGGTTTAATGTTATTAGGGAAAGTATCAAAAAAGATTCCTAAATATAGAACTATTGTTTACATCCATTCAACACTCAAAATAACAAGTCACATTTTAAAAACATGAAAGAATGCTCAGCATATTCCACCATATTAGCACCAAAGGTTTATATGGACTGTCTATGTTTCATAGTTGGCCAGCAAAAAAGACAGAAAAATGTAATTGACAGAAGCGATGTGTTATTTTACCATAACATTCCTCTAAGCAAATACAAAAAAATTTGACGAATATATTGAAATAACAAACACATTGAACAGTCTAAGTACGGTTCACGAAAAGACATAATAACGTTTTTATATTAAATAAATATCATATGTTACAAGTTAACTAACGTCACACTAGAGCTACATAATGGCTATGTGTCTACGATTTTACAATATAACTATGTTATACAGGTGGTTATAAAATAACGCTTGCTATTCGGAGTGGTCTGTAGCTTGAATGAATAATCCAAATGCATCAAAAATTGAGACACTTACTAATCAAGAAGGGGGGAAAAGAATGGAATCATAAAAAAATAGAATCCTAAAAAATAATCATAAAAAAGAATCATCATAAAAAAAAACCTCGTCTCTTGACCAGAATCTAAATTACGAGGCGTCGTCAATTATGGCTAATCACGGCCAACACAGCTAATTACGCCTCGTAATTTAGTACCCTGGTCAAGAGACAAGTTTCCTTTTTTCGAAAAAGAATGGAATCATAAAAAGAAACTCGTCTCTTGACCAAGGTTTAAATTACGAGACATAGCCAATTATGGCTAATTACGACCAACACATCCAATTACGCCTCGTAATTTAGAACCCTGGTCAAGTGACGAGTTTGTTTTTTATGATTCCATCCTTTGTCCCCCTCCTTGTTTAGTAAGTGCCTCAAAGTTTTTTTGCATTTGGCTTATTCATTCAAGCTACAGACCACTCCGAATAGCGAGCGTTATTTTATAACCACCTTGTAGTCTTGTTAGACAAGAGAACGATAATAATTTCCCTTCTAGGCTTTTATACTGCAATAAAAGCGTTTTTGACGTAACACTTAATTTAAGCTGTGTGTTGTAATACGTTAAAATAATTTCTGGTCGTTTAGAATGCTTTGAAACTGCCCAAGATATATGTATTCAATTAACCCGACTTAGGATAACAATCTGAAGTAATTAATCTTCCTTATGAAGTGGTATTAATTTAGGTAAGAAGTTTTCTAACTGAAGATAGGGTTAGAGTTGGGTTGAATTATCGTCACACTAGAGCTACACGAGGGCTATTGGCAACGGGGGTCGTAATTTAGAACCAAAGTCAAGTGACGAGCCGACACCTGAGTAGGCACACTACGTAACTTTTGAAGACGAAATCGTACGCAGCGTCCGTCGCTACATTGAAACATATTTAACGAGTACTTCCTCGACACGGAGAATTCGTGGACTTTTTGGCTGTAAAATTCGTTTATAGGTCAGCATTTATTTTGTTAATGTTCAGAACCGAACCTGGTTCCTTTCACATGCAAAGGCAAGCGCTTTACCAACTGGGCTTCGGGGACTGGGTTAGGTTTTGTGTAGGATTCACGCTACAGTTGTGTTGGAGCCCTTTTTAGAAGTAAAGGTAAATAATCAGTTAAAATACGGCACTGACCTAGTTGTGAACATTTATACAACTTTTAAAAGCCTAATATCGTTTTAAAAATAAGTTATTAAAATTTTATCAACGAATTTTCACAATCGGTTGATCTCACGAAAATGCGCCATGGACATCATTTTTAAATTTCAACTTTTTTTATTTTAAACAAAATCTGCTCGGTAAAAATTCTTGACACTTAATTTTCTCTTTTTATACTTCAAAATAAACAGTTCGTAAAAAATTCGAAAATTAAATTTAAAATTTGAGTGAAATATAGAACATCAAACTTTGTCATGTCCGTCACATTTGTCATGTCCGTCACGCTAATAAATATTTTACTATTTATAAATTTCTTAATTTTTTTCTTTCCGGTTTGCACATCCAGAGTCTTATATTGATTCCAAAAAAAAATTCTAGACTTGAAATACATACCAATTAAGAGTAAATGGTAATAATATAAGGTCAATACAAATCTGTGTCTCAATTTTTTCATGTCTGTCACGGCATGTTTTAACCCAATTAATTTTAAGTATTTTCTCTTCAATGAAAATTTCAGTGTTTTTTATAATCAAGACCTTTATTTGCACCACCCCATTGCAAATTTTTAACTGTCAATAAACATTTAGTACTTTTTAAGAGCCAAGAAAGCTGTCTTATGTCATGTCTGTCACGAATGGAATTAGCCAATTTTCAATGCACTGACCCTTACAGCAAAATTTAAAATTTTCTTTCACAACATTCGACAAAGACCAACATATGACACAATCTTTCGACAATTTCCAAGGAACAAAATCGAATGGTATGTAAATTTATCTTGCAACAAAGCAAACTTTTTTTTTCTGCTTTTAAATTCAAACTCGTTCCAATGGTTTCCATACTTTGAGATGAATAAGAAAAATAGAGAAGCTTTTATGTCTGTGGACACGCGATAAATTATCTGAATAGAGCAAGGGGGCTGTAGGGGGATAAATCCAATCTTGTCGAGATGCAATTGCGCTAGATTGGGAATAACCACGAACTGTTTTTGTTTACCTGCTATTGAGAATGTTTAGAAATAGTCGTTCCTTTATAGAAATATTTTTTATTATTTCTAATTATGCAATGTATAGATATATTTTATTTAGGGAGAGGTCGTTTTATCAAAAAGTTACGTAATGACTTTAACTCATATTAACGGCGAGTATGTGACCATCTAAGTCTTTAATTACGAACAAAAATGTTAGCTTTAAGTTTATAAAATTACCACTGACACGGTACCACTTTTTTTTAAAAAAATCTTCAATTTTGACATATTTCCTATAAAACTGATGTTTTATTAATTCAATCTATATTTAAAAACAATATCTGACAAAAAAAATTAAATTATTATAATTTTAAAGTTATGTATAAAAAAATGAAAATTTTTAACTTTTTTAAAATGCTAAAGGCTTTTTTAAATACAAATATTTCAACCCAATTTTTTTCTCTTGCACTTTAAACTGTTTTTTCACAAGGATTGGCACTCAATTTTGATTTCTCTTCAGTAGTTGTTTTATAAAAAAAACTAGGTAAAAAAACCCAAATTATTTGAGCATATTTGAAATATTTCGACTTAGTATCTTTTTTTATGTAAAAAAAAGTAATACTTTCAAAAGCAATTTTAATGCAAATTCTTAATATTAACATATTTGACAGATTGTACACAAAATTCCTTGGAATTTGATAAATAATTAAAAAAGCCTTAGCGTTTTGAAAAACTTGAATTTGAAAACTTGGCCCTTTTTTACATTTAAAACTTTATTTTCATTTTTAGCAAATACATAAAAAATTGAAAATTGATATTAGTTGCATTTATCTTATTTTCGACTAGAAAACAAACATAACCCAATTTGCTTGCTTCAGGTAACTTATTTCCTTCCAGCTTTCATTCCTTGACTTCCCTCGATCAGTGATATATTCTCACGTGACATTGGTTTACAATCAAGATTCAGCAATTAAATTTCATTCACCATTTCTGTTGCCACTCAAGACCTGAAGCAATCCTATTTCAAAATAATGCGTAGTAATTTCTATATATGTACAATCTCCACGCAATAACAAATTCATATAGTATTCAATAAAAAAATATATAATTGATTATGAGAAAATATTCAAAACAAACAGCAGTTGCTCTTCATAAAATAACGCAACTCATGGGCAATTGAGAAACGACTGATCCTATTTCTCCATATTCCTGAAATCGTTTGAAGTGTGCCAATATTCGGTAGTACTCTTCTTTCAGAAAGATGTACTGTCACAGAGGGGTTTGGTGTTTGATGGGTACAGAAATGCACACCAGAAGATTGTAGGCCCATTACCCACTTATTTCGGAAACGAATAATTAAAACTACATTGCTCAAAAGAATTAGAGGAGCAATTTGCGTACCCTTTCGTTTGTTTACCCTTTCAGTTCCAACCTCTTATTCTTTCTTAAAGAAATCTAAAATTTGTGAAACGGATTCATTATGCATATAGAATGAAAAGGAAAACAACAGGAGAGAAAATCTTAATTTTTTAACTAAAATTTAAGGAAGGAAATATTTTATTCCTAACTTTTTAATAAATCATTATAAAAAAATGTCAAAACTTTATTTGTAAAAAAAAAGGAAAAATCAATTTTCAAACATCCAAGAATGCAAGAGTGAAGAATTTGGGGTCAATTTATGGCATAACATTTAAAACGGTACTTGCAAACTCTAAAAAATGCACTAATTTTAAAGTTTTTGAGAAACGGGAAACTTGTTATTGTTAAAGAAATTAGTAATATGTTCATTGACACAAAAATCTAAATTTTTTCAAAAAATATCACTTAGCACGTTCTTCCACTAAGCTCTTCAATTGTCTTTTGACACAGACCAATTTTGACATAGTAAGATGCAATTTTACTGTAAACATCAGCAGTTTAAGAAAACAAATTATTGTACACTATGTCCACACTACGACAATAAAAACTTATAAGAAATGCGAGCGCATGGAAATGCATATACAATTTGTATAGGCATGCGCGCGCACCTACCTCGAATGGTACAAACTGTATATGCAATTCGATGCGCGCGCATTTATTGTCATATTTTACTGTCGTAATGTGGAAATAGCAGTAGAAAATAAAAATATACGATCTTCTAACATTTTTTACAGTGTATATTTCAGATTAATGCATCATCAACAGAACCCCCAAGAAAAGGTAAGGTCACTCCAAGGTTCGACTCTGATGAAGAATGGATTCTGCAGATGCAACCCCAATTTAACAGCAGGTGCATCGTGATATTCCAAATATACTTTTCCGCAATTAAGATACCAACAGACAGCACATGCTTTATGGATTTCATGTATTTTAGTGGCACACCAAGGTTTTAAAAAGCATACTTTTTGATTTTGGGGTGTGTGTGATGATGCATTTGGAATTGAAAGTTAATTTGTTATTTGTGGTAATGTTAGCCTAAACAGATATGGTAATAGTGTAAAAGTTTTCAACTTAAGTAATCATGGTTTGTTTGAGAAAAAACTATTAAAAAACAAAACTGGGATTATTTTCACATTTTTTTAGCTGGATGGTTGAATAACAAACTAAACTGTATTGCGAAATGTCCTAGTCTGATCACCATGGTAAATTTATGCGTAGTGAAATAGCAATAATTGGTAATAATTTGATATAATAATGTAATGCAAGGGCAATAATATAATGTATAATATTAGTGTAGTGTTGTAGTAGAATCGGTATACTAGTTGAAAGGCCAGATTATGAAAATTGTTTTGAAAAACTTTTTGTTCAGTTTGTAAGTTCTTTGTTGCATCTGCAGAATGGTCTAATGAAAGTATAATTATTTTTATAAGTAATTTTTTTAAAAAAAATTTTCCTTTGTGGTAATATTCATATGAATGTACGTGATACAAGATAACAAGTAATAAATTGCTCTGAAAGGATGGAATTCAATTTCCATTCAGCTGTTCGTTTTGTTTTTAAGTCATCTTTTGTTGCACTGGTTAATGGATCTGACAGATGATATTTTGTGGAATAGATTAATTTTAAATTAAGCAAATAGTGAATCTTCAATGAAAATTGTTGTTGAAATTTATTTAGAAAATTTAGAACAATCATTCTTAAACATGAGAGCTGCAGCTGCAAAACACTGATGCTAATTGTATTTATTTAGAAAATACACACACTGCAGATAAAATAATCCAATTGCAGTGGTGCAAAGAACTATTTAATCCAAAATAATTCCTTTAAGTTAACTACAAAACGATTTTATTTTAATAACGCATTAAGTTACCCTGACCACAGATTAGAAAATAAATTCTAATTTAACTTCCTCTCACCCTCACCCGTCAAAAAATACTCAAAAACACATGCGTACAAAACAGCTGTTGCTAAATTAATCATACAGAAACAGTGATTCATCATTCAACTACCGGTATTTATCTACCTAGGTCGATAGAAGACAACTTCTTATGTTTTAACATTAAACATATCTGCCTTTTGTAATAAGATACATAGGTTGACCTGACTCACTGCATTTGGCAGTACGTTTGGGTTTGATATTAAATTTACCCTTTCAGTCCCAATGAGAAATTGACATTATCATTTTATAATTTTTTTTTTTGTTGGACTATTAAGGTTAGTCGATTAAATTTGTGATGTAGTATTTTAATTTTAACATGGTCAAAGTCGGTCTAGTAATACACCTATTTCTTACCTTTTCTTGTCTGATAGTTTTATGTAAATTTTAAAGAGATCAGATACTATATAAAGTATTGTGGATGTGTCTTTCTTTGCTTATTTCATTCTGTCATTATGTTATAACTTAAATAAAGTAATTTGATCCTGGATTTTATTCATTGCATTCAACTAGCACTGCCACTCTGTTGGGCAATATAGCCCAACATTTTTCTCCATCTATAGCTATTTATATCAAAAATCACATCAGTCGGATTCTTCAAACTTTTTTCTATTAGAAAATATTTTTTATTAATCTCAATAGGTATCAGCCCTCTTATTTTTTAAAATTATGTTTAGAAAAATGATGATGCCAATTGGCATCATTGGGACTAAAAGGGTTAAGCAGCTATAAAACTAGCAATTGCGTAAATTATCTTTTTTACTTTTTATAGATTTTTCCACACAAAAACAAAATGTGATAAAAAAATTAATGGTGATTTCAAAGTCTAAAGTTAATTACTAAAATAATCAGGATAAAGATACTCATAAAAAAAATACCCTTTACCTACGAAATTCAACTCTAGCAAGTATTGGAACTCTGCCAGATTCCAAAACCTTCCACACGTGTTAAAATACGAACTGCATTATCGACTGCACTTACCTGGAATTTTTGAGTTTTAATCCGACATACACATTTTTATTCCAAGACACACTTCAACAGAACACGAAAAACACAGAAACTTGCACATATAAAAAGAACACTACCGGCATCTTTTCGAAAAGATTCGAAAGAGCTGCGTCTCATTCGATCCGGCATTCTTCGAACACCAGTGGCGAATGGGAGAGGGGGGGGGGAGGGAGGAGATGGAAAACACCGCCCCTTGTAAAACGTCTGGCGCACGCGGGAAAAACGGAGAGTGCTGCTGCAAGGGTTGCAAAACAATCAAGTAAATTGAGTCGCCAAGTCGCACATTTCTTAAATTGCTCTCCCAAGCTGCTTTCAGTTGATATCTCATGCGTATAGGGGGCTGGGGAACCAAAAGAGGGAAATCCACTCCTATAAGAGAAGTGTATTTTCGACACTGAAAAAGAGTGGTAATTAACTCCTAAATCGCTCGTAATCGCCTTAAAATCGCTGTTTGTTGTTAAGATTGTTGGAGGTACATAACAAAAGAGTGAAATCCACTCCTATAGGAGAAGTGCATTTTCGACACCGAGAGGAATGAAAATTAACTCAGTTTGAGTTAAAATCGCTCGTTTGTTTTAAGAGTGAATGAAGGATTTTTGCTTTCTCGTAATATTTGATAGGAATACCATTGTCGAATCCTTAGTTGTTTGGGAGTTTTGGGGCTCTTCAGTAAGGAAAGGGTTAAGCATTCGCCTAGCATGCGGAAGGTCCCATGTTTGGGTCCGGGCATCACCAAATTAACTGCAGACCTATGAACGGCCCGTGTAGTCAAAAATGTCCGATGAATAATACCCCGTGTGGAGGGAGCGCACGTTTAATATCCTTTAAAGCCTTAACGCTGCGTACGATGTCGCCCTTAAGGGATGCGTTGGGTGCCTACTCAGGTGTCGGCTCGTCAACTGTGGTTCTAAAATACTATGCCCGTCGCCAGTAGCCCTCGAGTTGCTTTAGATCGACGATAGTTTAAAACTAAACTCATGCTTATAACTTAAATGTGTAACAAGTCTACCTTGACATATACACAACGTGCTAAATACTTAATATTGTACACAACGTACTAAATACGTGATATTGTACACAACTTCGTTATAATTCGTACAGCATTCGTAACAGCATGGCATAAGTATTTGATCAATTATCTCGGATTCCAAATGAAAAATATAGTTTGTAAAAACACCTTATGAATTGTAAATATACACTATTGTTTACCGTCAATCAAGAAAAATTCTTATTTCTTGTAAAACACGCCATCTTTAAGTATACTTAAAAAAATTATGTTTAAATTTTTCTCAACATGTTATACACTCAGAATGATGAACAGAAAGCTTCGAATATGATGAATTAAGTTTAAATAAATAAGTAGGAACAAAACTATTGTAAATTACATTAAATGATAAAATGAACACATTCTCACCTTTAAAGTTTCAGTAAGGCAGATCATTTTCGCCTTATTTCCTTCACAAGGTGCGTATTTGGTAATGTAAACATTTCCGGTTGTCTATTTCCAGCCTTATTTAGGAGTTTTAATTCGCCCAATTATGCCTTGTAATAATTAATTCTGATCAAGTGACGAGCGACACCTGAAGGGGAAAGTACGTACGTACACTCCGTGAAAAGCTAACTTGTGTAAAAACAAAGAGTAAAAAGGCAGACAGAAAAGCGCGGTTGGTCTATTAGTTGGAAACTCTTTTAAGGTAATATTTACATGCAGAATGATCTTAATGCAATTTAACCAAAATACGCTTTTCATTCTGATAAATTGCGAAATTTCCTCAAATATTCAAATCTGTTGGACCTTAAATGAAATTAATGTTTTAAACATGTTTTCTGGATGGATTCACAAATAATTTAGGGAACTCTTTACATCCGCGGAAGGATCTTCTCCATAGCATATTTTTATTTACCCTACTTAGTTTGGCATGAAGTGTAAAGTTGTACGTCTTCTTGTTGTCTATTACTAACGCGCATCTTAAACACAGCTACTTTACTACTTACACCTCATAATTTAGAAGCCTGGAGTGGTCAAGTGTCGTTTGAATTATCTAATGCTATTCCCATGAATGCTACTCGGCAACAAATTCTTACGCTACAAAAATTGTAATATTTTAATCCATATTATTGAGCAGGTTAGGTTAATGAAAACGGGTTGGGACTTTGCTCCTCAGAAGGAACATAGCCCCGTTTAGCCCCTTTAGACGTAGGATGCCTGCCTTGTCCCTTGACTGCGGTTCAAAATTCCGAGGCTCGTAAGAAAACCTTTCTGTAACTTCAGTGCGACGTTGTTTCAAGCAAACCAACCTTCAACCAGAATAATATGGCATACACAACCTCTGAGGTAGAGGTGAATTCAACTTCAAATGCATTAAGGGGTCACAGGAGTCTTAAAAATGTGCAAAGAAGATACTACAAAACATAGTTTGATCTTTCATGTCATTTTTGAACTACTGAATGTATAAGTATAATTTTTTTATATGTAATTCTACAAGATTTATTTATTATAAAACAAGTTTTAAAATTTATGAAACTCTAGCCAAAACTAAAATAAATGATATTAAACATGAAGGTACTTGAACACACTGTGATTAGGCTTGCGCGGCAAATTGTGAGGTCAAAATTGAAAAAATGAATAAGAAAATGACTTTATATTGTAAAAATATGTACAAACAAAGACTTATACCTAAATTCTCAGCTCAATTTTAATTAGAAATTATTTTTTAAAAAATTTAAAATCAAAATTTTAAAATTTTTATTAATTTTTTTAGAAAAAAGTTCTTAAAATATTTTCTAATTAAAATTGAGCTGAGATTTTAGGTATAAGTCCTAGTTGGTACATATTTGTACAACATAAAGTCATTTTCTTGGTCATTTTTTCAATTTTGACCTCACAATTTGCCGCGCAAGCCTAATCACAGTGTGTTCAAGTACCTTCATGTTTAATATCATTTATTTTAGTTTTGGCTAGAGTTTCATAAATTTTAAAACTTGTTTTATAATAAATAAATCTTGTAGAATTACATATAAAAAAATTATACTTATACATTCAGTAGTTCAAAAATGACATGAAAGATCAAACTATGTTTTGTAGTATCTTCTTTGCACATTTTTAAGACTCCTGTGACCCCTTAACTAAACTATTCGGAGTGGTCTGTAGCTTGAATGAATAATCCAAATGCATCAAACATTGAGACACTTACTAATCAAGAAGGGGGGAAAAGAATGGAATCATAAAAAACATCCAATCATAAGAAAAAAATCATAAAAAAGAATAATCATAAAAAAAACAAACTCGTCTCTTGACCAGGGTTCTAAATAACGAGGCGTAGCCAATTACGGCCAACGCAGCTAATTACGAGTCGTAATTTAGAGCCCTGGTCAGGAGACGAGTTTCTTTTTTCCGAAAAAGATTTAAATCATAAAACAGAAACTCGTCACTTGACCAAGGTTCTAAATTAAGAGGCGTAGCCAATT
Source organism: Hylyphantes graminicola (assembly GCA_023701765.1). NCBI lineage: Eukaryota > Metazoa > Arthropoda > Arachnida > Araneae > Linyphiidae > Hylyphantes > Hylyphantes graminicola. The sequence continues at coordinate 62,225,979 of CM043116.1, read as the reverse complement.
ATGGCCAATTACGGCCAACACAACCAATTACGCCTCGTAATTTAGAACCCTGGTCAAGAGACGAGTTTGTTTTTTATGATTCCATTATTTCCCCCCTTTCTTGATTATACCAAAACCGAGCTTAAGTTTGCAGCAGAGAAATGTACTGAGCGGAAGAATCTTGGTAAACAACCCGTCTGGCGCCGCAAAATCGCGTACTCTGATTGGCTGCTCCTTTCAACCCTGATATTCATGCGCCCTGTTACGTCAAAATCGAAGGAAAAAAATAATTAAAATAACACTCTAACTGAAGCTTAACTAATAAAAATAATAAATTTATGTCTTGAAATAACAAATAAATTTGTTTATTGAATGTGAAATACCTTTTTGTATTCGATTCTCGCACTCAAAAATGAGAACTATTTACCCTTTTTCTCGTAGAACATTTGTATACTGCAAACTTAAGGTCGGTTTAGGTATAGTAAGTGTCTCGATGTTTGTTGCATTCAGATTATCCATTCAAGCTACAGACCACTCAGAATAGTGAACGTTATTTTATAACCACCCGGTTTTTCCAATTTAACTCGCAATACCTGCTATATTTAAGAAAAAAATATATATCCGAAAAAAGTATTTTTCTAGAGCTACGAGATCTTTAGTTTGCAGGTCTTAGGCATTTTAGGGTAAGGCTATATCATTTCCTGAAAAAACGTATTATGTGTAACATTTTACATTTATTGTGTTGCACAAAAAACTTTTGTAAAATTTAACGAAATAATTTAGTGCGAACTTTTTTTATTAGAAAATTTTTTTTACCGGAAAGACACGGAACGCGGGAAAGGTTGAAATTTTTATTTAAGCTTGTCAAAGAAAATTTATTTCAAATGGTTTGCAACTTATTAATATTGACAATAATAAGAAAATTAAAAAAAAAACATTATTTAATTGATGTACTTTGCTTTTGATTAGTAATTTGAAAAAAAAAAATTCACAAATAGTCATTTTGTGAAACTCTTTTCTGCATAGAAGCATTTATATAATACAAGGTTGCGTTGGGTGCCTATTCAGGTGTTGGCTCGTCACTTGACTGTGGTTCTAAAATACGACGCCCGTCGCCAATAGCCCTCGTGTAGCTCTAGTGCGACGATAATTCAAACCTAACCTAAAAATATAATACATTTTTTAATAGAAATTTAAACATTGGGGCATTTTGCTAAGAATTTTCAAATCCAGTGGTCAATATCCCTTCTGTAGCTTTAGTGCGATGATCATAGCTCTATTGCGACGATAGTAGCTCTAGTGCGAATCAATTTCTAAGCCAGATTCCGTCTCCACAACTGTAACAAAACCACTACATCTGATCTCGAGCCATTCAAGCTCAGAGCTACCGAATTGTCTGATGATACGTGATTAAGTTATCAGATTCCTGTGTTCAACAGCATGACAAGCAATGTCACAGATGTAGCAGATTAATTCCTATGGTCAATGACAGAATTAAGTAGCTGGGGACACAAGCAAGATAAATTGTCAACCTAAGATGTCTGTGATATCAGTAAAGAATAACTTTTGTGGATTTATTCTTATAGTTTTTTTGACGTCATGTTTCGCAAGGGAGGATTAGGATTAGATTTGTTAGTTGGTCGAAGTTTATTTAAGAGGCTTTGAAAAGTTGAGATGAAAAACCTGACGATGGTTATACGAATACTACATCAGAAAATTTCCCCATAATTGGTATAAAATTATTAAAATACTGAACAATAATTAAGTTTTTGATTTATAAAAATAAACATTTGTTTTTCAGTGAAATTCCTAATAAATGAGAGTATTCTGGTAATAATGGACATCTGAAGAGGCCACGCCTTCATTTAACGTTACAGTTACTTCAAACGTTGTCATGAATCCCACAAACAAACCATCCGGCCGCTAATTCGTTTAAACTATAACTGTCACGCTTGCATTGGTGCCGCTGTTACGTTAAGCATTGTCTTTCTTTCCCATAAACAAACCCCGCTCGACCTTGTTTGAATTGTTCGTTTTCTAAACCAGATTTCGTATCCGTACCTTTAATAAAACTATCACATTCAATCTATTACTCAATACTACAGGGTGAGGCAAATAAAAGTGGCCCCGGTCAAGAGATAGGAATACGTTGAAATGCTTGTCGAGAAAAACTCTTGAAGCCGCCTGAAACCTGTTTTTGCATTGGTTGGATCGGATTTGCTTCACATTAGAGCTACTCAGACTAGTGGCGAGTTCAGATCTTACTTCGTATGGTATGAAGACGTCTCATAATGCAAATTTTGTGTCTTACAATCAATTTAAAATGTTTTGTAATAACAAAAACAAAACATTTCTTGGGAACATTTCTTAGTCACCTCTACAAACCTTGTTTATATTTCATTTCAACTAGCTTCTCAAACCATAGCGTAGTTGCCAGCAAATAAGTCGCCAAGCGTTTGATTGGGCTTAATATTGAAGCGATCAATAGCTTCCGTTAGCAAGCCTGTTTTTGTATTGGTTTTTGACTCGACAACATTTCTGTCGTATTCGTATCTTCACGTTGGGGCCACTTTTATTTGTCTCACCCTGTACTAAATTGTCTGATGATACGTGAGGAAGTTATCAGATTTCGGTGTTCTACAGAAAACTTGACAACCGATGTCACAGATGTATCAGATTAATTCCGATGGGCAATGACAGAACTAAGTAGCTGGGGACACAAGCAAGATAAATGTCACTATAAGATGTCTCTAAGTATCAAGATCTAAGGTGTATCTTGCGGATTTGTTCGCATGTTTTTTTATTATGCTTCGCAAGGAAGGATTAGGATTACTCGAAAAAAATAATTTGTTAGAGAAAAATGTGTAATAGGTTTTGAAAAATATTTTTACGTTAAGACGACAGGCATATAGGATAATATCTTTAAATAAAATTTCCCTAGAGTTATCTGCATTTGTTCTAATACTCCTGCCCTTTATTTAACATACATTTAAGAATAAATTTAATAAAATTTGATTAAAAAAATGAACCATGTCGCCAAATTTTTCTGATTACTTCCTTTGTTGAGATCTTTTGAATTAATCTTATTTACATCACACACACAAAATTGATCACCAGAAGGTATTTATTTAGAACAATGAAAGAAGATTTTAAGCTTGTTTTTATAAGTTTAAGTTTGTTTCAATGAACACAATATAAGAGAAAAATACCATAGTCCCTATTTATTTAGGTCAAATAAAGTTACACAAAAAACTAATCTTAAAAGAAAAAAAAAACGTTTTTGACAGAATGGCAGGCGTTAAAAGTATTCACAAAAGGTTGACATACCTGTTCATATTTTAAATAACATGACAAATTATAGGAACTAATTAATTTTCATTCTATTCCTCACCGAATTACGACTCAAAAAAAGCTACCCAATAATTGTTCAATGTTTCTATCGGAACTTGAGCAATGTTTCCATATATCAACTCTAAAGAAAACCACCGATAAATCAATTAAATTTGTTCTACAATTGCATACTTTAAAAAGATATTAGTCGTAAGATAAGAGTTCCTCAAATTACGCGTAAGGTTGTCACTTGGAGATGGTAAGGAAAATACCAAAGTGGTGTTTGTTACTTGCTGTTTGAAATCGCTAAGAACAGACTTACAAACTGACAAGACCCTTGAACAATAGAATTAAGGGCCACGAAGCGTACAGCTGGGGCAAAACACACTCCACCCCTCTTTACTTGGCTTCTATTGATCAGGGATTTTTTTGAAATGCATCATTTTCCAGGAAATATTATAAGAAATTGATCACAGGAAATAAAAATTGTATAAAAGTACAATAATATGTATAGCATATTAACATTTTCGTTGCGTAACATTAGAATGAGACAACATATCAAAATGAGTACAAAATTCCAACGGCAACTCCCAATTTATTTTCTACATAAAAATGTTTATCACCTTTAAAAAATACCCCAATCACAAATTATTATTTTGCATTATTTGTTGAGACATAAGCATTTAAAGCTGAACGTCCATAATGTTAAAAAAGTTTTACAAATTTTTATTCGTACCTCCACAAATAAAACTATTTAGCTTTCTACTTCTTAATGTTCCAAATACAAATTACACAGGGTTTTTTTCATAAACTTTTCATGTTTATATATTTTTTAAAAATTTAAATAAAAAATATTAAAAATGTAAATAAATCAAAAACAAGTTTTTTTGTTACAAAAATGAAGTAGATCTAATGGGACCAAAATCTCTAATTTTTTAATTCAGCAACAATAATTTGCTGAGTTATTGTAAAAAAAAAAGAGTTTCAGGGAAAAAATAAAGTTAGAGTTTAAATTTAATCCTAACTTGCATTATCGTTTGGTGGTTGAAAAACTTTTATTATTTTGTAAAATCGTTTTCTAAGAACAAAGGTTTGAATATTATTTTTTGAAAAAAAAAAATTATTATTTTTTTGTTATATAGGCATCGGATCCCCTAAAAGTTACTCCAATACTTTTCGCGACTGAGACTGAATAAAACCATTTGGTTGAAGTATAGATAAAGTAAACCATAAGTGGTTGACAAATGACAGTGATTGCGCCCTCTAGAAGGGAAGGGCGTAGGATCTATTGCCCATTACCCCGCTCGCAAGAAGAGACAGTCACAAGAGACACACAAAGAAGGACGCCACTAACACATAGACAAAAAACAACATTTATTGACAAACACAAGCATCCATGCCTTTACCAGGATTCGAACCCGAGCCCAGAAGCTCCAAGGCTAGTACACTAACCATTGCGCCAGTGGACCGGCACCATAAGTGGTTACTTTGTAAATAGCAAGAACGCCGAAAACTACTTCTTGAAAATAACTGCAGCACATTTCTTCTGTCACCTTAGTATTTATCGCCCCTCATTCAAATGCAGATTGTGCACTGAGCTGAGTGTGAATTCTTCGTGAATTATGTCGAGATTTTCTCCAAGATAACGTCCATCTAATGTGCAAATAATTAGGAAAAAGTGGAATTTATCTTGCACAGTGGCTCTTTTGGGCGGGCAAACATGGTTACCGTAATTAATTTCCTGTTTCCTTTTTCGTGTTGTAAGATATTATTTGTCTAAATTCTGTGCATAAAAATGTAATTTCTGGAGATATGTCATATCGTAACGAATAGCTTATCTTTTGTGGTAAAATGTAAGTAATTGTTGGAAGGAAAATGATATGCTTAATACAACTTATTTTTATTCCGAGAGTACGGACGGACATTTTTGGCCTGTCAATATACCTAATTTTGTGCCTCCCCGGTGGCGCAATCGTTAGGATGCCAGCCTTTGGAGCTGCTGGGGTCGGGCTCGAATACCGGTTCGGCATGGATGTTTGTGACCGTCAATAAATATTGTTATTTGTATATGTGTTTGTGTTGTCCTTTCTTTGTGTGTCTCTTGTGCTTGTAAAATCTCTTTCTGTGTCTTTCCCACTTGACGAAAGCTTATAAGCGGTTTTCTGAACAAGCACACAAGCTGGAATATATATGTACCTACTATACCATTCCATGCCTACTTTTCTATAGTTTTTAATTCTAATATTTTTAAAAGAAAAATAGGCAGGAATTCATAGACTGTAGTTTCGAAATCCGTTATGGGCAGTTTAAGGTATAATGGGCGCGTTGAACCGTAGGTCTCCAAATCAAAGTGAATCAGCGTTAATCTAATTGAGAAAAACTATTTTCTCTGCCACATTTCTCCTGCTGTATTGAATATTTTTACAAACGGATTTTTTACGTGATAAATTTAGCTGACTTACAGGTCCCGACAATCCCACTTTTTGAAATTGGTTTGAATAATTTTACAAAAGGCATTCGAAGCAATTTTAAAAAGTGTCATTATAGAGACCTGTAAGTTATCTACATTTATTATTTAAATAAAACAGCTTGCAGAAATATTCAATACAGCCGGAGAAATCGTAGAGAAAATGATCGTATCATCTATACGTAATTAATTCGAGCAATATTTATATTCTAAGTAACAGCGTAATCCTTATGAATTTTACATATAATTGGCTATTTTTATACTGTTTTGAAAATGTTTGTTAGAAAACATTATAAATGTAATATTACTTTATACAAAATCTCAAAAAATACTCATGAAGTTGTAGCATTTCGATAGCAAAAGTATTTTTACAATGATTTTTTTTTATTATTACAAAAGAATTTCTCTTCTTTTAAAAATAGTAGTACATTGTTAAAATTTCATGCTTGATTTCATCATAATAATACTTGCGAGTAGTTGCAGAGGCTCTGTCGTGAAATGTTTAACAATATTTTCGAAATTCGTACTCGGTTGAACAATTGTTCAGGTTTGGAAACAACCTTTGCCCGCTGATGCTACAACGAACGGTATTTTTAGTGAACAGAGATTGTCAACCTGGTGGGGCAAAATAGGACAAATGCGATTTTCAATAAAACCCTTACTTTTTATGTATTAACATTCGCCTCAAGTAGAAAAATATAGTAAACTATAAACTGTAATAATGTGTGGTTTTTTTCCTAATACATTTCAAACTCTTTTTCCTAATATATTTCGAACTATTTTTCTTATTTATAGTATTTGTTAAAATTTGAAAGTTTACCCCATCTTTTCCCGTGCCCAGTACTCTTGTTAATTTCAATTGGGCTGTTTCAGATGACGTAACTCTCCATATTAATTTTGCATTTACTGCGATTTCATTTATTTTTTTGGTTCTACTCTCAATGCAACTTTTTCCACCTACTGCGTTCTATTTTCGAGACCTTTTACATGCAATTTTTTTTTCTGCTATTGATTAAGTTTTAATTCGATTAAATTTCAAGCATACAAAGCATTACCACAATGCTCTTGGGAAACTTTTTGTACACAAATAACTTTCGAGAATACCAAAACAAATGTAATTCCACCAGGACCAAGAATTAAAACAATGAAGCTATTGCCACTCAAAGAATGAAACACGTCCTTTCCACTAGTTATGAGATGATGTTATGGGTGAAAAATGCATGCTGAGCATATGATTAAAACAAAAAATTTCACTTCTGCCCTCGGCGGTGCTCGCAATTCTGATGGTTGCTGGGAATGCTGGGTCGGCACTTGTATTTGGCTAAAGACTGCCGTGCTGCTAGTGGTGGCTGGAGCACGTTAAATATGTGGTGGTCACAAAGTCCTCCATGTTCCCATACCAAATTAATACCTCTGGGGGGATCAGAGCAGGGGGTTATGGGCCTTTGATCTGGATCAAAATTTTGATATGTGAGTGAGAATGGATGTGTGAAAGGGACCTTCCTGTAAAACGGATGTGTCATGCTGACGAGCAAAAGTCGGACTTCCTCCCTTGTGACGCTCAATAAAAACGGAAGCCACCCAACTTCGCCTAATCTGGTTGTTCTCTACTCCGGGCTCGGTTACCGAGTGACATTAGAAACAACAACAACAAAACAAAATTTCACAAATAATTCCTCAAATCTAAGCGCAAAACACCCTACATTCCAACCACTTTTAAGTCCACCCTCCCTAATGAACATGTCCGGTCATCACGTTAAGATTAATGAAACATAAGACCCAACCAGGGGTATCTTAAAACCCCCGCCAGGGCTAGGAGTTGAGCTGTTTGCTGATTAATGTCGTCTGCGTAAAATGAGTTGATTAGTAGGGGATGCGTTGTTGTAATTAAGGTTTTGAAAGGCGGAGATTAGATGCAGAGGAAAGGGTAGAAGGAATAGCGTTAGCGTATGAGCTAAGGTTAATTGATGAAGGATGGAAGTAAGGTGCTATGCAGCTGCTAGCTGAATTTTGGGTACATTTATTTTGCAATGAAATTTTTTTAAACTAACATTATTATATAATTAGTATAAATAAAATGATTTTTTTTGTATTTTTTTATATTTTTTATATTTTACGTTTATGTAATTTAACGAAGTTAGTGTGTATTGAAATGTTACACTAGAACGGCCGACACGGCGGAGCAATGGTTAGGGAGCTAGAATTTGGAGCCACTGGATTAGGGCTTGAATCCCGATAAGGCATGGATGTTCGTGTTTGTCGAGTATATGCGTAATACGTGCTCGTTAAATCTGTTGGGTACGAAAGTCCTGTGGGCGGTCATTGCGCAGTTTCCCACGGGTACAGGTCCCTGGAGATTATTTCCCTCCTTTTCAGGGACATGTTTAAATTGTGGATATGGCGCGCGATAGATGGCAGCATCTGTCACGTATGTGTGCGCTGTGTAGGTCTTACTTGACGAAGGTTTATAAGCCGGTCTCTGACCAAGCACACAAGTCTGAAAATATATGTCTACACTCTTAAAACAAAAGAGTGAAACCCATTCCAGTTGGAGAAGTGCATTTTCGACACTGGAAAGGAGTGAATATTAACTCAGACTGAGTCAAAATCACTCGTTTGGAGTGATCCTGTTGGAGGTTTAACACACAAATGATCCACTCCTTTCGGAGAAGTGCATTTTCAAGACTGGAGGAGTGAAAATTACTCAGATTGAGTTAAATTCGCTCGTTTGTTTTAAGAGTGTACCAGCCATCATACTGAAATAGCTTGAATTGGGTAGTTGAATTCTGTTCATATTTATTTTATGCCGAAAAATTTTATAATATCATTATTCTATAATTAATACAAATAATATAATTTTCTTTGCCAAAATTGTCGGATGTCATTCTATTTTTGGGCATTTACTTTCAGGTTATTTTTTTAAAATAGTTTGTTCATCTAAAGTTATATCAATGGAGCCACTGGAATTCGGTAGCTGATGAGTTCTAGATACAATTATTTTGTTTCGAATAATTAAAAAAATATTGTTATATGATTAGCATAACTTAAATAGTATCTTTTTTTGTCTATTTTATTTTATACCATTTAATTAATATTTTGGGGCTTTAAGTTAATGCTATTTATTAAAATAAAGTTGATCTAACACTATATCTATGGAACTGCTAGAATTCAGTAGATGAATTCGGGGTAATTTTTTTACTTTGAAAATTTTTATAATGAAATTATTAAATATAATCATTAAAATAACATTTGTTGCATGTGTTATTTCATATGATTTTTATTATTATTGGACATTTAGAGATATGAGACATTAATTTATTAAAATAAAGTTAGCTTGTTTTGTTAACGTCATACTTATTCAACTAACAACAAGTGGGGCTGTAAGGCCTATAGGGAATAATTTTACATAAGATGAGCAAACAAAAACCACAATTAATATTTACTTAAAAGTAAAATAGATATTTAACATCTCTAAAGTACAAGTATCCTTACTCTAGAATAAAAACTTCTATTTTTAAGTAGTAATGTAACACTTCCATTGATTGTATAAGATAACCCTCTATTTTACCAAGTCTTTAAAGGTTTATTTACATTAACAAGCTGGATATTAATTCGGTTAAATACTTTCATAAGAGCAAATATTGGCATCTAGAATAATTCCTCAGATATGTCCTCTGAAATAAGCATCTTTGAAGCAAAATAATAATAAATATGCATACCTAATGAATTTCTTTTTTAATTTATAAAAAAATTGTAATCAATCAACTTTTAAATTAATTCTTCTTTTACATCTTTTATTTAAAAAAATTCAGAAAACCAAATTCTGTGAACAATGCAATAAATACATATTTTCTTATTCTGAAAATTTTTAACTAAACCATTCAAACCCACTTGTTGCTTTAGTTTCTCAACTTCTACAAACAATCAACAGCGATAAGCAGCCAAATCTAGAAATCCAAAACTAACAATTCTTGCAAGAAACAAGCTTCTAAAAATCAATATTATCTAGATCCCCCTTTTCCCACTTCGCTCCGGGCTTTCCTGATGACGTCACGTTGAGAGACTGTTCATTTCCCACCTACAGTCGGGTGTTGCTCCTGGGCTTCCCCTTATTTTTGGATGAATCCAATTAAGTTTCGCTATGGAAAAGTGTAGGGGGAAGAGGGGTGTGGGTTTTCAAAGGTGTTGTGTATAAAAATAAAGAATTTACTTGGTGAAAACTAATTATCTTATAGTTTGATTAGATGGCTTAGTGTTTAAACATATTGTGCGTTACGCAATTGTTTACTTGGTATATTGTGCATTAAAGAATATGTAGACTAATTGAAGAAAATTTAAGACAGATGCCATAATCGAAATTAAATATTTTAATAATAGAGTTACTCTTTCCTTGGTCATTTCATCATATTTATCATCACTGTTTCCACTCAAGACGTGAAACATGGCCAACCAAAAAAATAAAATATATTCAAACATTTGTCATTTAGTGGGAAGAGTGTGCCGCCTATAGGCTCATAGTCATTTGCAACCCTTTCTATATTTTCTATTAGGTTATAGACCATTTGTTTTACATATGACAAAAAATGAGACATTGGTGTTCATATTTTTTGTAATATGGAGTTAATTTAGGTTAGATATATCTACAATTTTAATGGTTTAAGTAAAAAATTAAATGTTCACTTTGGAATAAATTGCCAAATTGCATCTCCTTAAAAATTTCCCGCTCTAGGCGGCAAGCCTATTTAGAAATACGTCTCTGTTGTAATGAACCCGGGAGCATACACGGAAAATTCATAAATATTATCTGCATTTCAACTGAGATAAAAAAAATGACATATGGTTTAAAACACACTATTTTTAAAATAAGCAAATAAGCGTTAAGAAATATGCTAGTCCAAAATCTGTGCTGATTCTGCGAATTCCTTCCCAAGGTAATAGCTGCAAGGACATTAAAAATATCTTTCATGTATATTTCCTTTTCTGATTTTATTGCTTTGAATAAATACTAAAACATTTTAAACACATTTAATACAAAGTGAGCTATTGTGTAACTCCTCAAAATACTTAAAAATAAATCATTGATTAAAAAACATGCAATACCGTATATTTGTCATATTATTTCACAGACATTTTAGTTAGCCCTGTCTAAATCATCCCCGTATTATTATTATTACATATTCCTCAAATCACGACACCCACCCAATAAAATGTTCCCCTATCGCCACCAAATCAACAGACACAGAAAAAAAAATTCTATAAAACTCCCCCAACTTCCCAACGTTTACACATCAGCTAACTCATTAGCCGTGATTGATTGCAGAGAGTCTCAGTGGTGAGAGGAACAAGACTCTCTCTAAACACTCAGGCGACCGTTTAAAAGTACGGACCCGAAGTACGTACTTCTCACCCAATGAGGAGACGTGAAAAATTAGAAGCTAATGAGGGGGAGCTAATTGCCCGTTTTAAACGGTGACTGCGTTTGGATATCGAAGTTGGAGTTTAAGAGATTCTTTGATGTCGGGGAGATAATCGGGAGGAAATGTTTAAAAGCTTATTATTTTTTTGTTCGTTGTTTGTAGTGGGTATTTTCCGTCAGGGAATACATGATTTTGGTATCAAAGGATTCTTAACTGATTTTAGTTTTTATAAGTTTTATTTCAATTTGATGATTACAAGTATTAAGTTAACCATGTCGTATGGGATATTAAACTTGACGCACCGTAGAGTTTGAGGTTATTTTTTAATTTTAATTTGATTCACAAAAGGAAACTTCTAACTTTATTAAACATTTTGGTATGGACCTGAAATAAGCTTAAAATATTAATAATAAAAATTTTTAACTTCCAATGTTTAATTATTATAAGATTTTCTACGTGCTAATTTCAATTTGGACATGCAAGTAGTAATAACTTTTTTAAAAATTGCATTATTCTTGAAATTTGTGACTTTATAAAATAAGACATACATACAATTCGAAACTTATTTTACAAATGTCAATTATTATATTATAGTATTATTATATTACGAAACATTTTCTTGACTATTTTGTTCACCCACACCTTGAATTAACACTCTAAATTTAGTTCTTATATGAAATAACAAACAAAACAAAACTAATGAATTTTTTATTTTTATTTTTGAAGACTCCACGAAATATCTCCATCTTATCCATCTTTAAGAGGAAAAAAACACCTGTTCCATAAAATGATACAAAACGCAGTTCCAGTATAACATGGACTAGGGGGTCTCCAAATTACGGTCCACTCGCGAAAAGACCCATGAAAGCAGAACGCTAACATTACTAAAATTCAAGAAATTAAGTGTGGATATTTGATATCAGACATTTGGGAATCGTTTAATTTAATTCCCTTACATCAGTTTAATTTAAATAAGTTATCATTTAACCATTTTTTAAATATTTGTGTTCAAAACAATTAGTTTGGATTCAAGTTGAGCAAGACGTTGTAAAACTGTCCTAAACATCAATTAAAAAAAACAATTTTTGATAGTAATATAGAAAAATTTGCGTTTGTTGTAAAAAGATTTTAGATAATTAAATATTTTATGTCCAACTATTATTAATTATACCTTAAATGAAAATCAGTCAATCTCTTCATTGCACAATAATACTGAAATTGTTGTTTAAATGACATTTGTGATATTTCTCTGAAGTCTAGTTACTGCTAAAAGTACTTTTCATTTGTTATTTTTCAGGGAATGGGCATGCAAGAGGTACGGACCTGTCCGGTTTTGATCCAGGAATCTCTTACATGATAGCCCAATAGCAAACCGTCCTCGACAAAGATATTAATCGGTTGCGAGGTTTAGTGTTGGGGTATTTTTGTGACCTCCACAGGCATTTTTTAAGACTTGTGTGGAAACAGTTCAACTAGAATGAAAATAATGTTTCGGTTGGTGAATAAATGTAGTAGGCGGAGTTTACCGTGTCAAACAACCAACACCTGAACCGCCAATGAAATCATGGAATGAAATCAGAAATGAATTACGTCTCGCGAAACAAGCCAATTTTTTATGTTGATCTTTATGCCTTTGCGAAGCTTTTTAATATTTCCTAAACAGAGGTATTTTTTAACATTTGTAAAATTTCTTGACCCCTTTCCCATGTGACTCGTGAAATTGTACAATCCGGCCAAATGAAAAAATATAGTACACTATTAAAACAAAAGAGTGAAATCCACTCCTGTAGGAGAAGTGCATTTTCGACACTGGAAAGGAGTGAATATTAACTCAGACTGAGTAAAAATTACTCGTTTGATTTGTTCCTGTCGGAGGTTTAACAAACAAAGGATCCACTCCTATAGGGAAAATGCATTTTTGACACTGGAGTTGTGAAAATTAACTCAGACTGAGTTCAAATCGCTCGCTTTTTTTTAAGAGTGTAGGTTCATATTTAACAGTGCAACGGTATTTTAGTATTATTTTCTTTGCAAAACTCAGCCATCGTCCGACAAAAAAAAATTAGTTTAGGGTTAGGTTAGGTTCAATAATCGTCGCACTAGAGATATACATACAAGAGTTAATGGCGCAGACCATTTATAGGTTATTTTTGGCAATTCCCAGACCCGAATTGGGGGCCGCCCCGGTGGCGCAATCGTTAGGACGCTAGCCTTTATAGCTGCTGGGGTCAGATTCGCATCCAGGTCAGGCATGGATGTTTGGGACCGTCAATAAATGCTGCTATTTGTCTATGTGTTATTACTTTCTTTGTGACTGTAAAACTTCTTTCTGTGTCTGTCCCAGTTGATGAAAGCTTATAAGAGGTTCTCTGAACAAGCACATAAGCTATAATATATATGTACCTACCTACCATACCGAATTGGGGATTTTTCGCATACAAGGAAGCGCCTTACCGACGGGGCTCCCCAGCCCCGAAAAAGTTTGGAGACCCATGGTATGCAGAGCACAGAAGGCCCCTCAAGGAATAAGGAATTCACGAAATATGCGATACATTTTATCTGACACATGCAGCTGCACAAACCTTTATTTTCTGGTATTTTCTTTGAAGATGGTTTGTTTCCTCTTGTTCTTTCGAGCCTTTTCAAGTTTTTTTACGCTTGTTTCTCATCTCGAAAACACAAGAATCAGCTATTTTTTATTCATCCAATTGCTTCTCGAAACAAAATGTGTTTTATTTGATTTTTTTTCTTTGAAATAAATGCCAGACGCACGGTTTATGGAACTCTGATTTCTTATTTGATTGTTTTTAATTTTGTCATTTAGTCGCCCCGCTGCAGGATACTTGGAGACATGTGACAGAAACATATTTGAATGTGCTTTTGATTATGTTTTTTTGTCATCGCTTTAGTTATAAAACACTCAAATGTCTATATAAATTTTTTTCGGAATTCGTGAACTCTTCATAGTTTTTAAAGTTTATCTAATCATATGAAAAATAATATCCCTGTTTAGTTTAACGAATTATGATTTTGACCTTACTTTTTTTTCTTAGTTGAAGTTTTTAAAGTCTTGTTTTTGTGGCGAAAACTTTGTTTTATGATTTTAATATGTGAAAAGTTTCTCGGTTTGCACAAATATTAATCTTTTAAGTTTTGAATTTCTGTCTTATTAATATTTATGTGTAATGAGCAAAATTGAATTTTGATGCTCCTTATTTTTAAACAAATATTAAAACGTGTTTATGCATCTGTAAAATAAAAAAAGCGTTGCTTTTCTTTAAGCTTTTTATAAAAAAAAACCCCTCTTTTATTAAGACACACCGTAAACGTCAGCCGCTTATGTTCTGTAAAGAAAAATAGCTGCAATCTGCTGAACAATAATCTTAATGCTCAGTAAAATCCTCGAAACTTTCGTCCTAAAAATAGATGCAATTACGATTGAAGTTGGAAATGAAAGTTTAATATGCCTGCTTGAAAATCGATATTTCACAAAAATATCTATCCTGGTATCTATTTTGGAAATTTAGAGTTCCTAGGAGAACTGATAAACGGTAAGCTGACTTCAAATTCTTATGCACAAAAGCAGCCAAAGCTTCCTTCGATAGCGCAATATTCAACCTCACGGGAAAGTATTTTATATTCTTCTCACGCAAAGGAAAGAATATTTGTTGCTTTGTCACCTGTTCTTTAAAATGATGAATACATGGGTTTTTAGGGGGCTAGCTGGGCAGGCTAGTCGGTTAGGATTTCGCCTAGCATGCGGAAGGTCATAGGTTCAGGTCCGGGCATTGCCAAAACTACTGCCGACCTATAAACGGCGCGTTCAGCCAAAAATGTCCGGCGAATAATACCCCGTGTAGAGGAGGTGCACGTTAAATACCCTTCAATGTCCTAACAAAAATTACGATGTCACCCTTAACGGTTGCGATGGGTGCCCTCAGCTGCCCCCTCATCACCTGACAGTGGTTCTAAAATACGACGTAAAATACAACGTATATAGAAACCACTTTTCATCCATAAAAAATTTAAAAATATGTGAAAAGGTTTCAAAATTTAATTTTTTTATCACAATTTTTAACTATTTTCAAATTCCTAGCTCTTCTTCGACTTAAAATTTTTTACGATCGAAAATTGATATTTTTATTAATATCCAATAGTAGTATGCATTATACTTTTAGTTAAACATTTACTGAATTTTTGAAAAAACAAATATTTTTGTAAAAATCACCGAAATACTCATGGTAAAATGAAGGTAGAATAAAGGTAGCCATAGTACGTATTACGAGTTACAATCAAGCAACCTGAATTCAATCACGTGTTTCCATAATGAATTGCACTGCAACAAACTTCACAATCCAACAAATCTCCAACAGAAGACTCCACAATCTAACAGAAGACTCCAACAAATCTACACCAGAAGAACCCAACAAATCTCCAACAGAAGAATCCAACAAATCTACAACAGAAGAATCCAACAAATCTACAACAGAAGAATCCAACAAATCTCTAACAGAAGAATCCACAATCCAACAGAAGACTCCAACAAATCTCCTACCGAAGACTCCAAGAAATCTCCAAAAGAAGACTCCAACAAATCTTCAAAAGAAGACTCCAACAAATCTCCAACAGAAGAATCCAACAAATCTCCAATAGAAGACTCCAACAAATCTCCAACAGAAGACTCCACATTGCACAATCGCCACAATCCAACAGAAGACTCCACAATCGCCACAATCCAATAGAAGACTCCAACAAATCTCCAACAAAAGGTTGCACAATCGACACAATCCAACAGAAGACTTCAGCGAATCCCCAACAGAAGAATCCAACAAATCTTCAACAGAAGACTCCAACAAATCTCCAACAGAAGACTTTCTTCAAGGAATAACTAAAGCCAACAAAAACTCTCACCCAAACATAACATATCTCGGCATCATTACTGGACGTCCACCTAAGGGATGATGTTACCATAGCAACCCCATCCAAAGGTGTTCATTACGCCTCTGAGGTATATGACAACCTGGCGTATCTATGGCAAGGTTCCAACTCCAACGAATCTCCAACAGAAGAATCCTCCTTCCAAGGAAGACTCCAACAAATCTCCAACAGAAGAATCCTCCTTCCAAGGAAGACTCCAACAAATCTCCAACAGAAGACACCAACAAATCTCCAACAGAAGACTCCAACAAATCTCCAACAGAAGACTTTCTTCAAGGAATAACTAAAGCCAACAAAAACTCTCACCCAAACATAACATAACTCGGCATCATTACTGGCCGTCCACCTAAGGGATGATGTTACCATAGCAACCCCATCCAAAGGTGTTCATTAAGCCTCTGAGGTATGACAACCTGGCGTATCTATGGCAAGGTATCCTTGCTTGGAATTCCGACTTTTATGACTAAACGTTAAGGAAGGGTCAGAGATTCGGGCTGCATACAGATTCAAACGCTCTAAAGACGCCATATTGCAAGTCTTCTTGACGTTTTGGAGTCGTAAACAACTTTTATGTCTTGTCGGGGGATTCAATGTGTTGGAGGATTGTATATAGGCAGGCGAGAAATTGTAAATTAGAAGTAGGGTTTATTGGATTTTTTGGATGGTGGTTTTATTGGTCGTTATGGTGATCGATAACGATTTTTCAGAGCATGCATTGCAGAGATAGATTAAAATGAGTACTTTTTTCATATGAAATGCCATGGAACTAAGCTTCAAATTTGCCGCCCCGGTGGCTCAATCGTTAGCACGCTGGCCTTTGGAACTGCTGGGGTCGGGCTCGAATCCCGGTCAGGCATGGGTGTTTGTGACCGTTTATAAATGTTGTTATTTGTCTATGTGTTTGTGTCGTCCTTCTTTGTGTGTCTCTTGTGACTGTCTCTTCTGGCGAGCGGGGTAATGGGCTATATAGCCTACGCCCTTCCCTTCTAGAGGGCGCAATCACTGTCATTTGTCAAGCTTCAAATTTAAGAAAAGTGGTGAAGTACAAATAGAGCATGATAGTTTACCCAAATCAAGACAAATGGAAAAATTTGAATGTTTACAATCGTTTAAAGTTTTGAATTTTTTCTTAATTTTTGTTGTAATTTCTGGGCAGACTCAATTAATAAGGAGAGAGAAGATCTCTATGACATCGTACTATCTGGGGTTGACCTCTGTTCCAAAAGTGAGAAACGAAACCTGTCAGGTGTCTGAAAAGTATAGCCGTTCGTGAGTGAAAATGTTTCTTATTTTTTCTTCTTAAAAGCCGACAATCCTTAACTGGCGGATAGCTTGAAGACACGGAAAGCTTCTGTGACCTTAAGGTGGAATGAGCAGGCTGGACCGAGGTTATCTAAACATAAGTGTTTCAAATTTTATCCAATATCAAAAAAATATTTTCTGAGCCACATTTCTCCATTTGTTTTGCATGCTATTACAACACTTTTTATTTAAATGATAAACGTAGATAACTTCAGGTTTGTATAGTGTATAATCCCACTTTTGGATATTGCTTCGAACATTTTGTGTAAAATTATTTATTGAATGTTGAAAAAAAAATTACAAATATTTCAAAAGTGGGATTGTCGGTACCTGTAAGTAAGAGTAGTACCTGTGGTTACCAGTGCTCATTCCCCTTAAAATTAAGTAGGCTTAACGTAAATCATAGCATAAAAGTTCTTTTGACTAAGGACATATGTGGGGGATTTTTTCAACTATATCTAAGAATTTTAAATATTTTTTTTTTAATATCAAACGGAGAAATTTTACAAGCATGCTTGGTTATTTCAAAATTCTAAATGGATATCAAGATACAGGAGCTGCCCAATAAGGGAAATTTAAAAAAAAAATTAACGAGCTATTGAAAGAAGGATTCTGCAAAAGGAAGATTTTGTGTAAAGTTATACAATATAATTCAATAAATGTGTTTTCTTTGGATTTTGCCTAAACTTAAGGTATGCTATTTCTCACACGGTTTATTAAAATGAAATGTTACAATAATTAATTAATATTGGCTTTATAATTTTTGCAATCACCAAATATTTCCCCAAATAAGTTATTTATTTAATTTGTTAATAAGGAAAATATTGATATAAGCTAATGGTCCTGTTGTTATCCTTATCAATATGTCGTAAAATGTGATGTTATTATAACTTGAGCTAACTGTACATGAATTCCAACAATTTCAAAATACTGACTCAAACCCTGGACTGGAATCCATTGCATGCTTCAAATTGAAAGAGGCGTTATATGACAAAATTCTCCCCGCATTCTATCAATGAACTTGCTTCACGCCATGAGTGGCAGCAGTTCAATAGGTATTGTTTTCATTTTTGGTCCTGCTGGAATTGCATTTGTTTTGAACGATACAATGTTTTCTACTTTACTGAAACGAATGTTTGGTTTTAACCTTTCTTTTACTAGAACTAAAGCTTTTTCTCTGTCCGTAATCACGTTAAATTGCTACCCCACAATTTTGCTAAATTTCTCCGCTTAAGATGAAAACAGTTTGCATGTAAAAAAAACCTCTAAAGTAAAAAAAAAAAGATTTACATAAAAATGCTCATTTTGAGAGTGGAATTGAAATAACCAATGAAATGGTAGAAAACACAAAAATGAAAACAAGAGATTGACATGATATGAACAACCCCATTTTATAGTACTGGAACATCAAAAATAACACTGACTTTTATATTAAAAATCCCTATACTCCTGAAGAATTTATTTTATGATTCAAATGAGACGTACAGGACCGAAAAACTCCCCGCATTCTAGCAATATTACGACTACAGATTCTTCAAGAAAGGGGAACTGTGACTTGTGCGACAGGGGATTAGATTTCGGGGAAATAGTGGGCTTCACTTCTTTCTACCAGAGCAGTCATTCCAGTCTGATATCGATCGGTTCTGGTCAGCAATAATAGATGAGTTCTTTATTTACTTGGAGTGTAGCGAGGTCTTACGTTGGATTTCGGATTTTGAAGGCATAGATACTGGGATATTGCAGAGAAGGGATCATTGTGGATTCCGCAAGGGTTTGGATGGTTAAAGTGAGGTGGAAGGATTGAACTTTCACGTACAGGAAATTGAGTTGGAAATAGTTTTTCTTTTTATGGAATGTGGTTGGTTAGGTTTCTTTTTCCCGGGTTAGCATTAAATGTAGGATATACTATGTATGAACAAGGCTTCTTTATTAAAAGAAAAAAAACCAAGAAAAAAAACTTCTTTTTTGTATTTGTAATATAGAGTTTGTAGGGATCGCTACACGTGAGCCTTCTAAAAGAGAACAGAGAATTAAAACGAAGATAGTCGAATGAAGAGATTCGACGGGGAAGCGTCGTGGGAGATGGTCGAGAGACAGGGCTGTGGGGTGCCCTGTGGTCGGTGTCTTGATCTACGGATTGAAGGTCCCGCGGTCGAGTCCTGTTCGGAGTACGTGCTCGTTAAATCTGTTGGGTCCGAAAGTCCTGTGGGTGGTCATTGCGCAGTTTCCCACGGGTACAGGTTTTTGGAGATCATTTCCCTCTCCTTCAGGGACATGTCTAAATTGAGGAGGTGGCGCGCAATAGATGGCAGCATCTTTCACGTATATATGTGCATGTGAGTGTGTTGTGACTGTCTCACTTGACGAAGGTTTATAAGCGGCTCTCTGAGCAAGCACACATGCCTGAAAATATATGTATACCAACCAACCATGGTCGTGAGACGGAGAAGATGAAGCGTAAAATGCTTATTGAAAAATAATTTAACTTGTTACACTGCTCAAAACAATTAGGGGAGCACTTTTTAATTCCAACTTTAACTTCACTCCCAACTTTTTAATTTTTTATCCTATAAATCTGAAATTTGTTAAATAGGTTCACTATGCATTCGAAATGAAATAGTAAAAAACAGGAGAAAAAATCTTTTGTTTTTAATACTTAAATTTAAAGGGGGGAAATGGAATAATAACTTTTTAATAAATTATAACAATAATTTTTTTAAAAACTTTTTTTTGTTAAAAATAGTTGAAATGTATTTTTAAACATTTAAAAAATGCAAGCATTAAAAATTTGGGGTCAATTTATTTTCTAAAACTGTTTTAAAGTGAAATTTATTTTACCATATTTTTCATATTTTCATTAATATGCTCATGATGCTTTGCTATTTAAGATGAAAAGATTTGGGTTAGGGACAGCCATGATCCGTTGGATTCAAAATTGGTTGACCAATAGAAAACAAAGAGTTCATATTAATGGTAGGTATTCTGATTGGAATGAAGTTGTAAGTGGTGTGCCTCAGGGCTCTGTACTTGGGCCAATTTTATTCATTATGTTTATTGATGATATCAGCTGGGGGTTGAATAGCAAGTTAAGTATTTTTGCAGATGACTTAAAAGTGACGAGTACAGTAAATTCTGTTGAGCAAATTGAGCAATTGCAAAGTGATCTAACGAAAATTACTGAGTGGGCTGCAAAGTGGGGCATGTCGTTCAGTGTGAATAAATGCCAAACCTTGCATTTGGGTAAGAACAATGTTAATTATTCTTATGTTTTACAGGGAGAAAGTATTCAAGACAGTGAGTTTGTTAAAGATTTAGGAGTTTTTGTGAGCAATGATTTTAAAATGAGTAAACAATGTGTTGAAGCAAGTAAGAAGGCCAATCGAATGTTAGGATATATTAGAAAAAGTATCACTTCTAAATCTAAAGAGATTATTTTGCCATTGTATAGGGGATTGGTTAGGCCACATCTGGAGTATGCTGTTCAGTTTTGGTCCCCCTTTCTCAGAAAAGATATTGAAATGCTTGAAAAGGTTCAACATAGGGCTACAAAAATGATTAAGGGTTTATCGGGTATTGATTATGTTAATAGATTAAGATCGTTAAACATGTATTCCCTGGAAGATAGGAGAACAAGGGGAGATTTAATTCAGTTGTTCAAGTTCATTAAACAGGGAGACATGGAGGGCTTAGGTTTTACCTTAAATAGCCGGACCAGAGGGCATGGTCAGAAGTTGAATAAATCATGCTTTAGAAGGGAGGTTAGAAAACATTATTTTTACAATAGAGTCGTCAATGAGTGGAATGCTTTACCAGAACATGTTGTGTATTCGAAGAGAGTGGAAGATTTTAAGAAGAATCTTGATAACTATTGGAAACTGGTAAGGAACTAGATCTTTTTTGGACCAACCTTGCTGGGCCTCTGGCCTGTTGTTGGTCGACAATTTTTGTATTTGTATTTGTATTTGTATTAAAAAAAAATATTAAATTCTTCAAAATACGTTATTCTTCCATATAATGATGTATATAACGATACATAAGTTGCGAATTTTGCGGCCTCATGCGCCTATAAGGCGTGACGAGTCGCAAGGCAAGGCAAGTTGCGAATTTAACTTAGTCAGAAAAAATCACAAGCTGATGATTCCCAATGGAATCATTGGGAGCGAAAGGGTTTAAAACATGTGCTCCCCTAATTGTTTTGAGCAGTGTATTTCTATAAGTAATATTAATATATGCCGTAATTAAAAAATATTTTAAATGTTGCTACGAATCGTAATATTTTGATACTTAACGTTACCAATACCGATCAGTAGCGGATTTCCAAATGTGCCGCCTATAGGCTGAACCAAAATTTGCCGCCTATAGCGTAGGTGGGGTGGGGTGGGGTGGGGGGTAAAAATCGATTCAAAAGTTGATCATTAATGGCTAATGGTTGATTTATCTCATTACAACCCGTTGTTCAGTGAAAGTTAGTGCCCCTAAATTACTAAATTAAGTTTAAAAAATGCTGTATGTTTTTCATCAGTTAGATGTAATTTTTCTGATATCTTACTTTAATACTACACCAGCGGGTGACCGAGCTCTGCTCGGAGAAAACAGGTATCGAAGCTAACTCGAAGATTTAAATTTTCAATTGTGATTTATTAAAACAATCATACCATAAGAAAATTTGTGAAACCATTGGTGAAAAGATAACCGGTTAAAGTTAATGTGACCAGATTTTCAAAATCAAAAAGTGGGGCACTCCATCACCCCCCCCCCCCCTGTGTTTTTTTAAGCACATAATAGTCCCTTCACACAATGACACACTTGGTATAAGAAAGATAAGGTAGGCGCGTTCAACAGCAGCAGTGGCTCCAGGCAAACAGAAACCATACTCCACCAATTTGTTGATGACTTTAGCTTCATTTAACAATTTCTAAAGATGTCATAGCGTTTTACAACGATTATTCATAAAAAAAAGTCTATTTTATTTACAATTTCCTCGTTTTTCGGGACTTTGCGGGACTTTTACAAAAAAGCGGGACTGTCCAGCCAAAAGCGGGACGTCTGGTCACATTAGTTAAAGTGCACCATTGTAAACAAAGTTAGAGTTTGGAAAGGGAACTATTCTATACAAAGGTAAAGTTTTAAAAGTCATAGGAAATGAAATGTAATTGATAATTGGCGTTTCGTTGAAAAGCAACAGAAATGTCGAAATGTGGTAAACATTCCATTTCATACTTCATTCAACTCGATAGTTATAGCAACCATACGTTAAATTTTCAAGATCGCCAAAAATCGCCAATGAACAGAATAGAACTGAAATCGTCTGCTGATTGGAACTAAAAAAAATATTCATGTTACCATTTCTGTAAAACTCAATAAAGTTTAAAGCAAGGTTGAATTTATTTAAATTTGAAAATTTTAAATCTTAACTAAACATTTGTAGCTTAAGCAGAGGCTTACAGCTTTAGCAGATGGCATCAGGAAAGTAGCCATTATGGCGAACTAAGTTTGAAAACATCCTATCTGTAACTAAGAACTGCTTGACCGTAGAGCTTCAAAACCTGTGCCAATCGATTCGTCGTGGCCAAAAACCCCAGACCCCCAAGTTTACCGGAGTTTATAAATTCTGGGGCGATTTTCGACTTGGCACCAATTCCTCGTATCATAGTTTAAGATATAGTTAGAGTTTGGAAAGGGAACTATTCTATACAAAGGTAAAGTTTTAGAAGTCATAGGAAATGAAATCATGAAATGTAATGGATAATTGGCGTTTCGCTGAAAAGCAAAGAAAATGTCGAAATGTGGTAAACATTCCATTTCATACTTCATTCAACTCGATAGGTATAGCAACCATACGTTAAATTTTCAAGATCGCCAAAAATCGCCAATGAACAGAATAGAACTAAAATCGTCTGCTGATTGGAACTAAAAAAATATTCATGTTACCATTTCTGTAAAACTCAATAAAGTTTAAAGCAAGGTTGAATTTATTTAAATTTGAAAAATTAAAATCTTAACTAAATATTATAGCTTAAGCAGAGGCTTATAGCTTTAGCAGATGGCATCACGAAAGTAGCCATTATGGCGAACTAATGAAGTTTGAAAATATCCTATCTGTAACTCCGAACTGCTTGACCGTAGCGCTTCTAAACTTGTGCCAATCAATTCGTCGTGGCCAAAAACCCCAGACCCCCCAAGTTTACCGGAGTTTATTTATTCTGGGGCGATTTTCGACTTGGGTCCAATTCCTCGTATTATAGTATAAGATAAAATAGGACTTGAGGTGAAATATTAACAAATAATCCAATGTATTAGAGAACTTAAACTTCAGTTGCGTTTTGAAAGAATTGCCTCATTATGCAAAATTCAGCCGTTGAAAATTTGCCGCCTACGAATATTTGCCGCCATAGGCTTTAGCCTAGCTAGCCTATTTGGAAATCCGCTACTGATACCGATGACAGTGTAGGCCAAATAGGGCCTGGATGCCCGGCCACACGACCCGCCTACACAGTTGTTTGGGGCAATTTATGCTGTGCAACTAAGTTTGTGATTGAAATTAGTTTTATAAATGTTTGTCTTTAATATAGATAATTTCAGACACTGGACCCAGATCTGTTGCTGTGACGTAGAACCGCTCTTAAACACTTAATATTCTTTATCGTTTGCTAAAATTATTTGCAGTTCGAAGAATAATTTGTAAAATTGCTGTAGTCAAATTCTAGCATCTGTTCTAGCGACATTTGGCATGTAGGAAATTATCGAAAACGCTTTAAATGAAGATTGCTTTTTATTCTAAAATAAGAATCAACATAAAACATCTGTAAAAACTTGATATTTTCGAAATATATATTAATATTAAAACATGAAACTATTACTTACTGCACAAAAAAATATTAATATTAAACTAACCAGGTTTTTTGGCAAAAAATATAAAGCTTGCCGCTCTCTAAGTATAAAATTTTGACTAATCAAAGAATCACATTGGGCTGCATTTTATTCCAACCTGATTTACGACAAAAATAACTTTTACATTAAACATTATTTTTAATAAATAAGTTTCTGACGTCATTGTTGATGTTGCAACAGTTAAATTACTTGAAATTACCTTTCAATTTTAATGCATTGGGTACACTCTTAAATCAAAAGAGTGAAATCCACTCCAGTTGGAGAAGTGCATTTTCGACACGGGAAAGGAGTGAATATTAACTCATACTGAGTTAAAATCACTCGTTTGGAGTGATCATGTCTTAGGTTTAACACACAAAGGAACCACTCCTTTCGGAGAAGTGCATTTTCAAGACTGGAGGAGTGAAAATTACTCAGATTGAGTTAAATTCGCTCGTTTGTTTTAAGAGTGTAAATTGTCGACTGACAGTCAGATAGACAAAAATTAAGAAAGATGGTTACAATGGTCATACTTTTCTAGCAAAATAAAATAATAATTTAAGAACCGAATTTTGAAGGGGGAACTGAAAAATGTAGAGATGGACGTACGATCCGACGAACATCATCAACATGTCGATACCTACACTTTTTCTTTAATTTTTTTTTTCTGAGTTATAAAAAAAATGGAAAGGAGGCTTTAAAAAAACCCGACAAACTTTTTCGGTTTTTCTAACTTTTCCATGCATACATCTTAAAGTTATCGAAGTTTTTTTTTTAATACATTCAGCAACTCAAAAAATTTCACGTAATTAGCAAAAAATTCCATTATCGTTAAGGATACTAATTTGTGTTAATCGATAATGATTGAATTTCACAATCATTTACGAGAATATTATTCAAGTTAGGAAGAATACGTTAAAATTTTAGGATTTATTTACACATAATATGATACGATGCTTGCCAGATAAATTGTCGGACACTTTTTGCGTTCACATATTATCGTCTGATATGTTTGCTACTTAAATTGTTTAGTGCTTAAATTTCAGACCCTATTTTCGCACGCAAGATATTTACGCCCCCCCATTCCGCCCTCCCACATTATACAAAACACCAACGAATCTCATTCATAAACAAGCTGTCATCGCCGCCCAAGGCCCACGTGCATTTCGACACCCCTTTTCGTAGTAAATACGGTCGAATCGTAGAAAAGGGACGGTCCGTCGTCATGGCAACGCATCGATCGGATTTATCAATGAATGGGGGTGAGGGAGGGAAGGGTATTTAGAGTAATGTTTTTATTGGGTGTTTTTCTAGATAGATGGGCGTGGCATATGAAATTGAGCGATTTCATTAGGGATTCGGATATTTAAATGAGTTCGTTTAATTGGTTATTGGAACATTTTTATTTATTATAAAAAATCTTAAATGTTTGAAGATGAAATTTATTCCCGGTAAAAAGGTTGCTGTCTATGATGTTGTATTAAAACTTGCTTTTAAAGATTCGTAAATAATGCTTGTAAAAAAAAATGTGCGTAATTGTTTTGATGCTTTAAACCTACAGACAAATCATATAATAAACATTTACATTTTTTTCATATAATATACATTTCTTGGTAAATAAAAGATAATAAATATCTCCATGAAACTACGGTTATAGATTTAAAGTTTTAAAATTTAACTTTAATTAAAAAGGATTTTTTGCTGAATATGTAAATTCTGTAGTGACTTTTTTAGGGAACATTATTTCCAGCATTAAAATCTCAATATTCTGATTAAAAATAAAAATTTAAATCTAGAAAATTAAATCAAAAATACAAATCCCATTGATTTAAAAAAAAAGGAAAAAATTATTGCAACGGAACTTTTTGCAGTGCACTTAAAAACATTTTGATTTTTAAGATATTTCCCTACGTAAGTTTATTAATATTAATTTATTAATTTTTAAGTGAAATTACAGTTTCATTTACAATTTTTTTTAAATAAAAATTAAGGTATTTTTCTTAAGGGGGTCTGGCACCTCCATAGAAGCCCATGTTAAATTGTCCAACTTTGGGGGCATCTCAAGAATTAACTAATTAATATATCCATTTCAAATTTTCACAGTTTCATCTATAGACATTTTTAAGTATTTTAACACAAGATTATTTTGAAAAACTAAAAACTAGATTAAATATGAATTTTTTTAAAATATCGTTGAAGAATGTCAATATTTTTAACCTAAAAGATTTTTTTTTAAAAAAAGTAAAAACTTTACAGACTATTCCCTGCGTTAAAATGTTTAAATATACTTGTGAATTACACATAAAAAATTTCAAGTATTTAAATGAATAACATTTTTAGTTATGTGCCCCCAAACATTCACATGATTCAAAAATTGTAAAACCGAGAAAAACCAATTTAAAGTTTTTATTGTTAACTCATTTCCTTACGAAGGATTTTTGCTTCCTCGTAATATTTGATTGGAATAACATTATCGGATCCTTAGTCGTTCGGCCGATCTGGGCAGTTTCACTAAAGAAAGGGTAAAATAAAATTGCCTTTAATGTCAAAAATATTTTTCCAATCGTCTTAAAACTTTGTGACATTATTAATAAAGGTTGATATAGTACTTTAAGCCACTAATTTTTTTTTAATTTTTTCAATGATTTTGGGGTGCCAGACCCCCTTAAACAAACAAAAGATTATGGAAAACATTTATTTCTTAGAAATCTATTAATAAAAGTAAGTTATCTATTAATATATAGTATGAAACTCTATTAGCGTATTTATGAACAACAGATGGCACCACGAAGTATGTGTGAAATATTCTATTTTTAAAAACTTTGTGTTTCACGAGTGATGTTCTAGATCTAGAGTTTGGTGTTTTAAAAGTAAATAAATTCCAATAATTAAAGAGAATGTAAAGTAAATTGGGTATTTTCTTAACTCTTATTGGTTAAAGGTTATAGTAGAATATTTACGGTAATTTTTTTTTTTTTTTTTTGGATATGTTATTTTAAAAAGTATGTGTATTTTACTCTCTTTTTACCATCTATCAGTTTTCAAGACATGTTTCTACCGTTTTGAAGTGAATTCAATAATTTAAAGTTATTTTTTTAATGTACAATAATAACCTTTCCTTCTCCTTTACAGCCAATGTAATATTTTAGAAAGTATACAAGTATATGAATTTTTTTAAACAACTTTTTTTCTTTAAAAAAATATATTCGTAAAAACAGCCACCGCATATGAAAATGTTTTTAGGCTAACGAGTTATGATTCGTTGACAGCATGTATTAAAGTTAAAATAAATTTATTAAATAGTTTTGGAACACTGGAAAACTTTATCTGTCCATGATGAAAAGTAAAAAAAAAAAGTTACTTGCCCGTTCTGAGTTTTTACTTGCCTCGGGTAACAATGTTTTCTAGCCCTACTCAGTCGACTCGATTAAAGTCGACTTCATCGTATACTTGCATACTTGTACACTTGAATACTTGTATACTTAAATACTTGTATACTTGAATACTTGTATACTTGAATACTGCCGCCCCGGTGGAGCAATCATTAGGATGCTAGCCTTTGGAGCTGCTGGGGTCGGGTTTGAATCCCGGTCAGACATGGATGTTTGTGACCGTCAATAAATGTTGTTATTTATCTTTGTGTTTGTGTTGTACTTTCTTTGTGTGTCTCTTGTGCTTGTAAAAACTCTTTCTGTGTCTGTCCCACTTGACAAAGGCTTATAAGCGATTCTCTGAACAAGCACACAAGCTGGAATACATATGTATCATACCATACCATACTTGAATACTTGTATACTTGAATACTTGTATACTTGAATATTTGTGTACTTAAATACTCATAGTATACTTGTATGTTGTATGTTTTCAACCTTTTAGCGCTATGATGGCTAAAATTAACGTTACGCCTTTCTTTCTTTTTTTTTGCTACAAATCAAACAAGGTTGTAAAACCAGCGTTGTCTTCAGTCCGATCGTTCAGGAATTTTTTTTTCAAAAAGTTCGTGTTTTTGGACCTTTTAAAAATTTGTAGGGATATCGGGATATGGTTATAATTACGTGTTTTCCCAAAGCTCATAATGTTGAAGGGGAATCCCTGGAAATCGCGACAAAATAAATTTTAAGTTGAAAACCCTCTGACGGATAAGCTTTTTTTACTGGACGTTATCGAAAGCGGCGCCATATTCCGACACCTGTCCTCTAAATAAGGTTCGACTATCCCCAAAGTAAACCTCTTGAAAAGGATACAGGTGTACCCGGTGCTGTGCTTTCCCCCTTTTAAGTACTTCACGGGTGATTGAACACGCTAGGGGTGGCAAAGGAATTAGCTGGGGACAGAGTGGCGGAGTGGACGATAGACTTCTTATCTCTCAGTGGGGGGGGGGGGGGGGGGGTTGACGACGTGTATTATTATCTTGTCACTGAAAACTGGACACCTGTTTTGAACTGAGGGCTTTCCTTTTGAATTCTATGTAGAATGTGTGTTCGTAAACGGATCGTGTTTTCTATACAAATAAATTAGCAGAAACGTCCGAAAGTTTTGTATAAAACTGTTATTTTTGTTTTGTCTTACTTTAGATGCTTTAGTTCAAGTACCCAAAAGCTCAAATTAATTAAACCTAATTTAGGTTAGCAATAAATTTTAAAATTACTTGCAATTAATACTGATACAAAAAATTTATTTATATTTTCGAGCAGTGTTTAAATATATTAAGTAAACTTTGGTATGATTATTCAAAAAACGTTCTAGACTTGATGAAACAACTTTTCAATAAATTTAATGCATTTATGCGCATTAATTTAGTATTAAAATGTTCGATTTGTTTAGGATGCCAATATAGGCTTCTCTAATCTAAATGAGGTTGCTAATAAATGGTTGCGTTACCTAAAACTCTGGTTTGAACATTGTCACTGGACCAGGGGTCAAAAATTACGAGGTGTAATTGCTTGAGTTACAGTTCCATGCAGAAATTGAAATGCATTCCTGAAATTGACAGCCTGAAAGCTTTAAAATTTTCAAAGCATATGCTACATACATTGAGCTAGACGCAATACTTATTGCCATATAGAAGATAAGAGACATAGGCTATATTTAGATAAATTAGATCAATTGTGTTTTGCTTTTTGCAACTTTCTAAAGCTGCGAATAAAACCATTTCAGTCGCTGGTATCTGTCAAGTAGTTATGCTCATTTAGAGTAAAGTAAAAATACATTTCATCGCACTCACATTCACTTACATCCTTTCTTAGCTCTATGCTTACATCTTATTGTTTCAAGGATATGCTATAACAAAAAGCTATCTTTCGTAAAAATATGGTTCTGCAATAGTTTATTGGAGTATCGGAGAAATGTGACTTTGTTTAGTTTAAACTACTAAAATATTGAGATTTAAGAGATTTAGGGTTTAAAGCTAATCTTAAGGGGTCATAGGAATCTTAAAAATGTGCAAAGAAGGTACTACAAAACATAGTTTGATCTTTCATGTCATTTTTGAACTACTCAATGTATAAGTATAATTTTTTTATATGTAATTCTACAGGATTTATTTATTATAAAACAAGTTTTAAAATTTATGAAACTTTAGCCAAAACTAAAATAAATGATATTAAACATGAAGCTATTTGAACACATTGTGATTAGGCTTGCGCGGCAAATTGTGAGGTCAAAATTGAAAAAATGACCAAGAAAATGACTTTATATTGTACAAATATGTACAAACAAAGACTTGTACCTAAATTCTCAGCTCAATTTTAATTAGAAATTATTTTAAGAACATTTTTCTAAAAAATTAATAAAATTTTTTAAATTTTGATTTTAAATTTTTTAAAAAATAATTTCTAATTAAAAATTGAGCTGAGAATTTAGGTATAAGTCCTAGTTTGTACATATTTGTACAATATAAAGTCATTTTCTTGGTCATTTTTTCAATTTTGACCTCAAAATTTGCCCCGCAAGCCTAATCCCAATGTGTTCAAATAGCTTCATGTTAAATATCATTTATTTTAGTTTTGGTTAAAGTTTCATAAATTTTAAAACTTGTTTTATAATAAATAAATCCTGTAGAATTACATATAAAAAAATTATACCTATATATTGAGTAGTTAAAAAATGACATGAAAGATCAAACTATACTTTGTAGTACCTTCTTTGCACATTTTTAAGACTCCTATGACCCCTTAAGGTAACAGGGAACATAATATTCATTAAAAAATCGATTTTGAGATTTTGAAATTTTCTAATAGCCCCGTTTCTTCTCTTTAAAATGATATATAACACTTTACAATCAGTGGATTAGGATTAATGTATTTTTGCGATATCGCGGAAGTCACTTTATGTTTAACACTTTCCTTACTGAAACGCCCGAACAACTAAAGATTCGATAATGTTATTCCTATCAAATATTACGAGGAAGCAAAGAATCTTCGTAGCGAAAAAGTTAAGGTAAGAAAGGTTTAACTTTGAAGTCAATTTTCTCAAAACGAAGATTTTAAGCACGTAGGTACACTTTTCTCCTATCCTATTTTAATTTGATGCTTGAAATTTTGCATGGTGTTTTTTGTATGTCTGTTTAACACAATGAACCAAAAATATTGCAAAAATATATAATTAAAAAATATATATAGGGTTTTTTTGTAACTGGAAAGGTGTATAAATCGGGCACCAATTTTGCTAAAGGTAACAAAATTTTAAAATTTATAGTATTCTTAAAACTTGAGGTTCATTACACTTACTGAACAGTTTTTTATTTATATATTAAATTATTTGAGCTTACATACAATACTTTCAGAGAAAAGTGTACCCGCAGAAACGTAGTTTCATAAAATTCAAATTTTCAAGCATTTTTAAATGTTAGTTTTTTTAACTATTAAAATAGAATTCCTTAAATATTTTTATAAGTATGTATTTATAATAGTTCAATGATTTAAACCTAAAAAGAATTTTTTGATTTCGTCAAAAAAATAAAAAAAGTTATATTAGTTTCATTGACTGATAAATTTTAGTGCTTTTTCTCTACGAGATGTTCCCTGTACCCTTAAACTGTGAAACAGATGTTTAGTAGATAAATAATTATTTTTAGATGAATATTCTGGAAAACTTTCTTTTTGCCGATAAGTCTTTTTCTAAAAAAATTAATAATAGTCTGTTTTTGCAGATCATATATAATTTTTGGGGAAGTTTTAAAAATATATAGAGATTTTATTTATATTTAAATATTTTATTTAAAAATTTAAAGATTATTTTTTTCTTCTAATATAACATTTAAGTCTAAAAATTAATATTTTGTGTCAGGCTTTTTAAAAATGATTACTTTTTGGTATTTCTTTTATTCAGGAACAATTGAAGATATAAATTTGAGTAATAGTAAATTTACAAAATCTGTTTAAAGCATTATTTCTGTATCTTTAATAATAAAAAAATAATTTAAAAGGAACTAACAATTATAATATGACAAGTAATGTAATGTAAGATGGGACACTGCTTCATTTAATGTTACATGAAGCAATGTACATCATTTTACTGTATGTAACGTTTAATGTCTAGAAAACTATAGAATTTTGAATATAAAACTGTGTTACGCTGTTATCAACATTTTGTGTATGCGATTTGTTTATCAAACAATCACGCAGATCTGTTACAAAGAAGAGTAAGCAAGCTAAAATTACTGACTTTGATTATAATTTCAAATATCTAAAATTTGATTTATTGTGTGTGCTTTAATAAAACCTCGTTTTTTGACAAACGAAATAGAGCACTTAAGAAAATTAAATTTATTTTAATAACTGGGACATATATTACTTTTGATGAAAGCTGCACTTTGGAAGTGGCAATAAAAATGTTTCCGTGGAATTTAAGCCAATCCAAAACAATAAGTTAATAATAAATAACCCTGCAAATCTCGATAACACGCTTCACGTATTTACTGTTCGCTGACTACAAAACGGTTAGTAAAATTTTCTCTTGTTGAAATTCAAAAGCATATAGTTAAAGCACACGTGTAAATTGTAAAAAAAGACTAACCGTTTTGCAGTCAGCTAACAGTAAATATGTGAAGCGTGTTATCCGGATTAGCAAGGAAGTTTTCAAATCAAGAGTTAGTTTAACAATTAGTTAAATATACGCTTCTAAAGAATTAAAATTGCTAATATAGTTTTTAAATATATTTAATTTCACTTTCGAGAAATAAAAATTAACACTTTTCCATAAGTAAAAAGAATACACACTTCAATCTCTTTAAATATTAAAAACTGTTTATGCACTTTTAATTTCTCAATCATAAAAACTGAGTACACTGCATTTTTAGACACAAAAATCTGATATACTTGTACTTATTTTTCAGTTAAAAAACTGATCATTTTAACTTCTATTTTTTTAATGCCGCGGAAGCAAAGAAATTAAATCCTGAACTATCGAAAGAAAGAAATATCACAGACAATCTACAAAAAAACCAAAAAGCCCAATACAAAAATAGTTAACACCTGTCCCGTCAAGATTCCCTATCCTGTAAACGAAGCCCCCAGACATTTTCCAGGTGGTAATTGCTACTTCCATTATATACTTTAGGCGAAATTCACTGCGTACTCCATACCGCACGCTGTGCCTAATGAGGCGCGAAGTCAACTAAAGGGGGAAAGGAAAGATCGGGTAAACCCGTGATCGCCCTTTTCGAGCTGGAAAACCATGCTCGTCTTTTCCCGTCATTATCCTTTTGGAGGGAGAAAAAGCGCTCGGCTTTTTCCGTGCATATCCTTTTAGGAGGAGAAAATTTCGTCGGGTTTATCCGTCTGTATCCCTCAGAGGGTTAATGAATATGTGATGAATCAAAATATCAAATTTCAAATTCCTATTGAAAATGAAACTGTTTTGAAGACTTGCATGAATCCCAAATGACAAAACAAATCATTGGCAAATATCTTAGATTGCGTCTAAAACTTTATGAAGAAACCTTGACCTTTAAAAGATATTCATCAAAATAGTAAAACTAAACGACAGAAGTTGACTAATTTTTTTTTCAAAATGATTAATGTATAAACTATTAATGGAAACTTTTTTTTTTAATCTCATTTATAATATAGATCCTGCTACCTTGTTGTAACATTTTTAGAATAGGGAAAAAAATTGCAATTTAGTTTAATATTTAATTAAGACAAAATTTAGGAAAATGTTATTTCGACTTTAAAAGCATAACTGACTTTGTAAAGAAGCTAGTTTGAAGTTTTTATGTCATTATTTGATGTCCATTTTGTAGGAATAAGTAGTATTGTTTTCAATTTCATATGTCATTATTTTACAAATTATTTCATTGCTTAATTTGTTTTAATGAATTTGATAAATGCATAATAACTTGCATAATTTATATCTTCAGAATAAGAACAAACTTTAGAAAGCATTTCTCTCCTGCTACATGTATTTACTTTTTAAAAAATTGAGCTTGCTATACTTCATTTTAAATTAGTAAAATATCAGTAAAATTTAAATGGGAATGAATATTCATCATTAATATTTGTTAAAGATGAAATACAGTAGCGAAATGCGATAACTCCCATACAAAAGCATTGCATACATCGGGAAAATAGTCCCTTTTTGCTCGGTTCGCTCAAAACCGTGTGAATGGGTAGCTCATTGGTTTCGACTCGCTGACACTTCACTCCAGTTTTCTTTCTAGCTCAATGATTTACATACTTCCCGTCCTGTTCGGAGCGTTGTTGGTTTTGAAGAAGAAGAACGGAGATAAACAGTTTTTTTTTTTTTTTTTTTGGAAAAATAATCTACGCTCTAAACAGGCTTATAGAGTTTTACGTCAAGGAAATCTTTTCTGACCTAAACAATGAGTAGTCAAAAATGTTTTTTTTCCCTAAAAAATAACACCCAAAACAGGTTTTAAAGAGTGACGTCAGTCGTCAACTAAAGTTTTTCTGACCTTAACAATGAGTAGTCAACAATAACTTTTTAGGAAAAAAACCGACTCTAAATAGGTTTTAAAAAGTGACGTCAGGGAAAGCTTCTCTGACCTTAACAATGAGTAGTCAACAATTACTTTTTCTGAAAAACCAACTCTCCAAAAAGATTTTTTAAAAAGAGTTTCGATAATGAAAGCTTTTCTGACCTTAACAAGGAGTAGTCAACAATGACTTTTTCGGAAAAAACACTCTAAACAAGTTTTAAAGAGTAACGTCAAAGAAAGCTTTTCTGACTTTAACAATGAGAGTAGATATGAGTAGAAACTTAACAGGAGTAGGTGAGACCTCTCATTGCAGTTCAAGGTCACTACAGAATATAATGTCCCTTTTCGCACTGTATTTTCCATTCAGAAGGTATCAGAATCCTCCTAAATCACTCCGGAATCTCTCATGTGAACAGGAAATATACATTCAGGAATCATTCAAAATTCTGGAGCCGAATAAATTCCGCTCCAGCGAATAAATTCAAACACTCTCGGTGTAAAGATTCGAATTTCGCTTGAATCCGAAGAGAAAGAATGAATATATTTTCTTATCTGAATAAGAGAGTGAGACATTTATGAGTTAGAATAAAATATTTTGAGTTCGATACACGGATCATAAGCCTTGACGTAGAGATTCGATTTTGAAGGACTATGGAGTGTTCCCGACTAAGTTGAAGCTTGAATCTAGAGATTTTTAGAAATGTAACGTTTGAAATAATATTGGAGTTTTGAGGATTCGTTCGTCCGAAGTAATTTTTGATGTAATGCGTTTTGTCTTTATAGTTTTTCTTTATTGTTTCTGGTATGTTTGAGCAAAAGAAACGAGGTTTGGTATAGGCCTAGAGTAGAAAATTTGATTTTTCTTGCTGGAGTTGAAAACGTAGCCGGAAATTATGGCGTGGGACTATTGAAGTTATAGAATTGGTTACTTATGCGTTAAATAAGGTATTTAAGAAATTTTCGGACAATTTATGCACAATTCATCTTAGTGTAAAGCATTGATTATTTCTCTATGTGTAATTATGTAAAAAATATAAAAAACTGAATAATACAACCATACTGTACTTGAAAGTGCAACGTAAGAAGCCACGTATAGCAATTCGCTAATTTATTTAAACTTTTGGAATGTAGTTTCGAAGAGCAGTGGCTCAAAAATTATTTTAGCGATTACAGAAAAAAAGAATATTGATTCACAACATAGAATAGTGAATAACCTGTCTCAAACTGCAACTTTTACGATAAATATTTATAGAACTGAGTAGAACACACTTATTATTTGTTCTTGAAAAAGCTAAAGTAAGAAGCAAAGTAGAAAAAGTTTTTTGTTAAATTTTTGAATGCCTTTCCCAAATTCAGCGATTACAGAAAAAAGTGTAATGATTCACAACTAAAATTAAAAAATGTGTTTACATTAATTATATTTTTTTCACAAAATTTTTTATATTTAAGAATATAAAATTAAGAATGTCGAATGTCTTACCTTGGAACCTGACACCGTTCTTCCTGACCACCAGCCGCCTCACTTCACCCGGTCCTGTCGAGGACATGTTCTCACTCCCCCCGCTGCTCCCGTACGTCCCTCGCATTTCGCTCTGGGGACGAGGGGGCAGCGAACTCCTCCACCTCGCGGGCAACGTCGACGTGCTCCCCGCTCCACCCCCGAGCGCGGAACCCCCATATCCCGCTACTTTCGGCGACCCGTATCTGCCCGGGTACTCCTGTATGCTCTGCAGGGTCGTCCTCCTGTTGTTCCTGTCCAGAGTCGACGACGAACTAGACGACGAGGAATTGGAGGACTGCTGTTGTTGTTGCTGCTGCTGAGCTGACGAGGCCGCCGAAGCCATCGCGTCCGCCAGCAGCTCAGGGGGAGGCCCCTGACGAGGATTGCTGCCCCCGAAACCGAGTCGTCTCAGTTCGTTCACGTCCATGGACCGGCTGTTGGGCAACTGGTTCTGCTGCTGTTGCTGCAACTGTTGCTGTTGTTGCATTTGTTGGGACGCTGAGGACGAGTTGCCGCCCCCTTTCGACGACGATGACTTGTCCGATTTTTTGGACGACGGTCTTGAGTCTCGTATCTCGGTGAGGGAGATCTTTTTGCTTCCCCCTCCTCCGCCCTCTGAGGAGGCGGATGACGAGGCTCGTCCCCCGGGTAGGGACGTGGAGCGGTGCATGGTGAATCGCTTGATGCTGAACGGCATGTTGGTGGAGTTATTCCGAGGAGGCAATGGATGGTCAGCGGCCTAGGGGGGTTTGATGGGGGTCTGGAAAGAAAAGATGACAGCATTATTACACTATTCAAAACATATTTTCAACATTGCGCATGATGCATGAGAAGATTCATGAAGAAAACAACGTAGATCATTGGTGCAAATAGGTATTAGTACTTTGCGCATATGGTGCTTGAGAAAGTTCATGAAGAAAACAACGTATATCTTTGGGGCAAACAGCTTATTATTACAAATTAATAAACTATTTGCGCCAACAATCTACGATTTTATCTTAACGAATCTTCCTGCACTAATAAACTATTTGAGCAATTAATCGACGTTGTCTTCTTCACGAATCTTCTCATGCATCATTGCACTAAAACATTAGTTAAAACATAATATTTCTAATATTTTTTTATAGAGAACTTCAGTTTTCTTACATCACTGCAGTTTTTTGTAAATGTTTATCTCTATCTGTCAAACGAACTATTTTCTCTGTTTTTTTTTTTATTCAAATAAAGCTATCAATAGCATCTGCAAATATTTTAGCTATTATAAATAAAATTTTATTAATGCTTTTTAGATGAATGCGCTACATAACTTTTGAATGAAACTGAATACCGTGTATATTTCTTTACGATTAAAAATCACAGACCGTGAATACCGAAAAAAAGTCGATTGCACCACCTCACTAACGGCCTGGAAATGGGCAAATATGGATATTTGTTTACCCTGCGTAAATTTTAAATTTAACTTATTTCAAATAAAATATTTAAAAAAATTAAAATCAGGTATAATTTGATAAAGATTATTTTAAAAACATTTTCAGATGAAACAAAGTTCGTTATCAAAGAAAAATTGTAAATAATAAAATTTTAAAATATTACGTTAAGACTAATGCACAAATTATGGAAAAAAGTCAATTGCACCATTAAAATAAATAACATCAGATTTTTTTTTCTAAACAAATCTCGACGGGTACTCAACAAATCCGTCTTCCTTTGACCTCAAACTTCAAGACGTACCCAAACCGAAAATCAATACCAAGCAGTAAGAGAGCAGAAAATAGAGAAATTCCGCCGTTTGCTCTAAGTGAAGTTTCATCATTTCTGGCAAAAGAGTCAACAGAGTCAACAGGGAATAGAAGTTCTGATTCCTATTATACACAACCACCAGAGATTGCTGTTGGGTTAAATATACTGCGAGAATCTTTCAGTGTCCTCATTCGTTGCACAAACTGACGTTTAAGATTTGTTTCAAATCGAAATGAATGTATATTTCTTTGCCATGTATATAATACGTATATTTCTTTGGGATTAAAAATCACGGTCGATAAATACCGAAAAATAAAGTCAATATCACCATTAAAATGAACCAAAAATCAATACGAAGCGGAAAAAAAGCACAAAATAGAGAAATTCCGCCTTTTACTTTAAGTAAAGTTCATCATTTTTGACAGAAGGAGTCAACAGGGAATACAAGTCTCGAAGTTCTGATTTCTATTATATACAACGGTAGCCACCAGAGTTGCTGTTTGGTTAAATATACTGCGAGAATCTTTCAGTGTCCTAATTGATTTCACAAACTGAAATTTGAAGATTAAGATTTATTTATCAAATCAAAATGTGAATGTTTAGATTCACAAACATTTTTCCTTAACTCTTACTAATATGAAAATTTTCAACTTATTACCTATGCAAAACTTTTTTTTACAAAAAAACTCGTTTCGACGTTATTACAACAGATTAAATGTATATTGTTAATTTTCAACGGCATTTTTTTAAGTGAGGTCCTGACCTCTTGTTAGCACGTACGGCATCGCTATAAAGTTAGGTTGGGTGTCAACTTAGGTGTCGGCGTCATAAATTACCGATGTCCAAAATTACTAGGCCCGTTGCCAATTGTCTTCAAACAACCAAAACTTTGCATGGGAAAAAACAATATACAGCTTAAATAGCTAAGAAAAAAATAAATGCTACCTTCTCCGTAATTTCTTAACAACACTAACAATTACTAACAAATTAATCTGCCCCACTGGACTTCACCTTTTCTAATTGAAGTTCCGGGAATTATCCTGAAATCCGGAGGATTAAAAGGATTATTCCAGCAATACCCTCTTGACTCCTTTTCCCATAATAGGAAAGATTAAGTCAGGCATCGAGGGAAACACGAGAAAACGGTTTGAGATCTTTTGAAATATTTATGTTGTATTGATCATATGCGTCAGCAGGTGGTTCTGAGGCAATTTTCTAGGATATAGAAGATTTCCGTATATTTATTCCGTATATTCCGTTATCTTTGGGTATAGATTAGGATTTGTCGGAGGGTAATGTGAGATAGGAATCTTCCCTTTAAATTATTGTATGGTTTAGAGTATTTTGAGTTATTATATTGTTGGGGGCAGTTTCAAGTTATCATATTGTTGGGGGCATTTTCAAGTTATATTGCTGAAAATGGTGGTATTATTACTTATGAGACGTAAATCAAAAACGTTAAAGCACAAAAGTATTGGTTTAAGATCTTTTGAAATATCTATGTTACACACATGCGGCAGCAGCTGGTTTGGAAACAACTTTCTAGGATAAAGAAAATTTCCGTTTATTTCTTCCATATATTCCGTTATCTTTGAGTATAGATTAGTATTTGTTGGAGGGGAGTACGAGATTGGAATCTTCTGTTTTAGTAATTGTATTGTTTGGGATATTATGTTAGAAATGATGTAGGAAATGCGTATACCTGGGATTAAAAAAAAATCAAATATCCATAAATATGCAACTGAGCTGATCTAGAGATTTAATTTTTTGTGCTGACTAATTATTGGAAAAAATGTATAAATATAAAATAATAAATTCCACAAAATAGACTTTAAAAATTAATCCTATGTACAATATCGGCATCGTTTCTATGATACGTAAGATTTTCATACATATATTCCGTATATTCGGTTATCTTTGAGTATATATAAGATTTGTTGGGGTTAAATACTATATCGGAATCTTCTTCTTCCCTGTATTGAAATATTTGGGGTAATAAACTTATGGAACGTTAGTTATAGGTATTGCAAAATTTTTCAGATATGGTAGGATAGATGGACTAATCACTTCCTATTAAAAAAATTTATATTCTTAAAATGATAAATTTCTGAAAAATGATGACTTTCAAAACATTTAAAAATTGACCTTGGGTACAATGCCGGCATTGCATATAATTTCTGAAGCTTTTGTACACAAGTCCATTCTCTAAAATCTTCTCGACTTATTTCGGAATAAACATTGTTTGTAGGACAAATGTGTACTGCTTTATTTACATTTATTATTATTATTAATACAGCATTAAAATACAGAGTAGTTAAAAATATTCCGTTCTTATATTAAAAAAATTCCTACTTCTATAGATTAATAAAGTTTTTCACTGAAACACATGCACATCATCTTTAGAATTAAATAAAAAATTAGGTCGGATAAATTTGCATATGAATGTCTCAACTTGATAGATTTTTTTTATTTAACCTTTGATGGTTAATGTAGGAGATCTTTAAAAAACAATATTAAAATAAAATTTATTCATGCATAATGTAATATGTAAATAAATTTTGACAGCTTATTACAGATGAAAGAGGCTTTGTTTTGCAAAACAAAGCCTCTTATGCAAACTTTATACAAACTTTTTTTAATTCAAAAACGCATATAAAAATGAGTTTTAATTAGTATATGAGTTGATACATGAGCTTACAAGTTACGTTTTCTTTTTTGTAGATTTCAAGAAATAAAAGATAAAAAAATATTTTCGTAGAATAATAAAAAAAGGCAGAAAAATTTTCACGGAAACTTTTTCACACCAATTTTTTTTTCATGTTTAACTTGCCACAGGCTTTGAAACCAAAAATTTAAAAAAAGGCAATCGGAGTTTTCATATATAAGTAACATCGCTTTGAACTAAATATTTTAACAATACCTGGTGAAAACCTAGGTATAAGCGTCCCTATAGATAGATGCATCTTCCATAAATTCTTTAGTTTGTCACAATTAACTGAGAAATAGAGTATGTTCTGAGAATAAAGTTGAGAGTATGGTATGGTATATTACATATATTCCAGCCTGTGTGCTTGTTTACAGAACCGCTTATAAGCTTTCGTCAAGTGGGACAGACACAGAAAGAGTTTTTACAAGCACAAGAGACACACAAAGAAAAGACAACACAAACACATCGACAAATAACAACATTTATTGTTGGTCACAAACATCCATGCCTGACCGGGATTCGAACCCGACCCTTGCATCTCCAAAGGCTAGAGTCCTAAAAATTGCGCCACCGAGTTTAGAGAAAGAAATAGCAAGAAATCTAGTGAAACGGACAGTACTGCTTTGTAAAAAGATGTGTATAGGCTTTTTCATGCTGGGGGTGTATGTGAGAGATGATTTTCAATTAAGTTCGATTTTTTACTGCAGCTGTTTCTTTAATATGACTTTACAGCATCGGTGCTTGAAAAAATACAACAGAAAGTGTAAGCAAATACCAATGATTTTTTAACATTGTTGTTCGTTAATTTCATTGAATGTATCGTAAAGACAAATCATTCGCCATTGGTTTGGGTGCATAAAGGAAGTGATCGGGGCTTCACTTGGCTATTTGTTTTTAAATTGTTTTTTTAACGGCAGCACCAAGCAATGAACGAATCCCAATTTTCCCCACTCCACCAATGGGCTTGTTTCACGTTTTATCTGGCAACAGCTACGCGGTCATATTTTCATTTTTCTCGAATTTTCTAAAAATATTTTAGTTGTCATATATTTAAAATTAAAGCTTCTTTCGATGCAAGTTTTCTTTGATAAATGATTAAAGCAATCAACAGCACAGCAAGAAGTTGTAATTTTAAAAAATAATAATAATTCAAATAACTTATTCCTATAAAACTCAGTTTCGAATGCCAACAAAAGTAATTCGAGAAAAATGAAAACAAGACCTTGGAACTGTTGCCAGATACCCCGTGAAAAAGCCCATTCTCTTTTATTGGCAATCGAATAACACGCCCACCGGAACTTCTCATTTGAAAGAAAACGAAATAAAGACAAAAGTTAATACAAAAACAAAGACGCAAAATTGTTAAAATAAATTGCGGAAACATTTCCTTGAATCGAGTCATCACAACTAAAGCATAACATATCGCTGGGACTTATTTTTAGAGCGTTCGACAACGTAATAGAACGGAATCCAACGATGAAAAATCATTTCCGTTTTGCTTTCTCGCAGCAAACGACTTTTCGTCCGTTGCCACCGCAGCTGTTGGAATTATTCCAAAAGAAATCAAACGACAGAGAAGGAATAGGTAATAAAAGAAAATAGAATTCCGTATTAGTTAAGGAACTACAAGATCTCTTAGTCCCCACATTTTTATGAATTTCAGAGAACTTCATCCAAATTTTTTTTTGGTTAGGAGATAAATTCCATTGGAAAATTCTTCTTCTTAAGTATGAAAGTGAAGAAAATATATTCATTATAAATTTTATTCTTTTTTAATTTGATTACTTGTCGGCCTTCTGTTTGTATTAAACAATGTTTATTTAACTGTATTGCTATGCAATTGTAAAACAGATTTTCGTAATGTTTATACTTACTTCTCATTAAAGTTGTATATACAATATATAATTTATATGAAGAGTTTGATGAAATATAAAATATAAAACTTCTCCCTACCTTTATAAATTGCGAAAATTTAGCTACCATTAAAAAAACATAATTAAGAAACAACTATCGAATTAAATTTGAGTTTGTCTCCCCCTCCCCCCTCTCTTCCGTGTCTTTCTCATATAGAATGTCGGCATTGTCAAGCAAGCAAGATTTAATAAATAGCAGAATTAATAAATAAAGCCGACACTGAAGCCTTGTTTTAAAGTA
The DNA here is from genome assembly GCA_023701765.1 of Hylyphantes graminicola. Lineage (NCBI taxonomy): Eukaryota > Metazoa > Arthropoda > Arachnida > Araneae > Linyphiidae > Hylyphantes > Hylyphantes graminicola. Next base: position 62,183,634 of record CM043116.1, on the reverse strand, counting down.
AGCGAAGTATGTAGCATTCCCATGAAAAGCATAGTTCAACACATCAAACTTAAACAATTCTGCAGAAAGACCTCCGTCCTACACATTATAACATTTTCAACTAAGTCACTCATTCTTCAAATCGGTGACCCCACTTACTTTGAAAAAGCATATTTTTTTCTACTTTCCTTATATCAAAAAGCATCGCTAGATGCCCCGGCATCCGAAAGTTAGAGGCAGGGTTTCCAGGTGAAATATCAGAAAATTAGCCAAGGGGCTTCTGCTTCTCAAAATGTACTACTCAAACTACACCAATAACTTTGCACAAGTAACTTCTGGTATGTGTGCTTCATATGTACGTCAATTTTACAGTAATACTTGGATTTTATCAAATGCAAAGCATGAAAGAGAGAGAGACAGGGATAGAGAGTAAATGAGTGAGTGTGAGTGAGTGAGACAGCGAGAAACTCTACTGTATATTTCAAATTGAACGGAAAACTAGGAGTGTGTAACACTACGCACGACTTTCAACTTCCGCTCAACAAGTCTATGAACACATTTAGAGATAATATCATACCTTTTAAGGTACTTTTAACGATTTTAAAACCTTAACAGTTACAAAGTAGCTATCCCTTGCGCAAACGCAATTTTTTCGAAAAACCTTATTAGGACGTCCAGGTGAACTTGAAACACGGTGAACCAAATTTGAAGTCTGTATGTCTTTTAGTTTTTCAGAAATAGTTTTAAAACCAAACATGTTTTTTGGCAACTACCCCTGCGCAAAAGAAATATTCTCGCAAACTTTATTAGGACCCCTGACAGGTACTGGAAACACGTGTACCAAATTTAAAGTCTGTATATCTTTTAGTTCAAACTGTAAAGTGGTTTCAGATATACAGGACTAATGGCTGAAAAACACTTTTTTAGAATAAAAAAACCCTCCTAAACTTGTAGAAACCACAAAATCTTCATTTCAAATTTTCGACTAAATCTCTATACTTTCATTACCTTATACAGGGTGAGGCAAATAAAAGTGGCCCCGGTCTAGAGATAGGAAGACGTTGAAATGCTTGGCGAGAAAAACACTTCAAAAAGCTTGAAACCTGTTTTGCATTGGTTGGATCGCATTAGCTTCACATTAGAGCTACTCATAGACTAGTGGCGAGTTCAGATCTTAGTTCGTATTAAATCAAGACGTCCCATAATGCATATTTTGTGTCTTGCAATCAATTTAAAATGTTTTTTGCATTAACAAAAACAAAAAGGTCCGATTCTCTACGATAAATAATGACCGAAATAATCACTAGTGGGAACTTTTCTTGATTAGTTGTACAAACCTTGTTTATATTTCATTTCAACTAGCTTCTCAAACCATAGCGTTCGCCGGCAAATAAGTCGCCAAGCGTTTGTTTGGACTTAATATTGAAGCGATCAATACAGTTAGCAAACTTGTTTTGTATTGGTTTTTTGACTTGGCAACATTTTTGTTGTATTCTTATCTCCACTTTGGGGCCACTTTTATTTGCCTCACTCGTATTTTATATTTGGTAAGTGAAAGAAACGATACAAAGTATTCCAAATTGAACATAAAAAAACATTAAAGGTCTTTTCTACATTACCCAAATCAATTCTTGCTACTGACTTAAATTTTTATTAGCCAGGTAAATCTAAATTTATCCCAAATGGCTAATACTAGCCAAATCTGGCATTCTATAGTTAGACGATGATTTATTGCTGAAGCTTCAAGTTAGACAGTGACTGCTCGTCCTAAATTGACTTCTTTGTCCCCCCAGGCTGCGTGCGATGTTACCTTTTTTTCATGAATATGATGGGACCGCTTTATGCAAAATTTATATCGTGCAGTGATGTGCTTAGCTAAGGTTGAATAAACGTTAAAAATGAAATAGGGAAAAGATTTAACAAGAGTAGCATACTTCAAAGCCATTTTTTCAAGCAGTTTTCAACGAAAATTCTACTTGATTTGAATGTTCTTTTTTAATTTTAACGAAAATTGATTTTGGGAGTTACGTTATCTATATTTTTTTATCAATTTGCATGTGCATAGAAGGGTCTTTTTTTAAAGAAACTGTTTTGGTGAGAATATATTATGATATTTTATTAGAAGAGATACCAATAGAATTTGTAAGTAATAACCAAACGATTACTAAAGACATATAATGATATTACTAAGAGGGAAAGACGTCATTACATAACAAAAATAGATACCAGAGGTTGTTGTTTTTCAAATCACCAACCCAAATAGGCCATACGGACCCCATATTAGTGAGCTACCTGGGTATAAATCACTAGAATTGATATCTTTTGACCACTAGAAGTACCATTAAGCCCAGTGGCTTAATGGTAGTACTTCGCATTGCCACATCACAGGTCCGAGGATCGAATCCCGGATTGAGCGAGGTTGACCCATCCTTTCACACCTTGAGTGGTCGATAAAATGGGCACCAAGCATGGTTGGGAACTAAACACGAGGGGTTCTGCGTGAGGCAGACCACCTTACCGGAACCTAGCCTAGCACCCCAGAGCCCTAGGTCGCGAAAGCTGAAATGGGCACGGCAGGCCTTGACCCAGTATTGGACTGTTGCGCCTAGGAGTTTAGTTTAGTTTCTTACTAGAAGTGATACCATTTGATTACAAGAAGAGATTTTCTTTGGTGACAAAAAGTGATAATCATGAATTGCTAAGAAAATTCTCTCAGATTATTAAAAATTATACACTTTGTGTACGTGAAGAGAGCATTAACATGAAAACACACACTAGGGTGAGTGAGAGTTGGAGTTATAGTTAAAAATAGCAGCGAACACTAACATAAAAAGTTGTACATTTTAGCCATAGATATCATAGTTAAAGTATTAGATTGGCAGATCACGTGAACTCCAATGCTAACGATGGGACGCGCATGGAGACCAAAATTGGAGGGCCATGGTACCACAGCGTTGCCACCACTTTAAGGAGGAAAATGCTACGAAAAAATACCATTTAGTTCTAAAATTGCAAAAAAATACTATAAAAATGCTAGAAAAGCGTTTCACGGTTTTTTTTAAGTCACTAAAAATATTCCAAAATTCAGTTAGTTTTTCTTATGGAATTTTTTTGAAATTTTAGAACCAAGCATTTTTTAGTAGCACTTTTCTCCTTAAAGTGGTGGCAACACTAGCCCCATGGTTCTGCAATTATGGTCTCCATGCGCATCCCATCGTTAGCATTGGAGGTCACCAATGATTATGGTGATTACCAATGATTGGATTTCACCAATGGTTATCTGCCAATCTAATACTTTGACTATGATATCTATGATTTTAACCTATCTTTAGTGGAAATTGGATACCTTATTCAATAACTAGCTTCCTTATTCACAAGCATACATAAAAGGTTGTCTAAGAGTTGAAATTGAAAATCGCAGAGAAGACTAGTATACAAATTTCTACATATTAGCTGTTTATTCGTAGAAATGTGATCCTTTATTCAGTAATTAGCTTCCTTATTCACAATTTTACAAAAAAAAAATTAACAAGGGCTGTAGTTGAAGTTGTCAATAAAAACTAACATAAAAACGCTAACATATTAGCTATTTCTTCGTGGAAAATTGAAGAGCTTAGTGGAAGAACGTGCTAGGTAACATTTTTGAAAAAATTGAGATTTTTATGTCAATGAACATATTGATACTAACTTTTTTAACAACGAAAAATTAAATAATTTTCCTAAACCTAGCGTTTAGTAGGTTTTTAACGGTTTTAAAGCATCGTTTTTAACGGATTTAAGTGCAAACGATAAACTTAAAGTTCTTTTTCGCGTTTTCACCCTTTTGTCACTTAGCACGTTTTTCCACTAAGCTCTTCAATTGATACTTTATCCAAATAATAAGCTCCATTATTCACAATCGAACCGTTTTTCCATACCAAATTCCCACCCACCCAAACGTGATCAAGTACTTAAACACCAAAGGGGTTCAACTCATTCTCATCCATAGCCAAAAACGTACAAAACGTATCTTCACTTATTTTTACTTATCTAATGCATTGTGCGATTACGGAGTTTATACGATAAAAGGGCACGTGCGCATAAAAAAAATTGTCTCCAAGGGACGTGGTTTCGTGACTTGGCTACATGTTTGCTGTTTTAAGAGGGGTTAGTAGAAAATAAAAGTTTATCTTCATGATTTACAAATAGAAATGGAAAAATTCAAGGATTGTAGGTAGATCTAAGGAGTATTAATGGTAAGTTATCCAAATAGCTTATGGTCATTATCTTCTGGAAAAATTGTATTCTCAAAGGGTTAACTCTTTCCTTGTGAAGTAGTGAGAGTAGTTTGTGCTCTTACCAATTATAGGCACTGTAAAGAGTTGGGGTTACACATTTAGGATTGAAAAGGTTGAACTACTTAAACAATGTTGATTTTTGAGTGATGAAGCCTTTTCTAAAATAAGTTTGAATTTGCTACACCTCGTTAAAGGAGTTCAAAAATACTTAAGGAGACATGAAATATTAAAACAAACTCCTTTATGAATGCATAAACATTTGAGAGAGAAATTCTAACTTTTTTCTCCTAAAAATCCTCTTAATTGCTTATATCATTTGATAGTCAATATAATTTATAACTGCTTGAATATCATAGTCACTATTTATGACTGCAATTCCAAGCAACACCTTATGTTTTAAAATTTGTTATGGCTAAACTCTTGCATCAAACAGTATTATTAGCATTATAAAGCGTTTACATCATATTTCAATCCTTTATTTGTCATCCTACAAGTACAACTGCAAATTATTAACGTTCTACCCCATCAGTTAGTTTTGTTTTTTACTGACTATCAATAAATCCTGCAAAAGTACTTCCATGGAAGTGGATGATCAAAGTATTAAAAAATAATGCATAAAACTTATTTATTATCAAGTATACTGTTTCAGCCCAGATCAGCTGATTTCTTGAAAGATAAATCGCGGACATTTCTCACTCTCATCCGATGGTCTATCGATCATGGTCGATGTAACGGCCATCTGCTGGTCATCGGACCCTAATTGTGACCGATGGTCATCGATGGGGAAAGAAGATATTATCTCCAAAGGTCAAAATAGTAGCCTAAAGTGAAATTTTTGTTTGTTCACAGAAGTATCTTATTAAGAACTATATTGCATAAAATTATTAATTGAAATTAAATAATATGAAATATAAGACAAAGTATAGTGTAAGTATTGTGATTTGGTTCAAAATTTCCGAAATGGGTATGAAAAGTAGTATAGTGTTAAAAACTCATAGTTTTAGTAGAAAGTCTGTAAAAAACTGTAATAAGACTGGCTACAATTTTTTTCACTTCAGATTTATTTCTAAACGAACGATCCTCGGACTTTTAGCTATAAACTGCAAAATTCTTCAAAATGAAATAACTTAATCGTGTTAATATAACTTAATGATTTAGTTGAGACTTACATTTACAATTTAAGGAAATAAAAAAAATATTTAAATTAAAACAACTAACAACAAGTGAAACCTTAGGGCTAAAAATACAATATATTGAATAATTTATTTATTTTCCTCATAGATTTTCTTTCTTCATTTATTTATGTGATAAAATTAACATTGAAAGGTTGTAGATTTGAACATCTTCATGTATTTATTTGACATCAAAAATATTTACTTATCACTTTGATCAAATTCTGCTTATTCTAAATTTAATTACCCTCTTAGCAATAAACAACCAATTTACACATAAATGGATTACAGAAATTGAACAAAGTGTCTCTTTGATGTAATCGCAATCCAATTACAGTACTCCGGTTTTGAAAATAAGAGCTTCGCTGAAGCATCGTTTCTAGAACTCGATTCCTTAATTAGGTAAAATCAATATCTTCGAAACTCTTGAATTTGATAACTACTTTTAAGGAATTGGGTCATATTGCCCTTTAGAAAATGATAAGGTTAACAATGTATGGTTAATTTTAAAGTTTTGTTAACTGTATCATTTAATCTAATAAATAATGTATATTTTAATTGTAATATTTGATACAAAATGTAAGTTAAATATTTAATGGCATTCTTATATGTAAGCAGATATTTGGAATGGATTTAATAAATATATCGTGAATGCTTTTTTTTTGTTAACTATTAAACAATTTATTCGATACCCTCCTGGTTTGTATAATCCTTCATAAAAATTGGATTTCAAAATTATTTCGTTGCAACCTTGATTTTTTGTTGATAACTATATATTTTAAATATAATATATATTTTAATTTAATAATTCGATACAAATTCTAAGTAAACTATTTAATATTATCCTTGTGTGAATATCTTCATAAATAACCTTTTGGGAATAGATTTAATAAGTATTTTATGATTATTTGGTGTTTTGTTAACTATACATTTTAAACTATTCTAAATTAAACACTTCCATATATTAATATGCTTAATATTTTATATTCTAATTAAAATCTTCGATACAAATTACAAGTCAAATATAATACCCTCTCTCATGCATATTCTCATAAGTAGCCATTTAGGAATGGGTTCAATAAGTGTTGAGTAATTACTTCGGTGTTTTCTTATCGCATATTGCAAATTATTAATATAAAATCCACCTTTAATATAATTCTTACATAAAATTAAAATAGTTATCATTGTTACGCTATGTTTCCGTGAATAAATAAATGAACAAATGTACACAAACAAATAATGTGGTGCCACAGTACTCTCCCTTGAGACTGAGAGCAATTTCAAAGACTAATAACATGTGGGACTTTTGTTTTGCCCATATCACGTCCGGAAACCCAATATAGGGTTAGTATTATATTGACTTAATTTATTAAATAATGTATGATATATTAATATAAGTGTTCTTCTTTTAATATTTTATGTTTGCATTAAACACACATATATTCGGCTTTTAAAGAGGAACAGAGTTATAAGAATGTGATTTATCTTGTCTAGAATTATGGGCTTGGTTTTACTATAATTATGGTTCTTGACAGCTGCAAAGATAGTGTGGAGAAAGTTTTTACAATACAGTAGAGTCCCGTTTACCCGAAAATCGATTTATGAAAAAAATCCCGAGCCTTTCGCTTAAAATAGAAATGTATACGTATAAATAAATACACAAAAATAAATGTGTACGTGCAAAGTTGGATTTATTTCTCAAAATATGCAGTAATTTTTTTTTTATTTTTGTTGCTCAATTTTGGTCCCGTACCTTTCGTATAAGCGGGACTCTACTGTATTTTCGGAACCCAGTAGAATCATTTTTCAGGTTTTAGGAACAGAAACCTTGGAAATGGTTCTTCTAGCGTAGTGAACTTTAATCCCTGATGTGTTATAAGTCATCTTCAGAGGATAGTAATAGACTTCCTGAATCATTTTAGTTCGTAGACATACAACACTAATTTCTTTAACCCTTTCACTCCCAATGATTCTGTTTGGAATAATCAAACTTGCAATTTTTTTTCCTTGCCTAATTAAACTCGTATTTATTTCAAATAAATTTTATTCTTCATACATTGTTCGAAAAGGTTATATTTTCTTTGTCTCTTGTTAGATGAAAGAATAATGTCTTTTGAAAAATAAAATAATGCTTATTTTTGCTTAATGAAAAGATGAAAACCAAGCACTAAAATAAAATGAGTCATTCTGAAACAATTTTATTAAATAAATTCACCATGAATTCTTCATTCTTTCCCTTCTAAGTGTTTAAAAATTGAACTTTAACAAATAAAATTTCGAAAAAATTATTGCTATTACTTATCATAAATTATAAATACATCCCCACCACTTAAATTTCAGTTATAAAATTAAAACTAAATTAAAAGTTTTTATCTTTTTTATATGCGACCCATAATAAGTTAATTTCCTATATTTTAGAATTTTAGAATAAAAGTAATCATAAGTATATACCATACTTCATAAAACGGTTAACTTAAAAATAGCACATGCGTAAACGCATAGCTTAAATTTAAGTCAATAAAAAGTTGGAAATGAGAGGGTTAATTTTGATGAATGTTAAAGAAAAGAAAGAAACAAAAACAGAAGGATTTAAAATTATCAAGAAACTTTAATCTAACCCATAGACCCTCTTTTTCACTAAACATTGTAACATTTCCCTTCTTTCCAAAATTCTTTTTAATTATTCGTATTAAAAACGAAATATAACTATTGTTAGTGAAGGATAATTACTTCTCATTCCGCCTAATGACAACAGCCTAATTACACCTCAAGAGAGACGGGATGAATTAATAAGTTGCTTAATTACTTTTGGTTATTAATTGCTGACAATGCTTTTCGTATCGTTGAAAAGTCAGTACTTTATGATTATAAGAAGCTTCTATAATCCAACGTCAGATTTTTTTTTGCCTAAAAATCGTTTTTTTTTGTGTTTGCATAAAATATATTAAAAGTAAAGTTGGATATTTTTTTCATGTTTTACTAACTAATTATCTATTAAAATTGTTCCTGCAATAACGCAAATCCATCATTAACGTTTTACCACTTGGTCCACTGGTAATTTACCTAAGTACAGGATCATTCAACTTATTAAAGTTATTTATATGTTGGTTATGATATAAAAATAACTATGAGGCAATTGAGGTCATGTGGTGGTTATGCTAGTGGTGCATAATTTAACGTATTCTTACTAAAACGAGGATAGGTTAATTCTAAAGAAAATATGAACAAATTACAATTCTAAGACAAATATTATATAAACTAGTGCATATATAAATAGTATACCTTTTAAATGCATGGTATTGGCGAATTAAAAAATACATATCAACAAAACAAAAAAAATTTGGAATGCTAAATTGCACAATGATTTGTGTAAAATACCAGAGTAAACTGCAAGAGAAAATTTGCAATTTATTTGCGTTACATTCTCTGATTTTAAACAGAATTTATCCTGCAAGAACTAAGATAGTTTTAATAGTTTACCAAATAACCATAAAAGGTGTTCGCATTTGAAATGCCCGGTATTTAAAATGCAATGGTTTAGTTAAGTTTAGGTTGAACGCTGCCAACTGTCGATTTATAGTAAATATGTTGGTAGTTACATTTTGCTCATGTCCATTTCTAGACTCCAAAGAGAGCTCAAACACTGTCATTTTCCAAATGAAAAGCAAACGTAGCCTCTAACAACAAGATTTGTTGTTCCAAGATAGTTGTTCCACCAAATATTCTATTATCTGACGACTGTCTATGAAAACAACTTCTAAGGTTTATCTTTTAGGCCGGGGATCTGTTTGTTTTTTTTACCCTCCGGCAGATGAGATATATTGGATGTCGACTCTCGCCGTCACGTATTCAGTTTTGGGAAATTACAGCTTTTTTGTATTGAATAGGAGGTATTTGAGTTGTTGGGTAACTATAGTGAAAAGAAGCATAGAAACCAATTTACACCGTTTTCAAACTAGAAGGCAAAAGACAGTATGTAGTGTTTTACTGTCTTGCTTGAAGGTAAAAGACAATTGGACTCAACTCTTTCAGTCAAAATGGCAATTTGGCATTATCATGACATATTTTTGATCGTCTATAGCCATTTATGATATCCAAAAGCACATAATTCAATTCTTCAAACTTTTTTCTATTAGAATTTTTTTTATTAACCCCAATAGATGTCATCCCTATTATTTTTTAAATTATGATCAGAAAAATGATGATGCCAAATGGCATCACTGGGACTGAAAGGGTTAAACAAACTTACTCATATTTGTGATGTCACATTACTATATGAAACTGGAGGATTTTTGTTTTTTTTTAATAATGAATTTTTTTTGAATAATTTTTTTTTTTCAAAATTTGTTAGAATCATTCAAGATTGCTTTTTCGGAATATTTTCAGAAACATTAGTTTTGCACATGAGTTTTGTTCAAGTGTCTAATGGTAAGTATGATTAGCCACTTTAAATGTGAAACAAGAGTTAAAATGCGTTGTTCGAAAGACATCTTATAGACACTCATTTTAGAGAGAAATACGAGAAATCCCAGACTGTAAAAATTCTATTAAAATGAGATAACGAGAATACTAATACATAGGGTCCGGCAAAAGTAACGCAGCAAAGTTTTTTGCTCATAAAATGTAAACTACTTTAAGTAACAAAATGAATTATATTTAAAAATAAAGGGCATTCTCTGCCAAAAAGTTATATGAATTATTCGATATGTACACCTTCCATTCGAACCACCTTTTCCAGCCTTCTGTTAAAGCCGTTTTTTCTCTTTGGAAATCCGGCGAACACTTCTTTCTGATATCCCGATTTAATGAGCTATTCTTGATTGTGAAGCGTGAGGTTCCTCACTTATCCTGTCATGTACTTTCAGAATATTCTCTGGAATTATAGCAGAAAGTGGTCTTCCTGTTTTATAGTCATTGTTATCGACAACACTTCCAGTAACCTTAAATTTTTATATAAGTACATTTATCGTGTTCCTATGGGGAGATTTTCGCTTCCCAAAGGTATTTCAGAAATTTTAGAAAAGCATCGATGGGGATCTATCACAAAGTTCATAATTCATCACAATAAATATCCGTTGCTTCAAGTTTAAACTCGGAGAAGCCAGTTTTTCAAACTTCGGTCCGATTCTGTGATTGTTCCAAACACAAATAAACTACTTAAAACACTTCATTTTCCATCGAAAGTAATATCAATCGACAGCTCAGAATCTGAGCTTTTATTTATGATAATTAAACATATAACAGGCTACTCACTGCTCTTCTTTTATAACAGTCGAAAAAAAAGTACATAAAAAGCACTACTTATTGCTTAATGTGATAAGAATTGAAAGCCTTTCATTTGATTATTCCTTTTTCTACCGGTAACTAATTTGCAGATTCCAAGCTTTCTAGGGCAACAATCACCGATATTATAATTGCACGCGTTGTGCAGTAATCGCCAAAAACTTTTGCTGCGTTACTTTTGACGGACCCTGTATGATAAGACTGAGCGCGAATACTTCATATTTGAAGTTAGTGAGTCCTTAAATGATGACAATATTCAAATAAATTTTATCTTGAAAATTAAATTAAATAACGTTATAAAACAATATAAATACTATTATCTGAGTAATATGAATGTAAATACTTTGCATATGAATTATGTTATGTTGTTTAATAGTATGTTGAATTTAACCACTTTCAATATAAGACAAGAGTAAAACTTCTCTAGTTGAAAAATATCAGATCAAAACTCATTTTGGAGAGGTCTAGACCAGAAAAGATGATTTGAGAATTTCAGATTTAGAGTGCATAAGTCCTTTTATATTCTCTACACACACGCCAATTTTATCTTAAGGGGGTATGGGACACTTTCAACTTTTTTCTTTAATATTGTAGATATCAATATAATTTTTTTTCCATAAATGTATACTAAATATACTTACACTTTTAGATAGTCAGAGGTTTTAAATAATCATTATTTATTTATTTTAAAAATAAAATGTGTCAAAAAGTGATGTCTCTTATTTTTGTTATAAGTCAAAAACTTATTTATTGGCAAACAAATATTTAGCATTTTTATAAACAGAAAAATGTATTTAACAAACTGTCTTTACCGATTTTTCATATTTGCCATAGTTTTTTTTAAAAAAATTATTGAAGTTTTTTTTAATAATTTCACAGGTTCACTTTTTTTATTAAAATTAATAAATAAAAAAATAAACTATTTACAACTAATCCCTAAAGACAAATTAAAGATATATGTTTGAAAAATATGAGTAAAAAATTTTGACACTCTATGGGCAGTAGATTTTGAGTTATATCAATTTAAAGTCAAAAAATCATCGAAAACACGATCAAGGAGAAAAACAGCTTTGAAGTTTATCACTTTCCTTACTGAAGCACTCCAAACCGACCGACCAACTAAGGATTCGATAACGTTATTCCTATCTAATATTACGAGGAAGCAAAGATTATAAACGTGGTTGGCCAACACAGATGTCATGACATAAAAAACTACACATCTCACGTTCTACTGCAGATATAAATAAAATTTTTGTTTAAAAAGATTCTAAAATATTTGTGTTATTTTTTATGATAATAATAATTTTTTTGATTTTTTTGAAGATTTTGTGTCCCATACCCCCTTAAAAGTTAAATTAAATGAAGTTATAAACAATATAAATACTAAGAATCGGAGTTTTCTGAATATAAATACAAGGGATGTTTATTTTAACCGTTTTCAATCTAAGTAAATATAGTCACACAATGCTTTGTTTCAAAAACATCAGCTCGAAACTTATTTCAAAAAGACGAAGAAGTATGTAAACATTCTATTGTAAGAGTAGATATCAAGAATAAAACATTCTTTGAAAACCCTTATTTATAATCTGACTTAACGCGAGGATTTCAGATTTTTAAATAATGACAAATTGCGCATAAATTTCTAGCTTAAAAATAAAATTAAACAAATTTTAAAAAATACCGTATCCTAAATACTAAATGAATTAAATATTTTTATTATCTACTTAGTTGTAAAAACTAATAAATGATCCGAGTCCATTTAAATTTGGACATCATACATGAGTTTTTTTATTGTTATGACCAATAACTTTATACGAGTAAATATTGGGCACTTCAAGAAATTAATCACTTTAAAGAACATTAGAAATGATTTGATGGATATTCTTTGAGGGGTTGAGTAAATTTTATGGTCAATGAATCCGACTTATCTCTTAGAAAGATCAAAAGACCAGTCCAATACTTATTTTCTAAGAACCAATTTAAGAAAAAGTAGCCATCAAAAAGGCTTTACAGTTTTTTGACTATTATTGTTATTACAGTTTGAAGCCATTAAAGAGTCAGAATAGTTAAAAGTGAAAGACTTACAAACAGTTTCTAGCTAAAAATACACACAAAAAAAAATTTAAAAAATTCTAATTCTACTTTTGTCACGGAAGGTTTTTGACGATTTGTTTATTATTTCGCATTAAGAATTCCACCTTCAATGAATTTTAAAAGCATTATTTTTGAACAATATTTAAGTTGTTCACTGCCTATAATGCTGTTAACATTTTATTAATTTCAAATTAATCATTCTATTAATTTCCATAATTAATATAAGATATTTCAAGAATTAATATAAATAAGAATAATAATAAGAATAATATTCTACAATAAGGATTTGGAGTTGCAACGGTATTAAATACTCTTTTGAAATGGAGAGAAAGGCTTTGTAAATTATAGGTTACCGAAAATATCTTCTAAGTTTCGAAATCAATTTGAACAAATGACTGTAATCAGGTGGGAAAAGTGCAAGTCAGTGGGGGTAGGTGATGGGATTAAGTAATATTTTTACAATAGCCTTTAGAAAAGTAATTATATTACCATTGTTAGTATGTTAGAATACGGCAATCCAAAAGATATTAAATTGATTCCAAGCAAAATTACGTTTATATTATTAAGGCAATATTTATTTTAGCTATTAGCGCAAAGAATCTCAATCACACAACATCTTGAAAACTCATGGCTTAAAATGGTATAAAGAAATAGTTATATAAAATGATGTAAATAGATTCAATTTATGAAGAAGATGATATACATAAGTATTTTTACAATAGATTATTGATGGTTTTTCTCAGAAGTCATAAGAAGTTGGTGATTTTTAAATTATCAATGTCACACACCTATTGTGGTTATAAATACCTGAAGTCTTCTTCAAAAATTTCATGTAAATATATCAAAAACTTTTTGTGTGACGAGTGTCGTTGTGAAATTTTTTTGAAAAAACGATTCTTTGAAAATCAAGAAAGTAACATTGAAATGCACTTTTTAAATATTTTCTACTTACCTAGGAGTTTAAAATTCTCCACATTTATAGGTAATACCTTTTACCTGCTCATGGTAATAATTTTTTTTGAAGCTCTTATAATTTTCCTAAGTTTTTTGGCAACTGGAGTCGAAGCAGCTTTGGATTTTTTTAATCCAAATATATATATTTAAATATCCATTTTTGAAAAACCTCAAAGTGTAATCACCTACTGGCATAATTTCATAATTGACCAATTTTGATTTGGTTCGCAGATTTGGATAAAGGAATATTTGGACTATAAAAATGTCCCAAAATAAAAATAAAATCGATTTTTTAAAATGTACTATGTTCGCCTACCTTAAGAGAAAAGTTTAGAAAACCTTTTTAACCCTACCATTAATAATTAACTACTTCAAGCACTTCCCGCAAATGCGCATCTACCCCATAAGCTTACCCCGCCTTTCTTTACTCCGCATCACACATCTTCATTTACTCCCAAACGACAAACCCTATGCCCCTTAACATGCGGGTAATTGACGTCATAAACTCCACCTCTATAAACCCAGAGTGGTGAAATGGCCTCCACATTAATTTGCACTTTGAAGCTGGCAGCATCTTCCCATTAAATTGGTTAGAGACCACTGGCGAACGGGTGTACTGCATTTTGCACTCGCTATCATTTATTATACTTGCTGGATTCAGCTGTTTTGATGATAGTAAAAGCTTTCTAGTTATTTTAAGCTGCTTTGTGTGGTCTGGGGAGTTTATTGTGCTTTTGTGGTATTGTTAATGTGGGGTTTTAGTCTGTGATATGAAATAAATGGGTCCTTTTTAGTTCTTGAGTGTCAAGAGAAATGTTAAATGAAAATAAGTTTTTCTCGATCCTTGATTGGCAAATCAATGTCACGTGGGAACAGAGCACCAATCAGAGCACTGATAGAAGGAAAGACAGCAATGAAAGCTTTAAGGAAGTACCTCACCTGAAACAAGTCAAGTAAAAATAATGCAAATTTTTTTTGTTTCGTTCTCACTGTAAATATTAATGTAATTTAGTTGTAAAAATTGTTCCAGACATTTATTCCTTTAATCTTGTTGCTGTATTCAGCATATTACGGTGTAAAGGAATTATAAAAATTTAAACTTAAGAATACATTATGTGGTAGACTTCACTTGCCGTAATTGATAGACCTGTATGACGATATATCAAGAAATTTGCAGATTCAGTAATCAGGACTCCTGGATCTAGTCATATTTATACAAAAAAAATAAATTTAATAGGAACGTAAAGCATTGGACTTCGTTTTCTCGTTAATAGATGATGAACATTTCAGCTAAAATTGAAAAATACTCCTAATTATCAACCACTTAGTCGCAATTCGGAGTAAAACAACTGACAGTACAAAATAAATATATTACAGGTTTTCCAGTATGAAATTATAGGAAAGTGAACTTTATATTCATGGGAATAAAATGCTTTCATAGACATCTAGGCAATTGAAATGCGTAAATATTTTCTACTCAAAACAATTTAAAGCTATGTTCTCTTTATTCTCTTGCAAAGGTATATCCATTAAAAGTTTTATAATTTTTGCTGATATAACAGAAAATTTCCACCCAACTAGAAAATACAGCCCAATCATGAACCACTTGCCCTTAACTTAAATTCAAACAACTGACCCAAAATAAAACATAAATGCTTTTCAATATAAAGTTGTAAGATAGTGAAACTTTAAGAGCTACGAATAAAATGCTTTCATAGACATAAGATAATTTGAACTTGTAAATATTTTCCGCTCAAAACGATTTAAAACTTTTTTAATATATTTTTTTTATACTTTGTCAACTGTATCGCCATTTAAAGCATTAGAACGCGATTTTCTCGGGGAAGCGCAATTTATCGTTTTAAAAGTAGTTGTTAAAAGAAAAATTATAAACGCTCTTAAACGGCTAATTTTAAAAGCTAGGCGAAAAACAGAAAAAAATGTTTTGCATAATGCTTTTAGAGTACTCCTTCTCACATTATTTGAAAGAGAAAAAAAATGCTTAACGTAGTTTGAAGTACATTTTTTTTTGGAAGGGGGCCAAATAAAATTTTAAAAACAATCTCACCTTTTAAAAGGCTTAAAATGAAATAATTTCAGCATTCGAAATGACGGATTGAATTCTTTAAAATGCTATAAAGATGGTTTTAATAGCTTTATATTTATTTTAGTTTGAATTAGTTTTGCATTAAAATATTTCTTTAGTATAATTCTTAAAAATGTTCGAGTTTTTAATGAAGCACTTTAGTTTAGTTTAGAAAAATGCATATTTTGTCTTCTTAAATATAATGGGCAAAACAAGTTTAATTAAAAGCAGAGGGTACTCTTTAAAAATCCGTTATAATTAACCCTTATGATGGGAGGTTTCCAGTTTTGTGGTAATTTAAGAACTTTCACGAAAGTTAAAGTTCAAATTAAAGATAAATTATATTTCATTAAGTAATTTTACCATATTTTAGATTTACTATCGATATAATTCTTTAATATTTTTAATGTTTACATTATCTAAATTACCCAGCATTTTCAATATGTTTAGACTATTACTAAAGAATTTGTATAAGAATTATAATTATTTTAAGTTTTTGAAATTACTTGTTATTTTTTCTAAGTTATTAAAACAAACTAATAAAATGTTTCTAATAGAATATTGCATAACCTCTTAAGACCCGAGAAAAATCCTATACATATGAAGAGTATACGGGAAAAACCGATTGATTTTGCAGAGAAGTTTCCTTAGTAGGAAACTTTGGCGATGATAGCGAGTGATCGCCTAAACTTGTGTAAGGAAACCAGTTCCTACCACAGATAGCATAGTTAAAGTAATAGAGTGGCAGATCACGTGACCTCCAAATGCTAACGACGGGACGCCCACGGAGCTCCAAGAAGAGCCCCAATGAAGTCAGTGCTGTAGGTCACGTGATATGCCACGCTAATACTTCAATTACTATCCATGTGGTTCCTAACTACCAAGATTCAGGCGATTGGCGATCTCAACGCTTGGACCAAGCGAAGAAGAAAGAAACCGGTTTTCGCGAGAGAAACCAAGCGAGAGAAACCGGTTTTCGGCCGCCAAGCAGACAATTGCGGGCGTCCGCCTAATAAATCAATCGGTTATTCCCGTGTACTCTTTATATATTCTTAATCTAAGCTCAATTTTCATACAAATATATGCCCAAAAGTATGTTTTTCAAAGAAATTGTTTTTTTTTTTTTAAATTATGTTTAATAGTTACTAGGGGCACGCCTTAAACTCTAAAAATAATTTTTTTGTGCTATAAATGCAACAAAAAAGGTCGCATCACTTATTTGTAGTTAACAGATTATTTTAACATTGTTTTTGATGCAAAATGCCTTTAAATTAACTGCTAAAAGAATTTTTTGAAAAGTTTGAATTTTTTTAAAAATATTTTTTTAAGAACTCTAATATCGTATTGACCCTCGTTTAACTTCATTTATTATAGAAATAAATGACTGATACATTTTGTTTAAGGTTGAAGACTGATATTTGGATCTTCTTCTATAGGACCAGGTCAATTTAGGAACTAATTAACGTGCTAATTGTTTGTGGGGAGGTTTAAAAAAATGTCCCAAAAAGGGGACGCCATGTTTCAAGAGGTTAAAATTGTTATTAAAAAACATTATCAACTAATTATCCACAGCAGTGTAAGATTTTAGTTTATTGTTTGTACATTTATTTTGAAATTAGTATTTTAAGAGAAGATTATACAAGAAAGAGTTATTGCGCTGTAATGAGAATAAAAAAAGTAGTTTTAGTCAAAATAAGAAATTGCAGATTTGTATTGTATTTACAATTTGAAAAAATTTGTAGACATCACGCTTGTGTTTGAAAATGTCTCCCAAAAAATGCATTTTATTTTTTTATGTGTATGAAATCATATGCCAGGATCAACTCTTTATAACCTACATTGACACTTTATTTTCTACATGGTGGTTATAAAATAAAGCTCGCTATTCGGAGTGGTCTGTAGCTTTAATGAATTATCAAAATGCAAAAAGCTTTGAGACACTTACAAATCAAGAAGGGGGAAAAAGAATGGAATCATAAAAAACAAACTCGTCACTTGACCAGGGTTCTAAATTATGAGGCGTAATTGGATGTGTTGGCCGTAATCAGTCATAATTGGCTACGCCTCGTAACCTTGGTCAAGAGACGAGTTTCTTTTTTATGACTTCATTCTTTTTCGTTTAAAAGAACCTCGTCTCTTGACCAGGGTTCTAAATTACGAGGCGTAATCAGCTGTGTTGGCCGTAATTAGCCATAATTGACGACGCCTCGTTATTTAAATTCTGGTCAAGAGACGAGTTTGTTTTTACGATTATTCTTTATGTATTTTTATTTTTTAAGATTCTGTCTTTTTTACGATTATATTCTTTCCCCCCCCTTCTTGATTAGTAAGTGTCTCAATGTTTGATGCATTTGGATTATTCATTCAAGCTACAGACCACTCCGAATAGCGAGCGTTATTTTATAACCACCCTGTATATTCAAATAACCCCATATCATCAATTATGATCTTTCAATTTTGTCTAAAGAACTACAGCCCAATATTCGTCGTCAAGAAATCAACGACCCTTTATAATATTTCCGAACATTTTTTCCAATTAACAATGTCCTGGGGCCGGGATAGCCTAGTCGGTAAGGTCTTGGACTGGCAACCCTAGGTTGCGAATTCGAGCCCAGCTGCTTTCCGAAGACCCCCGTGTACGCTGATGGTGACTGGTGCACGTTAACTCCATCGTGGTCACAAAGTCCTCAAAGTTTTTATTCCAAACCAATGCCTCTGTCTCCATTATATACTATCTTAAAAGAATAATTATTATTCTTAAAAACTTCAAGATGCTTTTTTTATAAAATTAAAATCATGCGAAGATTTTTTAAAATTAATACAAATATATTTAATAAAAAAAGCTCAATGTTTTAGATTTATTTTGATGTCTTTTTTGAATAACATTTTACAAAAACTATTTCTTTTAATGCAGGCAATTCAATTTCTTAGTTTATAAAATAAAATACAAGATTGAGTTTAAAATATTACGATGTCTTCGAAAAATAAACTCGTAAGTACATCTGGTCTTTTTTTGTATATTATTTCACATTTCTTAAAAATTCCATCTTTATGCTACATGCAGTTCTAATCCAGTAAAAGGTATTTTTATTTCTTCCAAAATAGAAAAAGAACAGCGAATAAATTTCTTTTTTTTGGTTTTTATACGGTAACAAAAAATGAGTACATTGTAAAACGAAAGATATTTAGGAAATAAAAAAATATTTCTAAAGTTGTTTCTCTTTCGTGCTAAAGAATGTCAAACTATTAAATGCTTTAAGTATGAATAATAACTGAGTTTATATAAAAGAGTTTTATATTAAAATGAATATGCTATTAACCCCCTAATGCATACTGTTGCCGTTTGGCAACAAGTAGCATAATCCTCTTTATTAGGGTGGGCCGAAAAAAACTTTTTATTTTATTTCGGATCGCTATAGTGCGGAAAAGTTGCCATTGGTAAAGACACGAAAAATGCACTAATTATTATTTTTTTTATTTCCATATCTTCCGTTCGCGCAATGCCATCAAAGTTGGCAAAAAATTGTTAAAAACCGTAATTTTTCATAATTTTTTTTAAAACACGGTAGATGTTTTAATTACGTTCCTATATCATGAATTAACCATTAAAAGTATGTAAAATCCATATATTATAGCACTTATTAATGATAAATACTATATTATATTATAATAATAAGTTATTATACATTTGTGTCAGATCTTCCGGCCACTCAACCTACACTCTTAAAACTAACACTCCTCATTTAACTCAGTCTGAGTGGATTTCACTCCTCCAGACTGGAAAATGCACTTCTCCTTTTGGAGTGGACCCTTTGTGTGTTAAACCTCCGACAGGATCACTCCAAACGAGTGATTTTAACTCAGTCTGAGTAAATATGCATGCCTTTAGGGTGTCGAAAATGCACTTCTCCAACTGGAGTGGATTTCACTCTTTTGTTTTAAGAGTGTAGTATAAAATTAGGAAAATTCGTATTTTTCGCTAAATTTAAAGTTTTAACTTTTTGTAAATTTTTAATCATGCAACATGATATAGAGAAGCAATTAAAATCATATATCGTGTTAAAAAAAAATTATAAAAATTACGAATTTTGACAATTTTTGCCAACTTTGATGGCATTGCGCGAACGGAAGATATAGTAATAAAAAAATAACAATTAGTGCATTTTTCATGTCTTTGCCAATGACAACTTTTCCGCACTATAGCGATCCGAAATAAAATAAAAAGTTTTTTTCGGCCCACCCTACTCTTTATTCTATTAAATAAGAGCTTCCTTTCGACAAATTTGTGTTTTTTCATCTATTACATTCAATTTTTAAATTTTAGTTACTAAAATCATCTCAGAAGACAGTTGTAAAAGTGTATTCAAAATTAAAGAGTGAGGTTATTAACTGTTGTGAAATTACGTTTTTGGCAGTATTCAAAGTAGAATAATATTCGTACTAAATACTAATAAATTGTTTTGAAAACATAATTATAGTTGAAAAGGATTATTTTGAAATATATTTAGTAGTTTTCTAGTCATTATTATCAAAATTGGAATTTTGTAGTTGGTTTTTGCCATTATGCAGTTACATTTTTTTCTGTATTTTTTTATATAATGTATGAGTATTAACGATACATATATATTTTGGGGGGATTAATATAAAAAATCATGAATTAGAGGGTTAATCACGTAATAACGATGATAATATGAATTAGAAATTTATTTAGTTTTACTTTTAATTGCGCCATAACTTATAATACCTCTAAATTTAAGTTAGATTAAATTATATCTTTTTCAAAAATATTTTATTTTATTATTTCAGTTATCAACAATTGTTATCAACAAGTTATCAGTTATCAACAAGTTTCTTGCTACTTTCATGTTTTCATTCAAAACAGTCCCATATAGTTTTATCATAAACTACTCTTAGTTTATGATAAAACTATCTAGGACTGTTTTGAATGAAAACATGAAAGTAGCAAGAAACTTGTTTAGTAGTTTATGATAAAACTATCTAGGACTGTTTTGAATGAAAACATGAAAGTAGCAAGAAACTTGTTTCACAAAGAATAATTTTGACGAAGAAAGTCCTTATGTTGCGTTTTAGAATGTTATTATATTAGTTCATATTGAGGAAAAAAAACATGATTAAAATGTTAATTTCAATACTAAATTCATCAGTGTTTCTAACCTTTTGAGGCGCTTCTATATGATACGTAAGTCTGGCACTGTTATGTGTGTTGGGTCTGTCTTGACAAATGACAGTGATTGCGCCCTCTAGAAGGGAGAGTGTAGGCTTTATAGCCCATTACCCAGCTCGCCAGAAGAGACAGTCACAAGAGACACACAAAGAAGGACAACACAAACACATAGACGAATAACAACATTTATTGACTTTCACAAACATCCATGCCTGACCGGGATTCGAACCCGACCCCAGCAGTTCCAAAGGCCAGCGTGCTAACGATTGAGCCACCGGGGCGGCTGGGTCTGTCTTACTTGACGAAGATTTATAAGCTGGTCTCTGACCAAATACACAAGCCTGAAAATATATATCTACCAACCCACTGGAAATATCTATTCAATAAGTGTGAAAAATTTCCTTAAAAGTTTTAACCTTGTATATTTTCTTTTCTCTTCCCTACTAAAAATGGTCAGTAGAGATCAATAGAAAATTTGTATGTGGAAATGGCCTACAGGTACCAAAAGAAATCTCTATTGATATCTATACAAAGCTCTATTGATCTCTATTGATATCCATACAAATCTCTACCGATATATATAGATATCAGTACAGGCCTATTGATGTCATTTGAGATCAGTACCTTACTGATATTTTCTTTACTGGTGTCAGTAGAGCTCTATTGATATCAATAAGAAATATTATCAGTAGGTTACTGATATCAATGGCTTCTACTGATAGCAATGGTGACAACCGTAGAAATAAGTAGACATCAATAAAGCTGCACTTATGACAATAGATTTTTGTATTGATCTCTATGGATCATTTTTAGTAGGGTTCCTTTCCATTTTTTACTGATAATGACCCTTTTATATGGGGCCAATAAAAACCACCCTACACCTATTCTTTCTTCTTAAAAATCAATCGAAAGTCCTTAGAAGATGGAGGCTTTTTATCTCGAATTCGTGACTGCAGAATTTATCTCTGACCAAATGGAAAAAAGAACTCACATTGAAACACAAATACAGGCCCTGATTTTCAAGAAAGACGAACTGTTGGCCTTGAATACCTTACCATTTGACGATTGATTTCTTTATGATGTCACGTATTGTTTGACTGTTGGTTTTAGTAAGAGCGTATGGAAGTTTTTTTTTTTTAAATCGGTTTTCCGATGTAATAATAGATAGCATATTTTGTTGATTTACAAATCTTTGATATTGTAAATACATACTTCAAAATAACATATCTGAATCAAATTTAATAATTAAACAGATCTAAAATCCATCGTAAAAATATTATTAAGTAAATTATTATAATACGAATTAATTTCTCCGAAAATAAGACAGTTAAGTTTCAACCAAATTTCGATTAACACGTTTTAAGAATGCAATTTTCGATGAAAATGAAATTCACAAGATTTTTTCTACTTTATGACCCTTTTATTTTCTACATTGTATAAAATAAGGCTTTTACTACAGTTTTTTTTTTAAACAATTAGAGTTTTCAAAAAATTAGTAGCCGAATGAAGGCAAGCCTAATCAAAAATCGCTTCCCTGATAAAAAAAATACTTGTTCATATATTATTTAAGTGGTTTTCAAATCGGTGTGGTCAAAAATTAAGTAAGTGGTGGTCAAAACATTGATTACAATTTTAAAACATTTTCGGTACAGCATGGTATCATGTAATAGCCGGTCTGTTCAATGGCGATTTTTGTCGATCCTGTAGATTCAACATAGGGTAGCTGTTACTATAGAATTCTATTAAGGCGAAACGGTACCCAAAACATAATTGTCTGAGAGTTGCAACGGGTGCGGGTTCGATTCTCGCCCTTCGCCCTGGGTGAATTTTTTTTCTCTGTGACAGTAAAAAATTCTTTCGGGGTCTATCTTACTTGACGAAGGCTTATAAAGCACACAAGGAATATATATGTACCTATCCCTACCCCAAAAATTTAAAATTTAGCTTAACTATTTAGTTATAAACTAATTTATTTAGCTTAGATCCTAAGAAATGAGTCCCCAATTTTGGTGCAAAACATTCACCAAAAACGTCTCCCCACCAATAAATAAAAAAAAACTTTTACACTTTACAACACCGTTTCGGAAGCACCATATTCAAAACACTCCACCTTATTTTCGAATTCCTCAGGACTCCCCAGAACTCGAATTGCAAGTATATACCACAATCCACATACAAATCGATGCCAAGGCAGCTGTGGGAGGGCAAACAGCAGTAACTGCTGCAATGAACTGCACCATTTTCGCTCTGAAATAACCAGTCTTCCAGTATACTTTCTTATAGGTTGGAGTTATTTTAGTGATTACAACAGTGGTGTAAGTCAGTCGTCTAGTTACTGCAGTGTACTTGAAGGATACAGAGGTGCTCGGAATCCGATATTGTCTGATACCAGAATACTTTTCGATACCAGAACGACATCGATCCCACATCTCTTCTGTATGGATGGAAAAGTATCTAAAATTCTTTCGGACGCCTCTGGAATAAATGAGGATTTAGGGGGTGCGTAGATCTAGATAAAAGTGAGGTGTAGAGAAAATGGGAAAGGCGTGAGCGTTTGTTTCTAGTTTTGGGTTTCATACTGCGTTTACAATTTACAAATTGTCACTTTTGTAACAGTATAAAAATTCAGAAACGTTACTAGAAAATTTTAGAACAATTTGGAAAACTTTTGAATCGCAAGGGACCCAATTGAACATAATAAAAATACCAAAATACACTTGATGAGTAAAAAGCTGGTTAAAATAAGGCTCGTGAATGAATAACAGAAGAATTTCGCTTGGCGCGTTTACAAAAATAGAAACTATGATTTAAATTCTTATCATATTGTTTAAAGTATGGTATATATGAGAAGATAAAAGTATAAGCTATTTTTCCACACCAAAAAAAATCAATATTTTTGAACATTTTGCCAACCCAGTTCCCTTTGGCCTGTTTCAGAAGAAGAATTTCTCCCAGGTTTCATTCCTGCTAGTGCGCCGATTGGTGCTCTGTTCTCATGTACTAATGGGATCATTCACCAATAGAATCGAGATATAAATTATTTTCATTTAGCATTTGCGTTGTCACTCAAGTCATGAAACGTGCCTTTGGTTGAAAGCAGTAATAATGAAAGTTACTATTAATAATATTCGATTGATCTGGTTAATCGTAACGTTATGGTACATTAATTACTGAAGTGTTCTAGCCATACTACTCATTTTATTGCATTCTTGTAGTATGAACAGTTATAATGGGATTGTGAACATCATTTTAGCTTAAACACTACGTTTATAACGTAAAAAGTGGAGGGTATTATAATCGTTCAGTCCGTCAGTCCGTGCGTCTGACTGTCTGTCATTCCATCCGTTCGTCTGCCCGTGCGTCCGTCTGTCCTTCAATCCGTCCGTCCTTCAAACCGTCCGTCCGTCATAAATTTTTACGGACAAGTGTGATACGTCACAATATTCAGCGCTTCGAAATTAGAATACATTCAAAATTTCAGAAAAGTATTCGAATTCGAAGTACTTCAGTTCTTTAAAAAACTGCAAAATTTAATGCTCATTTAAAAAGCACAGGAAGCCATTTTTATTAGAATTAAATCACAATTGTCATTCGCAACAATCGCTCGAGAAACTTTAATTTTTTTTACAATAAATTAAATTTATTTTTGTGACATCGGCATGAATCAGTTTGCAATGACGTCAAATATAATTCACTACTAGATTCTTTGTATGTTGATATGAAATGTTTTCATTCTATTTAAAAGCGAGGAATATTACATATTTATTCTTTGAAATATAATTAGTTTTTCATACGATAGTAATAATTATTGAATTCCGAAATGAATGAAATGAAACTATCCAAATTTAGTATGTAAATGTTTAATTATAATTAAAGTAGAATTAATGCTGTATTTGGCGCCTTTTTATCTACTTGTTTCTTTTTAACAAGCTTCTATTATTATTTATGTTGGCATGTTGGTTTTGCAAAACTCATACTGAACCCATCGTAATATTTCTACTTTTAGCTGCTCAGTATATTAAATTCAGATAGGTCGTTGATCGAAACCACGTGACTTCAACCATCGATTTTAAAGACACGGCAAAGTTTCTAAAATAGTTCGAACTTTTCTGGAACAAATGACGAATTTTGTCAGGCTCGTGTATCCCAAGGGTATAAAAGGAATCAGCAGACGATAATGAAGTAGGGGTGCTCGAGTAGGAGAGTGTCTCCCAGACGGGTTTGTTCGATTTATCCTCGATTCGATGTGTCAGTGGAACAATCAGTCAATGCGTAAAGATTAGAGATTATCGATTTTTTTCTGTTTGATGGCGTTTGTTATTAAGAAGATTAGATTATCGTTTTTATTTAGATATTTTGTTAAGATTATTATTTTGATTTGCCTTTTTTTATTTAAATTATTATTTTGATTTGCTTTTTTTTAGATTATTATTTTGATTTATATTTTTATTCAGATTATTTTTTTTAATTTCGATTATCAGTTTGATTTGCCTTTTTTCACTTAAATTATTATTTTGATTTAGATTATTTGTTTATTAAGAACATTTTTTCATTTAGTTATTATTTAGGTTATTTATTCAGATTAATTTTTTAGTTTTATATTGTTTTACTTTTTTTTAATGAGTTCTTCGTATGCATTATTGAGTTAACTTTTTGATTCAATTTTTCAAGGGAATATATTGGATGATCTATTGTGTGCGGTGGTATCTTTATATTTTAACTAATAGAAATTGAAATAGGGCACTCTTTAAATTTGTGATTTTTCTAAAACTTGAATTTGTAGGTTATCTGTTTACAACAGTTTCTTATATAGTTTAAAAAATAAGTAGAATTAAAATATTTCTTTTTAAAGCATGGACATCTTTTGAGTCAATTTAAATCCTCCATAACCCTAAAATATAAAATTCTGTATCCACCTCAGTCCAAGATGTCAGTGAATTCAGATTATCATAATTTTTAGTGAGTCTGCGACATTGTATTTATTTGAGATTTGTTTGCGTTTCCTTAACTCTACTTGAATAAAAATAAAGAATATCTAATCAAAACCTAAGAATTCTATAAAATAATTTAAACATCTACATTGTTTGTTTCAGTTTAACGTTTTATATTCTAACAACCGTTATCATTAAATATTAAAGACTATTTAAAGAGGAATAATCCAAAACAATTATCAAAACTTTATCAACACACTTTAGTCAGTATTAAATATTGGTTTCCTTTTATGTATAAACTAAAATACACTGTACTTAAATATTAAAACCCATAATCTTTGCACTTAACAAGTGTTTTCCGTTATCTTAATAGCTGTTCAAACTCAACACATCATTTTAATACAAAGATAATTTTTCTCTTGTTTCACATCCTTATTAATGCTTTATTCCTATAAGCTATAAAACTCCTGGTATAAAAGTCCATAGAAACTGTAATCGTGTTTTCGAAGTCTTAATAACGGTTATAAAATGGTTTTATGAGGCTATAATTCACTTTTGGAGCTAAGTACTGGAGTATATTGTGTTTGTGCAACATGTGAAATCCAATCAACGTGTGTTTAACGCAGAAAGTTAGTTTAAGGGGGTTCGGTATGTTGTATATCGGTAATGTTAAATTGGCCAATTGCAATGTAGGGTAAGGTGGAGTAAGTGGGCCACCTTTTTGGCATAATTCGACTTT
Source organism: Hylyphantes graminicola (assembly GCA_023701765.1). Classification (NCBI taxonomy): domain Eukaryota; kingdom Metazoa; phylum Arthropoda; class Arachnida; order Araneae; family Linyphiidae; genus Hylyphantes; species Hylyphantes graminicola. Next base: position 62,156,934 of record CM043116.1, on the reverse strand, counting down.
AGACCCTCATACCACTGGATATAATCGGCCTAACAACTTATTTTTTTGTGGTCCATTCTCTCATATGTTATAAATGTACCCATGACAACCTTAACACAAATTGGCAAAAAATAAATTTTTAAAATATGTTTTTCTTTATGGTCATCCGAGTGGCCCACTTGCCCCGCAAGGTGGGGTAAGTGGGCCATCCCCCTAATATATTTTTTTACATAACTGGTAGAGAGATGGTGGGGCAAGTGGAATAATCTACATGATTTTTTGAGTGTTTGAAAAAAAAAGTAATGATGTATCTTCAACAGTTCCCCCCATAGCAACTTTTTCTGGCATGCAAGCTTACTACAAGAAATAATACGTTAATTTTCATCTTGTCATTTTTGCATGTAGTGTAAAAAAAATATTAGCGCTTCAGATTTTAAACTGGCCTATGTCAATGAATAGGACTATGAATAGTGAATATGACTAACCCGATGAATCAGTGAATATGACTTTTTTTTAAGTATATTAAAGAGTTGGGCCCACTTACCCCGCCATTGTGGTGGCCCACTTACCCCAAACGCGGGGCAACTGGGCCACCCCAATTTTCTTTTAACCTTATCAATATCACAAGTACATGACACAACAAAAAGATACTATGTTTTATACACTGTCAAAATATATAACATTTTGTTTTGTATCATGAACCGTTTGGAAATAAATAAGGAAATAGTATAATGGCGTGAATTACGAAAAGATGCAATTTCAAAAAATTTCACAAAAAGGATTGTACCTTGTTACATACTTAAATGAAAATGATGCCATAATGTTCCCTGCATCTATTGGGGTAAATACGTAAAAATATTGTAACAGATTTTTTTTACGTCCATAATTCGGGAAATGCCAAGGGGGGTGGCCCACTTGCCCCAATGGCCCACTTACCCCACCTTACCCTACCTTTTCACAATAACTACTAATCAGATCATCTTAAAATTTTCTGTGTGTGTTATACCAACCTTATATATTAATACGAGATTAAAAGTTTTTTTTTTAAATAACTGTTGGATTTTTTTTAAATAAAATAAGTTTTAAAGTACCCAAAAAATCATGAAATTGTTCACTTTTTTGCCCTATAAAAATGTTTTCACTTTAGTTTTAATAAAATTTATGACCTCAAATTAATCTATACTATGTATTACATCATATAAAAAAGTTTACGAGAAAACATAGATAGTTTTTGAGAAAAGGTACATCGAAGTTCAAAAAATCAAGTTATGAGAAAAACGCGTTTAATGTTTTTATTGTTAACCCATTTCCTTACGAAGCAATGACATTAAAATGGATTTTAATGTCAAAAATATTTTTCCAATTGTCTTGATACTTTGTGACATTATTAATAAATTTTGTTATAGTATTTTAAGCCAATAATTTTTGTTTTGATTTTTCACCGATTTTGGGGTTCTGAACCCCCTTAAGGGTAAAAGCGAAAAACTATGGTTCTATTAATCCCATGTTTTTAATCACATTTTGTTCTAATAAAATATTGAACCGACTTTAAAATATTGCTAATTTGTTGATAGCTTGTTTGTGTACTTTAAAACAATTTCACGTTTACTGAATTTCCCGGACTTTCAACGGTTTTAGCACACAAACATGAATATATATGTCTACCAACCTATCTACGGTTTAAAACCGTTTGACTTACTTATTGTTTTTTACCCGTTTTCTTAAACCTTCGCACAGTTTACAATTGTTTTTTTTTTTTTCAAAATTTGATTTAAAAAAACATCACTCTGAGGATGTTTGAGCGTCAACCAAATAACATCATCTGGCTCCGATTTGGCGTCTGAATTAGAGTATGAAGCTTCAAGTGTAACTTAAATGGTGTAGGTTCAATTTGAACCCTGTCGCAAAATAGTTCTTCAATTTTCAATTTAATTGTATGAAACCGTATTAACCGTAAACACTTCTCTCTTGTACCGTATTGGTGCGTTAAACGTCTCTCTAACTAAATAAATATACCTGTAGTAAACAAAAAAAGGCGAATTGGTTTACAGCTCGCTGTAAATCAACTTAGACCGGGCATAAAGTGCATGTAATGAACATTTTTATGACGTCATATCTCTCTTGAACGATTTCCTTGCAATACCAACAGTTACAACTTCTTTATAGGTAGTTGCGTAGAAATTAAAAAAAAAATATGTTGTGAGTGAGCCATACTTTTTTTGGCTTTAAGCAGCTAAAAATATTGTCTAATAAAGACTGTAGAAGTATCTTTAGGAGATAAAATGAAATAGTAAAATGCTTTTTTAAGCGAAAGTGGAACGTACTCATTCTTCTTTATTTTCTCATGTTAATTCTATGGAGAAGTTTTTAAGGTACTTGGCTTTTGAGTTCATGTTTATTATTTTCCATTAGGATAGCTTGGGATTATAACTATCTGGTAATATTTGTGTTATTATCTTGTAGAAAGTTTCTGTTTTTTAGTCTGTATTTTAATTTACTTTCAAATTGCATATAAATTTGTCAAAAGACACATTTCCTTTGTAATCAGATATAATCCGTACCCACTGTTATAGAATGCACATGTCGATAATAGATTTTTTTCTGTTTGCACCTCATTTTTTTTTTATTCTGAAACAAATTTGAACTATTAAAGCTTCGACACTGGCTGCAGTGGTATGGTGGCCAACGACTGACTCCTATGCCATGGGCGAGGGTTAGCGGTCGAGGTCCCAGGCTCGGGTCTGTAGATCGCAAAAGTAACTGTCGACCTATAAACGACCAGTAATAATACCTCGCAATAATACCTCGTGTGGCGGAAGTGCATGTTAAATATCCTTTAAAGTCCTGACGCTGCTTACGATGTCGCCCTTAACGGTTGCGGTAGGTGTCTACTCAGTAACGACTCGTTAATTGAGTGTGGTTGTAAAATACGACGCCCGTTGCCAATAGCCCTCGAGTAGCTCTAGTGCGACGATAGTTCAAACTAAACTACTTATGGAAATTTTCTATCAACTTTAATTCCAGAAATTTTACGAAATATTACGGTTTTTTTTTGCAATGTATAACAACAAATATATGCCAGTCCACTGGCGCAATGGTTAGTGTACTAGCCTTTAGAGCTGCTGGGCTCGGGTTCGAATCGCGGTTAAGGCATGGATGTTTATGCTTGTCAATAAATGTTGTTATTTGTCTATGTGTTTGTGGCGTCCTTCTTTGTGTGTCTCTTGTGACTGTCTCTTCTGGCGAGCGGGGTAATGGGCTATATAGCCTATGCCCTTCCCTTCTAGAGGGCGCAATCACTGTCATTTGTCATTTGTCAACAACAAATATATTATATTCCAAAAACTCATACATACATTATACTCTTAATGCAAAAAGTAAGGCAAAGCGGATTTAATTAATTGCTTTCAACACCATTTAGGGCGTATTTTTAATCATAACAACTAATTGTGCGCACCTTCACAACAAACAATTCAGCCGCCTTACTGTCTTAACGATTTCTATATTAAATTCTGAAGTGCAAAGTTTGTCACCTCTACTACTCCTCGAAATTGATTTATGTTTCATAAATTAATTATCGCCTTCTTTCATCTTTTAGCCTGATCACAAAGGAGCTTGTTTAATTTGGCTTCAGGACTTCCTTGTTGGTATGAGAAGATTGTTAGTTATAAATTAACTCTTCTAATCTGTTATGGAAACTTATAAAATATATTAAAAGAAAGGCGTTCGTATAGGTTTATTTAATAATTAATGTGTTTTTGAAAATAATAGGCTTTTTTTAAGAATGAAAAATACGTTAAAATAATAAAAAGGTTTAGCAAAAAGGATTTAAAAGTTTTATAGTGGAAAGTGTTTTATTTTTTGTTGGAAAGTTTTGTTATGAGTGTGAAAGTATGGAAAGAAATTAGTTAAATAATATTATTAATCAAATAATTTTTTAATACTAATAAATAAGTCAAAATTCGAATAGTCATAAGAATTTAAATTAATAAGTTAGTATTCAATGATATCAGTTTAGAATTTAGAGTTTTGTTTTCAACTATAATACAATGTCAAATATTTTTTGGGCAATGCAGAAATATTGTCGCGAAGATAGGAGTTAACACATGGTTTAATTTAGCAATCTAATTTATTAAGAACACAGCAGAATGCAGAAGTGCCCTCTAACTGGTGGGACTTGGGTTTTATAGTGGACATAGAAGGTTCTAGAAAGATCGCAATAGAATAGTAAAGAATGCTCTAGAATCATCCCTATTCCATGCAAATAATAAGTATAGTCTGGCTGCCACAAGTTGGCAATCAAAATATTTTGATTGTGGAAGATTCCACTTTGAAAAAAGGTAAGGAAGGTTTTGATTTTGGCAAGAGTTACTATGTTTGGCGATTCATTGCTTTTATAGGCGCAAATAGCTTTAAGGTTTAGAAACAGGTTATCAATTGAAAGGTAAATCGACAACAATAATAATCTATCGCCGATAACTACCCCGATTACAATCGAACTAGACCAACAATCCCCTCTTCTCGCCAAACGCCTTGAGCTGCATGGCAACACTTTTTTCTTCGGCTTAAAACCTTAAATCAAAGTGGTCAAAATCTTCCACAATCAAAATATTTTGATTGCCAACTTGTGGCAGCCAGACTATAGCAGTTTCAGTTTTGTTATTCCCTATTATCAAAACATACTCAAACTGTCTGGGAATCGAACTCGGGCCGCCCACGTGGAAGGCGTAGCATTTTACCACCGGACAACCGATGCATTGTGAAGCTACTGCACCCCTCCTGCCTTCCAAGCTATAGCCTCGGTTTCCTCGGAGTCCGTCAACAGATTTAAGCGGTCGAACAAGTGCGGTGAGTGACGTCATACAAACTGCTGACATTGATCACGCTAGAGTGGTTTCCTCGGGACAACTCAACCTCTGCCGGACAACTCAACATGACCGCCAGATTGAGTTGCAGTTGAGTGCGTTGGGGAAATCCTGATGACAACGTTTTTTAATGTTGTCTGTTGTGCGGTGTGCTTGCCCAAAATCAAAAATTTGAGGAAATGGCGGAAGGTGAGAGTTGTTTTACGCTAACCGAAGAAGAAATGCTAATTGATTTTGTGAGAAATCACGAAAAACCTAAATTTTCCATTTTTGACATGCAAAGACGAAAACCCAAACAACAACAGAGTTAGTTGAGTGAGTTCGCTAGGTTTCCAGTTTCGTGTCAACGTAACGTTCCGATGAAGCGGTGGCCAGTAGGGTGACGTCATCCACGTATAATAGCGGTCGCATTTTTCTGGCGACAGACTCCGAGGAAACCAAGGCTTATGCCTGGAGACACACGACCACAATAACAACACCTGCAATATAATCAGTAATATTAAATTTAGAGTATATTCATAGCGAGACCTTGTTAAATCTTTCGCAAACATTGAATGGCACCAACTAAAAAAATATATCTAAAATAAACAGTTAGTGATTAATTTATTTATAGATTAAACGCTTTTCTGAAATTTATTCACTTTCCAGCGCTGTAGGTATGGTTAGATTTCCAAAAATTAGTTAAAACATAACTTTGATCAAATATATAAGGTAAAACATATCGGAATCGCTCTTTACAGCTGGAGAAAAAGTTTTCAATAAAAATAACAACAAATGTTTAAATTTCGTAATAAATCAAATTAACTTATGCATGTAATTCTATATTCCCAATATCTCAAAGTGGTACAAAATACCCAGGGGAGCAATAGCAAATTGCTGCCATTAAAAACGATTACAGTTTCTGGCCATTATCAATTTAAGTTTTCACCAAGAAGCAAAAATACCGTTGCTCGCATTTCAGAGCATGATTGGTCCAAGTCAGCATTGAGCATTTTATTCAACTCTAATATTAATACAATTTGAAATTTACTCCATCTATACCGAATTCTTTTTAGATTTGTTATTAAGCAATTGTACACATTTTAGTTGTTATGCAATTATGTATATTTGTTTTCAGATGCAAAAAATACTTAATTTTCCAAAAGTTTAATAACATTTCTTGGCTCAGAAATACGAAAAAATCTTATTTGATTTGGTAGGTGAATTTTCATTATGAAAACGTTTCTTCAGACATTTTTACAGTTTTATGGTTACATTATTTTGTTATATGACTAAAATGCTTTCTATGGGAACCAGTTATAGGAGCCCATTAGGTTATTTGACGAAAGGTCTTTTTCTTATAACAAAGAGCCGCCCGGTGGCGCAATCGTTAGGACTCTAGCCTTTGGAGCTGCTGGGGTCGGGTTCGAATCCCGGTCAGGCATGGACGTTTGTGACCGTCAATAAATATTGTTATTTGTCCATGTGTTATTCATTTATTTGTGACTGTAAAAATTCTTTCTGTGTCTGCCCCACATGACGAAACTTATAAGCGGTTCTCTGAGCAAGCACACAAGCTGGACTATATATGTACCATACCATACCAATATAACAAAAAAAAACACCTAATGAAACCAACAAAGACACGCAGTATTTTTTAAACAGCATATCGCATTGCTTTTTATAATTTAGAGGTTTTAAAACTAAAGCTATCCTTAGTTCCAATATTAAGAAAATATAATATCGGACATGAAAGAAAAAGAGTATCAGATATAAAACCCTGAACATCGATTTCGTCTATTTTTCTTCTTTTCCTGCTTGTTGTTTTTCTGGTATAAATCAACCCATGCGAGGTAACAACTTTTACAGAAAAGGTGTGAACTGTGTTTGACTCCGAAGTCTATTGTAGTCATGTAAAGTTTGATAAAAACTAGTCATTTCTTTTACAAAATGGTTTTGAATTTAATTGTAAAATTTTTATTGGTTTAATGATATTTTTTATTGTAAGTGTCCTCAAAATGTTAGTCTTAATTCATGGTATAAACTTGAAAATTGATAATTCTGAAAATTTATATTTTATGCTCTTATTATTTTTTAAAAGATATCTATTATACTTTAAAAAAGAACTTAAAATAAGTGTACAATAAATTACATGCCTTTTATCATTGACAGCAAGATATCTAATATATTATTTTGTTTTGTGATATCTTACCCAAAATATTTCTGCAAGTATTATAATGAGTATTTAACATGAACGAACTAACATCTCGATATTCTGAACTTTATCAATTTAATTATTTGTTTATCAAAGAAAGAATTATCTTTTACCAAAAAAATTAAGTACACACTACATGTTATTTCAAAACATACATCCTTTTAAATAATTTCCCAAAATTGAGAAAAAAATATAAGACAAAATCCAGCAATCAAAATAAAATTTCCAAATACTAATTTTAATCAATTAAAAAAACGCGAGCAAACCATCTTCATTCTTTCCCATCTTAATACCTTACCCAGTTTAAATCACCATCTCTGTACTTACACTCATCTTCCTCATAAGATGTGACACCATAGATATATTGGATGCAAAATAGGGTAGCATTTGGCCCTGTGCCAGCCAATACAAAAGTCAATGACCCCCTCCTACCCCTGAGAGTATTGAAAGTCGGTCACTTAAGACCCCTTTTTGCCATTTCTCTTACACAATAAAATTTCATGCTGTTCTTAATTTGGGGAACTTTATGTTTTTCGAAAGTATTGGAAGCGTAAATTATGTTGCATGATTAGTTTGATTTTGTAGTTCGTGTGAAAAAGGTTTATTTTAAAGAAATTTTTAGTCATTTTCGTGATCTTTTGATAGATTTTTAAATGCGTTTTCGTCGTAGTTATCAATTAGTAACAAATAATAAAGATTTAAATATTGCTCTAAAACCCTATTTCTTCATTTATTTTACACAATAAAATTTCAGGCTGTTCTTAATTTGAGGGAACTTTGTGTTTTTCGAAAGTATTGGAAGCGTAAATTATGTTGCGTGATTAGTTTGATTCTGTAGTTGGAGTAAAAAAGGTTTATTTTCACGAAATTGTTAGTTATTTTCATGATAGTTATATATTTATAAATAAGTTTTCATTTTAGTTATCAATTAGTAACAAATAATAAAGATTAAAAAAATTGCTCGAAAATTGTGCTGCTGTGTTTCGTATAAAATTTAAGATACATTTGAATTTCTTTATATTTGCAATTCAAAGTATAAATTATTTGATAAATTATTAGTATAAATTATCAGACTATTACTGCCGCCTAGTAAATCAGTTAAGCAGTTTTCGAGCTGAACATTATCAAAAATGTTACCATAGCTAAACCAACAGAAATAACACTTTTCCAGTTGCTGTAACGGCTGTGTGGTGAAATGTTTCACCACACAGCCGTTATAGATACTAGGAATCTTTATTTTTTTAGTGTAACCTAGATATACCGTTAAAACGTGCAACTTTTAATTATACTTATAATTAAAAAAATTAATATTACGTGTACATAAAAGCTTGTAGGAGTAAAATTACTTTTTAAATAAATTGGAACAAAAATAATATATAAATTTAAATCGTTTTTGCAACAAAATAAGGTCAACTTTTGTTCGTTAGCTTATTTTTAAAATGTTCAAAAATTCTGATATGTATTGTTAGCAAGGCCCTTGAAATTTGAAAAAAAAATATAAGAAAACAAAAAATCGAGTTTTTTTTATAGTAATTGTGATTTAAATTACATTTACTTATTTTTTAATCAGTCAATATTTCATGAAATGAAACAAACTGAAACATTAATAGAACGGGTTTCAAAAACTTAATAAAATAGCAGCATTTTAAAGACATAATAATACATTCAAATGGGAAAAGAACACCGAGCCTTTGACAGTAACTATTACTTCGGGACACTCCTTCGCAAGGTTTCTACACCTATACTTAAATCACCAAAATCTAATATAGTTTAAATATAGTAAAAATTAAATGTATTACAAAATTTTCGTTTAGTAGTTTCATACTATTTAATAATTGAAAAGCACCGACACCTTCATTTTGACTTTTATCAATGCAATTTTGTTTTTAAGTTTATCGCCTCTTAGGCATGTATTTCTTCAGCAACGATTTAAGATAAAGTGCCGTTTGCCTTAACGGTTGAGGATAGCAGATGGCCTCGTAATAAACACACGGTCCTTTGGTTTTAATTTGTCCGGGTCATAAAGTTAACTGTATTTGTGTATCCCTTTAATGGCATAGGAATGTTTTATGAGAGTGGATTTCATGCTTCAAGTATCCACTTTTTTTTAGTAAACTTTGAGAGGGGATGTACTCTCAGATACATTTGGCTCAAATTATTCCGTTATTTGGATGATAATCTATTTGCTTAAACTATCAGGTGAGGTTTTGGTTTTGAATTATCGTCGCACTAGAGCTACACAAGGGGGTATTGCCGACGGGCGTCGTATTTTAGAACCACATTCAAGTGACGAGCCGACACCTGAATAGGCACCCAACGCAACCGTTGAGGGCGATATCGTACGCAGCGTTAGGACTTTTTAAGGATATTTAACGTGCACTCCCTTACACGGGGTATTATTCGTTGGACATTGTTGGCTGCACTGGCCGTTTATAGGTCGGCAATTATTTTGGCGATGCCCGGACCCGAACCTGATACCTTTCGCATGTTAGGCGAGTGCTTAACCGACTGGGCCCCCAGCCCCCTTTAACTATCAGAGAAGAAATCGCACTGTACGTGGAAAAGTGACCTCTCACATAAACATGACTTTTCGCGTTCTAAATGCTATAATATTCAAAATTTATGTATCTAAGGATTAAAGCAAAAATTAAATCAATTGTTAGAATAATTATAATTCAGAAAGTGAATCGGTTATTTGTTCTACAGGGAAATGCAGTGGAAAAAATAAACTTCAAGACAATTTTTCTGAAAAACTAGTATTTCTGCGATAGGCCTCTTTCCCGCGTACAGTGCGAAATATCCAGCATTTAAACAAAAAAGTGTGAAAGTTCAAAATTAAAAAGATGTAATTAGACTGGTCAGATTTGTTTCAGGGATTAAATTTTCGAATCTGAAAGCATTATTTAATTTTCAGAAGTAATATTTTGTGTTTGAAGAGATAGAAAAAAAATGGAGATGATTTGTGAAATATTTGTAGCTCGAGAGTTGAGTAACATACTAGACTGTAATTCAAAATGCAATACTTATGGTCATTCTAATATTAAATGAACTGCAGACTACTCGATTGCAAAGCAAGAACTCCTCCTATTAACCAACTGATATTTATTCCATATACCAAATGACGAACAAGCATGATTCAGTGTATTACCGGAATTTTGACGAAAGCTTGTAAGCGGGTCTCTGATCAAGCACACACGCCGGGATACATATGTACAGCTGGGGAAAAAAAAAACGCTCCACCCCACGTTTCTCAGCTGCTATTGGGCAAGGAACTTTGTGAAAGGTGTCATTTTTCAGGAAATAGCGTAAGGAACTGAGAACTGGCAACAAAAATTGTGTAAGGGGTCGTCTACATATTAAAATGTGTACCAACTTTGAAAATTCCAATGGCAACACCCAATTTTTTTTACATAAAAATGTTCAGCATCTTCAAAATACCCCATCTGTAAAAAAGAATTATTTACTTTGCATTATTTGCTGAGCTATAAGCATTCAAAGTTGAACGCCCATAATGTTAAAAAAGTTTCATAAACTTTTATTCATATCTCCACAAATAAAAGGAATTAAAGAAAGTTTTTTTTTTCATTATATACTTCTTAATCTTCCAAAAACAAATCACACAAGTTTTTTCATCAATTTTTCAGTTTTAATAATTTTTTATTTAAATTTAAATAATAAAAAATAAAACATGAATAGCAACCCCAAATTTTTTTTTTTTACATAAATCGATAAAGCAGATCAAGTAGAACCAAAATCCCAAATTTTTTAATTCAAAAACAATTATTTGCCGAGTTATTGTAAAAAAACTGAAAAAGACGAATTTAAGGGATCGGGTAAAAAATTACTTGGCGAATTCGATCCTAACTTGCATTATCGTTTGGTGATTGAAAAGCATTTGTTGATAAATGTTTATTCAAATTATTGATGTCTGAAAAAAATCTAAAAATCTTTTCTTATTTCAAGTGCATGCAATGTATTTTGTTTGTCGAATTAACTTTAAATTATATCGATTACTATTTTTTTAAATATGTGTTATTTCCAATACAATTTCAAGAAGTGAGTATCAAAAATCACATTTAAAAATATGTTCATTATAAATAACCTTATATGCGACTTAAATTAAAATTAAAACTTTTATCTTCTAGTCTTTGTTTTATTTCTGAATTTATAATTTCAAAATAAAAAAAAAACCATAAAAAAAATCACAATATTAGTGAAGAAAGTTAAATTCTAGCATCCGTTGGCGAGATTATGTTAACCCAGTTAGTTTGTTGTTTTGAAATGACGCAACCCAAATATTTCTGTTTTCACTTTAGAGATGTCCCCCTAAATGAGTTCAAAATTAATGCTTTAATATCTCAGCAAATAATGCGAACTAGATCATAATTTTTTATACATGGGGTATTTTGAAGGTGCTGAACATTTTTATGTAAAAAAAATTGGGTGTTGCTATTGGAATTTTCAAAGTTGGTACTCATTTTAATATGTAGACGACCCCTTATGCAATTTTTGTTGCCAGTTCTGAATTACTTACGCTATTTCCTGAAAAATGACACCTTTCATAAAGTTCCTTGACCAATAGCAGCCGAGAAACGAAGGGTGGAGCGTTTTTTTTTTCCCCAGCTGTACCTACCCAACCCTACCCTTTGTGGAATTTCGTAATCTTCTGTTAAAACCTTCTGAACAAATGGCTATATCCATTTGGATATAGGCATCAAAATGTATCGCTCAAAAAATCATAGTATATGCATAGTAATGTATAGCACAATAATTTATAACTGATCATAATGTATATAGTTTCAAAATATATCAACATTGTTTTGAAATACATGTTACATTACCACAGTAATATTAAATTAAGACATTTTAAAATAAAATATTTCTTTAACAGCTATACACAAATTAATATAAGATTTTTTAAAAAATGAAATTTTTATGACTATAAGCTATAATGTGATAAAACACATGTCACATAAGGCAAGATATATAAAAATCATCGTGTATATGCATTGAGCTAGAAGGGAAACTGGAGTGAAGTGTCAGCGAGATGAAAACCCACTCACACCCTTTTGAGCGAACAGGGCAGAAAAAGACTATTTTCCCAAAACTTGTATGCATTCCTTGTATGAGACCCCTCTATCATATTGACTTGGGATTCTAATTGTATTTTAAAGTTTTTATTTATAAAGAAATTAACTTTCTTTAACTTTAAATTCCAGTTTGTTAAAGAAATAACCATGTGGACCCCTAACTAAGAACCAGTGAATACGAACCCGTTAGCGAAATAGGCAGGTTTCTAGGTTTTCTGCCCTGTTCGTTTTTTGCTGCAGCACTGTGTATTCCTCCGCGTTTCGTTATTGAACCGGCTGGTTTGCTGCCCTGTTCAGTGAATCGCACACATCACTCCACTTTTCTACTAGCTCAATTTTTATATGTTCTTTCGTTTACCATATACACGATCTAATGCTATTGATTCGGAATTCTCTTAGGATATCCTCTATTGCAGTCACAAGCACTTTGTACAGACATGATGATTCAGTCGTATATCCAATGAAGGATTCTATTCACAATGCAATAATGAATTATCCATTGAGCACAATAGAGGAGAGTCAGAGAATTTCTTACCTGCAAAAGAAATAAAAACATATCAATAATAAGTTGATTTAGTATTTTTTTTTGTAATGTTTCATTATTTAAATTGACGTTTTTGATTAAATTAGTACATTTGCAAATATTTAATTTGGTTGCAAATTTGGTAAATATAAATGTAAGCTTCACTTTTATTATCGTATTCAATATTTCTAATTGCAACAATACATAGTCTATAGATAAACCGTTTTGTCCCACTATGCATACTTTTTAAATATTCACCATAGAATTGTGGGATTATTATTATCCATTTCATTCCCAGTGATGCTATTTGGCATCATCATTTTTCTGATCATAATTTTAAAAAAAATAATAATAGGTCTGACGGTATATTGGGAATAGTAAAAAATATTTTCTAGTAGAAAAAGTTTGAATAATTGTATTTGTATATAATAAATGGATATAGACGATTAGAAAAAAATTCTAAAATGATAATGCCAAATTGTACCAATGCGCCATAATAAGATTAGCGTATTTATGTTTATTTAGTTATTCTTTTTACGCATTGCGTGTATTGTTAAGGGTTTTAATTAACTTTTTTTTATTTAGTTGCAAATAAAATCCGCCCGACCTAATTAACCACTAATCAAATATGGCCAGACGTACTGCATATCGTAACACAATTTAGTGCAAATCTTAATACAATTTAGTTTATTAGTCAATTTTTTTAGCCATAAAAATTGAAGACCAATAATTTGCGAATCGTGGCGACAAGGGATTCCATTAAGTTAGTCTGCAAACATTAGCAATGAGTATATCAGCCAAAAAAATCCCTAGAATTTAGGGTATTTTTTCGGCAATCAACATTTTCTGGGCTGTAAAAATTGGGTGTCACCATTAAAAAATTATAATATTAAAAATAACTAAATATAAAGACTACACTTTATACAAATTTAGCTTAATGGAATCAAATCAGAAAGTATTTGATGAACTGAAAACCAAAAATAATAAATGATATGACTGGTTAATTAATTGGGGTATTTTTTTTTTCT